>CM076583.1:105102744-105508628 GCA_034641835.2 Pinus albicaulis
CAAATCTCCACCGTTGGATGCTGCCATCCAACAACCACGCTCCTCCCCACACCCTCTAAAGTAGTTTACCTAATAAACGCAGGATTTTATAACATTTTTGTTGTATTTTGCAGGTTTTAATGGTTTATCCATTGTGTTAAAGAAAGGTTGAGGGCCAGGAATGACGATTCCCATGCCTTTGATTCATAAAAAGAAACCATTTGCAGAGTTCAAACTCCACGTCTCGTCAATGCTTCATGGGCATTTATGCCTTGTGAGCCTTGCGCAGCACTGCACATCAACAAGACACAGTGAATTAGAAACGAAAAGCATCAGTGTCGAAGACCCAACCACAGCAGAAATGAAGGAATTAAGACTGATAACATAGTTTTGGAATGATTAAGGCATTTATTCGATTAATCAAAGACCGGATTCGCGATTAAAGACAGTTTGAAGATCGGAAGATAGATGTTAGGCTTCATTAATCCTGAAAACATAGAATTCAAGTTGATTAAAGGTGTTTTAGGTTTAAATAATAATATCTATCAGACTGAAAAGCTTGCACTTCCACATCAGGGGCTAATTGAACTCCCCAGCTACCACAGAGCCACCTACAGCCTCAAAGCAATCAAAAGGAGGCCGAGTGATGACCAGAACATAGCATATCTGCTCCTTACGGCTGAATAGTTATTTCGAATCAAAGAAGCTAATATAAACTATCAGCAGAGTTATTGTAAAGGATGACATAGAGCCTTAAAGTCAACATAAGCTTCCAGCAAGCTTAACTATTTAATGCAAACCAATTAATACAAAGGAAATATCAGAATGTTCTCCATTGAGCCCCTCAAAGGCTGAGAGATAGTAAACTGTATTAATTGAACTTAGAAGATATTTTATCCTATTCCACCTCCTCATTTCTTCTATAAATACTTCTGAAGAAGATGAGATAAGGGTTGGCGTTTGATTACTAGTTTTAATACTGAAACTCTCTGAAATAATATATAGTCTGTTGAAGTTGAAGAAGAAACTAAAGTCTTGGAAGCCCTGATGATGTTGTTGCATGCTTGTTCTTGAGAAGGCTCTATCATTGGATCCATGAGCTTGGCTGTTGGTGAAGTATTCTGAACTGTTTAATGTTTTCCCCTGTCTTCATTTTGCTCCATAATTTCTTACTATAGTAGGTTGAAATTTTTAGGCTAAGAAATGACTCCTGGAAGCACCTGTTCATCCTTCACTGTTTCATGTTTTCTTCTGCTGAGGTATTTTAGGGTCTTTGATCTCTCTCTTTAGTCCTCATGCTTGTTTATTTCTATGAGAGTTCGAATAAGTTGGTTTTAGCATGATTTATGGTTCTCCCTGCTTGCCTGCTGCCACTTAAAGGCTGTTATTGAAGTCTCCCTTTGAAGTATCTTTGTTTATAGTGAGCCAAGGAGGTCTGTTCTGATCTTGCCCTTTGTCCTTGCTTGAACAGTTGTCTTAAAGGTCTTTATAGTTGTAATCATAGATGTGTTAGGTGTTCCCTCTTCTATGACTGCAATTATCAGTGAATATTTTATGTTTTCTAAGTCATTTGAAATAAAATCTTTGAGGAAAGAGGGTGTTCCCTGAATCTTAGATTTCATTTTAAAAGTTTTTTTGAAGTCATTATTTGCTTAAAGTGTGGTTTGTAGAATTCATGGTCATCCCTGTCTATCAAATACCTCTTTATTGTTCAAGTTATGTTTTCAAATTCCCTTTGTTGAGAATTTAAATTCTCTTTCCAAATCATTGATGTCCATCTCATTTCAAAAACCAAAGGATCATGTGGCCAAGTTAGATTTTCCCTCTGATATCCCATATCCATTGATAATTTTGTCACTACTTCTTCTTGACTCCATTACCCAATGAAACTGACATTTCCCCTTTCTATCTATCTTTCCTAGACCTTTCATATTCTGTTGTATCAATTCAACCAAACAAACACCTGCACTTAATAACTAGTCTAAAACCAATACTCTAAGCACACAAGATAAACCTTTGCAAAAAAACATTTGAGAGATCCCTCTCTAAGAACAGGAGGACTAGATCCTGTAACTCTAAAGATTGGTTCTGATGTTGCCTTGTCTTTTGATTTGCCAAACTATCAAAACACAGGACCCCAACATAATGGCAATCACGGTGGGACCCACTGAGAATATAGTGGTTTGAAAACCTTTCTTGAAACTCTTTAGGCCCAGTATAACATAAGTAGCCTTCTTCAAGCACTACCTAACAAAAATGTTAATCGTGATAGGACTTAATTGAATCAGTGCAAGCTAATTAACCCTTAGGATTCCTGAAATATCTTATCAAACCTTGAAGAAATCAGTTACCAAGCCATAAGAGTGAACTTTGTATGTTTAAACACCTTAGCTAAGTGTTAAATCACATTTATGACACTCTCATAACCTATAAGACCAAAATAACTCAGAAAAACCCAAAAAAAATTCAGTTTTGCTTCACAATAAACATGGTGGTGGAACCATCCAATATCTTACCTTCATAAAAGCTAAAAAGTTTCCACCTCGCGACTCCACTAGCCCCAGTAGGCCTATTACTCATCTAGGTTTCCAAGATCTCTATAGGACTGTGTTAACTAGCCTTGAGGAAATTTAGAAGCCTAGTCCCATACTAGGATAGACATCATGAGAGGTAAAATTGCCAAAAAACAATCCTTAAAACATTGACCTCTCTCATTTTTGAAAAAGCAGTCTGGCTTCACATAGGATCAACACTAGATCCCATCCAGACCCAAATCATCCTTTAATCGTTGACAATCCAGAGAGAATTTTGTGGCAAACTTCTACATCTGGAGAATCAGCTGCTAATAGGAGCCTCTTAAGAACAAAATCTGTCCCTGAAAACCTTGTTGTCTTAGAGGATTCACACTTTGATTTACATCATACAAAGAACATATTTAGAACTAGATCTCAAGGTGATTTAAAACAAACTGATCTTGACATTGCAGATTTTTAACAAAGCTTTAGTAGAGAAGCCTCACCTTCCACTCCTCCTGACTCCCAGCTTCTTCATCACTTTAGCCTTTTCCATAACAAGTCTGCTCAAAATCAGTTTGCTGGCCCAAGTGCTTATTCCACTCCAATCCATACTACCATTGTGCAAAACACACCTTCGCTCTTGTAAATCCACCCTTATTTCCAGCCATGGCAACATGTTATGCCCCATTAGTGTTACCACAACCTATGCTTCCCTTACCAAATGATTACCAATCCAAAATCCCTCATTTCACTAGAAAAGAGTCTACAACAGCTCAACATCATGTAGGTAGGATGGAGGATGCATTCGATTACATGGAAATAGAAGAAGAAACTATGAATATGAGGATCTTTGCCCAAAGTTTAGGAGGAGATGTAAAGAAATGGTTTAAAAACTTACCTATTAACAGCATAACTGATCTCCCTGCCTTGCATCAAACATTCATCAACAAATGGGAACTCAAAAAGAACCCTCTCCAAATACTAGCAGAATATAGCAGCCTCAAGAGAAATCAAGGGGAGAGTGTTCATGAGTACTCCACCAGGTTCAATAGCGTTTACAATGCTCTTCTACCTCACATGAAACCTCCTCAAGGCATGGCCTTGGTAAGGTATCCTAAAGGCCTTGATGTTGAAATGACTTATCAGTTAAGGGAGAGAGATTACTTGACCTTAGAAGACATGCAGAAAGGAGCTGTGAGTGTAGAGGAAAACATAATTGAGAAAAGAAATAGGTTGAGATTAGAGAAGAGGGTAACTTATAAAGATGACCTACTACCCGCAACCTCAACTTCTGACACAAAAATTGACAACCTATTGAAGGTAATGGAGAGGATGCTTGAGAAGATCAACTTAAATGATAGAGTGCCACCAAGAGAGACTCAAAATAACCAAAATAGAAATAGAAATCATAATTATAGAAGAGAAAACAATCAAGATAATAAAAAATAAAGTGACCAACAGATTAGACCTCCCTTCCAACAAAACTATGTAGATCAATATGAGGAAGATAGGGAGATGGAAAGGTTGGGAGAAGCTCATGTGAACTTGATTGGATCAGACAATGGGGATGATGTTTTCCTCATTGAGGAAGAACAAGGTTTCTTCTCTGATCAAAGTACAAACACCTATGAAGATTATGATGATTATAGACTGGGGTTTGAAAATGCAATCATGGAGGTACACAAATAGTATGATCTTAGAAGCAAAGGGAACGTAGACAATTCAAAGGATAATAACACTAGCACTGCTATCAAGAAAAATGCAGAAAGTCAGCCTAAGAAGACAGCAGACAAACCCATCATTTTGGCTAAAAAACCATATTTAAAAAAAGATAAAAATAGCCAGCCAAATGTTGAACAGAGTACCCCTAGCACTTCAGCTAGTGGTCCTAACAAAACAATCCCAATTACCAGTCCAAACAAAGTTTAGCAAATTAAAACTGCTGAAAATAATTCAATTGAAAATACATATGTAAATATCAACAAATCAATTGTTCCTTTCAGCCTTGAAGGAGAGATTTCCAAGATAAATATTACCATCCCCCTAGCTGAACTTGTAACCCAAGAAGTGTACAAAAACCAAGTTTTATTTGCTTTGAACCTAGGAAGTGATACTGACACCTTAAACTTGACAGATGACAAACCTGAGTTGTTGTTTGGTCCAGAGGTTGAAGGAAAATACCAAGAAGGGGTTGTCCCTCCCTTCTATGTTAGTTTGAACATACATGAAATTTTTTTACATAATGCCATGTTAGATTCTGGAGCTTCACACAATCTAATGCCCAAGGTAGTAATGGAAAGCTTAGGCTTAGAAACTACTAAAACATACAAAGATTTGTATTCCTCTGACTCAAGCAGAGTCAAATGTTTGGGTTTAATCAAAGATTTATGTGTTAACTTAGCTCAAATTCCTACTAAGAGTCTAGTAATGGACATAGTTGTAGCTGACATTCCCCCTAAGTATGGCATGCTCTTACCAAGATCATGGGGAGCCAAACTTCAGGGAAGCCTTCAAATGGACATGTCTTATGCCACCATCCCTTTTTTTAACCAAACCAGAAGACTATACAGGGAATCTCACATGAAGTACATGGTGAGAAATATAGACAAACCAAACAAATCTCCAATATATTCTATTCAATCAAGTTTAGATTCCTTTATCTTATGCAACAAAGATGAAATTACTCAACAAGATAAGGAAAACATAGACCCAATCAGTTCACCAGAACAATCAAATCTTCCCTCGAATCAAATTCAAAACATTGAAAATCAACAGCAACAAGAAAATGAAAATAAAGCAAACATACTTTGGACAATAAGCTTCGATGGATCCTGTAATAAAACTAGTGCAGGGGCAGGTGTTTGGATTCAAAATACGAATCAAAGTTTTTCATATAAATTCGATTTCCCGTGCACTAACAATATTGCTGAGTATGAAGCACTTCTCCTAGGCTTACAGTTGCTTAAACGATTAGAAGCCCAAAAGATATCCATCTTAGGGGATTCTGAACTTATCATAAGACAAATAAAAGGAGAATACTTAGCTATAAATCCAAGGCTTAGGGAATATCAGAATGTCGTCCTTGATTTATTAAAAACATTTGAAAAGTATGAACCTATTTTTATTCCTAGAGCACTAAATCATATAGCAAATGAACTCGCCTTCAATGCCAGCAACTGCTAAATACCTAAGATAAATGAACAGCTTAGCGTAAAGGTAAAACACAGACCCATTGTTCCTGATAACGAAGATCACTGGGTTTGATTCTAACGAACACATAGATGATTTCTTAAAATCAGAAAATGATTTTGACATGCCAACATCAGAAACCAGCCATAAAGAAAACTGTTTATATATTGAACAAATCCCAGAAGTTGAAAGGACATATTTTGTTGATATAAATCATTATGAGAATCCTTTTGAAGTAGAGATAATTGACAATGCAAACCAAGAAGACTTGGAAGTTTTACAATGTAAGAACGATTCAATTCCAAGAGGTCTCACACCTTTGGAACACCTTTTCGACTTTAACGATGTAGCCAAAGAACCAAAAATAGAGCCCGTGGAAACAAACATAGAAGAACATAACATAGGCAGCCTAGCAGAACCCAAGATGATTAAACTGTCCAACACTCTCCCAGCTCACATAAAATCTCAATACATAGAGTTGTTTAAAGAGTTTAAAGATGTTTTCGCTTGGGCATACACAGATCTAAAGTTTTATGATACCAGCATCATCTAGCACAAGATTCCCCTGAAGTAAAATCAAAAGCCTTTTAAACAAAAGCTAAGGAGAATAAAACCTATTTTACTACCTTTAGTCAAAGCAGAAATCGAAAATATGCATGATGCTGGGATCATAGTACCCATTAGATATTCAGAATGGGTATCAAACTTAGTTTTTGTTAGAAAGAAAAAAGGGGAAATCAGGCTCTGTATTGACTTTAGAAATTTAAATAGAGCCTCTTTAAAAGACAACTACCCCTTACCCAAGATGGATCATATACTTCAAAGGGTAGTTGGGTCAAAAAGGATATCCCTCTTAGATGGGTTCTCGGGTTACAACCAGGTGTTAGTGCTCCCAAGTGATCAAATCAAAACTGCTTTTACCACACCTTGGGGCACCTTTATGTATGTCAAAATGCCTTTTGGACTAATGAATGCAGGAGCCACCTTCCAAAGGGCCATGGACATAGCCTTTTTTGAAGATATTGGCTATTTCATAATCATTTACCTTGATGACATAACCGTTTTCTCAAAAACTAATGAAGAACATTTGATTCACTTGAGAAACGTTTTTGAGAAGTGTAGGAAATTTGGCTTGTCATTGAATCCCAAGAAGACACTCTTTGGTCTCCAAGAAGGTAAACTTCTTGGCCATATAATTTCAGAAGAGGGAATCAAAATAGACCCCACAAGGATAGATGGCATATTGCAGATCAGCCATCCAAGAAGCCTCAAAGAATTACAATCTTTCATTGGAAAGATTAATTTTCTGAGGAGGTTCATCCCCAACCTTTTTGAGCTATTAAAAAACATTACAAACATGCTTAAGAAAGATGTGGGTGTAAAATGGACTTTACCAGCTAAACAATCATTCGAACTGGTCAAACAAGCTCTAACTCAAACACCAGTCCTGATTAGTCCAGATTTTACCAAAGACTTTTATATCTTTTCTTTTGCATCTGAGCATACAATAGTTGCAGTGCTACTTCAAAAGAATGATTTGGGGCAAGAACAACCAATATCCTTCTTTAGTAGGGCCTTAAGAGATGCTCCTCTCAAATATAACATCATGGAGAAGCAAGCCTTAGCATTAGTGAAAGCTTTAAAGGACTTTAGAGTCTATATTTTACACTCTCACATAATTGCTTTTGTTCCACACACTGTTGTCAAGGATATTCTAAGTCAAGACCCTGATGGTAAAAGGGGAAAATGGATTGCAACTATTCTTGAGCATGACTTAGAAATCAGGCCCACCAAATTAGTTAAAGGGCAAGGATTAGCGAAACTTATGGCTGAGTCTAAGTTCTAGGCACTAGACATGAATATGGTAGATGTGTTGGAAGAAATAGAAGAGTCTACTGCTCCTTTCATTGAAGAAAAATTTCTGAATTCTCCTTGGTATGCTGACATTATTTATGTGCTTTTATATTTGAATACCCCTCCTTATTTGTCTAAGACTAAAGCTAGATTTTTGAAAAAAAAATCTTTGAGTTTTTGCATCTTATATGGGGTATTATATTGGAAAAATGCTGTTGGAATTTTGCTTAAATGTTTACTTGAAGATAATGTAGGGAAAATCATGCATGAATGGCATGACGGAGAATGTGGAGGACACATCTTCTGGAAGGCCACAGCAAACAAAATTCTTAGATCTGGTTACTATTGGCCTACCCTTTTCCCAGACACTCAGAAGTTGGTCATGTCTTGCCATAAGTGTAAAATTTTTGATGGTAAAAGAAAATTTCTTCCCTTACCCTTACATCCTATCAGAGTTGAGGCACCTTTTCAACAATGGGGTTTAGACTTCATTGGGGAAATTCACCCATCCTCCTCAGCTCAACATAAGTGGATCCTCACAGCCACTGACTTCTTTACCAAGTGGATAGAAGCTATACCCTCCAGGAATGCTAATGACTCTGTCATTATCAAGTTCCTTGAAACAAATATTCTATCCAGATTTGGTTTTCCCAGAAAAATTATAACAAATAATGTTGCTTTTAAATCCAAGAAGATGGTTAATTTCTGTTACAAATACCATATAACCTTGGGCCATTCCACTGCTTACTATCCCCAAGGAAATGGATTAGCTGAATCTTCCAACAAGAGCCTCATCAATATCATCAAAAACCTGTTGGAACAGAATCAGAAATCATGGCACAGTAAGTTGGTTCATGCCTTATGGGCTGATAGGTTAACTACAAAAAAATCAATAAGCATGTCCCCCTATCAGCTAGTCTATGGCATGGATGCAGTCTTTCCCACCTCATTAGGAGTTCTGGTCATGAGACTCCTTCAAGAAGTACAGGTTGAAGAGAATGATATGCAGAGGAGAATAAATCAAACCATCCATTTACAGCAGACTAGAGAGGAAGTCTATGAAAGAACGCAGTTAGTCCAAGAAAATGTAAAGAGATTATTTGATAAGAGGACTAAGGAAAACAATTTCCAGGTTGGAAATGTCATTCTTAAATGGGATTCAAGGAGAGAAGAAAAGGGAAAACATGACAAGTTTGAGAATTTGTGGAAAGGTCCCTATATTGTTCATACTGAGAGGGGTCACAATGCATTTTTCTTGAAAGAATTGAATGGAGAAGATCTGTATGGAGGTCCTGTCAATAGTAGGATGCTAAAGCATTACTTCTGCCAGGAATCATGAGTTTCAAAGAATTTTAGCTTTTCATTGTAAATATCATAATCTGAACATTGCATTCAAAGTTAGAAAAATAAAAAATACAAAAACAGTAAAAGAAAGAAAAGAGGGCGGATTGTAAAAACAATAAAGGTACAACCCCATACCAAAAAAGAGAAACAAAGTCTGAAAGTGTGCAAGCTCAAATGCCACTCCTAGAAAACACACTTCTAGTTAGTCAAACAGCCTAATCTTGACTAATTAGGTTTAAATTTACTACTGATAGGATAGTGAATTCGATTTGCCAAACTGTTTAAACTTGGCTTATCAGTAGGTAGATTAGGCTAGAAATTAAAGGTTCAAACATGCTCAAAATCTGAACCTAAGGTTTCAAAAGAAGAATGACTCAAGTCTGTCTTATTATCTAAGACAAAACAAAGGTAAAAATTGGTTCTAAATTAGCTTAAAAGGGAAAAACAACTCAAGCAAGAGTCAAAACAGAGCTGTAAAAAGGTGAAGGAAGTGCTTGAACTTTCAAATCTTAAGCCTTCCATTTTGATTTAATTTTCTGCAAAATAACATCTATGTGCAATTTGCTTTTTATGCCATAGATAAGCTACAAGTTGGATTGCTTAATCCTAACTTGTATGCTTTTAAATTTCTGTTGTATAATTTAGAGAATAAAAAATCTGTTAGACTGTTTAATCCTAACAAATTAGTAGATTAGGTAGAGAAGCATATGAACTCAACTGTTTAATCTAAGTTCATGGAGAAATAAGAAGTAGAAATAGATTATATTTTTTGCTTTCAAAAGAATCAAATGTGTAAGAGAGTTTTCCAATCCAAGTGCACTCTAAAGAAGAAAAAATGTTAGATCAGTAGGATTGGGTAGGTAGAAGCTGGTATTAATGAAAGTCCATTTATTTTTCATATCTGCTAATACTTTCAGAGCAAAAGAAGACCATTCAAAATGAAGAAAGCAGTGCAATGGATAAAGCACTAATCAGCCCCCAGAGAATGCAAGTCTGAAATTCTTGATACCTTCAAGAAGGCATCATCCCCATGTGGAGCCACTGTTAGTCAGCTATAAAATTTATCATATCAAATGCTGGCTAAATCATTTTTGGAGCCTTCAAGAAACAAGCCTTATTGCTAAAAAATGTTATCTCTTAAAGACTCTTGAAGGCCTCATACCCTTTGTCTAAATCTTCACTGTTGTTTCCATTTTAAACTCAGAAATTTTGCTAATTCCATAGAGGAAAGACTGTTGCAAAACACCGTTTTCCCTTTTTCCACTTCAAACTAACCTTCATTTTTACCCCTTTAATTCCCATGGAATTCTTCTATTTTCCATTTGTTTCCCATTTCCCCTTCATAAAATCTTCTCTACAGAGTTTAAAACTCCTTTTTAACTCTGCTGAAATCCTCAAAATCCATTGAAAAACACTAAAAAAATCATAAAAAATGCCTTTTTTTTGTATAAAGATTTAAGCCCCCTTGGGCTAAGCCTAAACCACTTCCCCTCCATGTGCCCCAGCGCTAGAACAAAGTGTTAGGGTCCCGAGCGCTTATCGCGTCGGAGCAAATCACAGAGTGCATTTGTTTGTGTTAAACAAAAACTCTGATGCCAATTGGCCCTTTGCACTAAACCCTCGATCATATTATTTCATATAACCCGTGGGCCCACAATCGGGTGCTACATCATTAAGAAAATCCTTTTCCGATTGATTTTTTCCTTTGTAAAATCCAAAAAACCCACTTACCCAAAGTTTTGGTCTAAATGCGCCAGAGTGATGACTTTTAAATTAAAGATGGGTAGATTGAAAGACCCGCATCGTTTCTCCGATGCGATTAAGCCCCATTTCATAAGCTCTGCCCCCCCTCCACTTCACTCCATATAACTCCGCCCGGGACCAAGAGTTAAAGTCCCAAGCGCTGAATCGCAAACTTTGAAAATGGTTAGATCAAAAAGATGAAGGCCCGACCTTCCGATTGCGATAGGTCCTTTTCATATATAAAGCCCTGGGCCTATCGCATTCCATACATCCAAAGGCCCCGCAGACGGGCACCATGTATTTCATGTGTATAAAAACACTCCCTGAAATCTTTGCATTTCATTAAAATTTGGGTTTTGTTAAAAAATTAAAGGTTTTCCGCCGTTGCAAGCGTTGAAGTAATATCCATCGTTGATCCAAGATGATCATACGGACAGCACATCATCACATCGGCAAGTTTTATCGGGTGCATTCTGTTTCAACCCCTGATTGGTCAACCTCCGACGAGTCCTCCACCATCGATCTGATCTGCAGATCAACGGTCCATAATTAATCGCTTCGGCGCCCTCCATGTCCATCACCCCACCGATTGAGAAGCTCTGATTGCATCTGGACCGTCCACGTGTCCAGATCGCATCTCGTGACTTTGGGTTAAATTCATGCACCCCGTTTCATAATGATTTATGGCCAAATCCAAACCATTGATCTCTGCAGATCAACGGCCCTCATTAACCCATCTTCCGCCTGTGTATTTTTCCCATTTAACCCCCAGATTAAATCCTGACTGTTGATCTATTCCATTCAATGGCTTATATTAACCTGCCGAGCCCGACCCCTGTGGGTCCTGCCTCCCTCCAGAGTTAATCTCTGTTGTTCATCTCAAATCCTATGACCCAAAATAAAACCACTCAAGTTAATCATCGCCGTTCATCTCAGATCCTACGACCCAGAATAAAACCACTCCCTTTGCTTCCGCTCACGCATCTACCTCGATTCGCACTCATTCTCCACCGTCAGATCTGAGGCCCCAGATCTGACAGCCCTCATTCCAAGTTGCGTAACTTTCAGCACAGAAGATAACTTTCAAAAATCACGCGATATGGGCAGTATTTAAAATCCATGTGGCGGCCTCTAACGCATATCACGTTCAAAAAGCTAAAACCGCCTTCCCACCCATTTCTCACGTGAAAACAGTGGTTTTTTTCCTCCCAAAACCACCTTCCCATTTCCTATTACAATTTAGCGCGTGCTCCCCAACCGTTGATCTCCGTAGATCGATGGCCCAGATTTAATCTGGCTTTACATTATCTCCCTCCGCCTCTACCAAAGGGTTTTCAACGCGTGATCTCCATCGTTGATCGCGTGGGCGGATCTCATCCAACAACCCAGATCCTTTCCAAAACCCCAATTTTCCTCTTAACCTTTATCACTGCTGATTAAGGTTTTTTACCCCATTCCTTTGTATTTTCCACCATTTCATAAATATATGTGACCCCTTCACATTGTATGTCCCCGACTGATCTTGACCGTCGATCAACACAGATCTACGGCCCAGACTTAATCTCCCACCGTTTGATTCCAACCGCCTTCCTTTGACCCCCGCAAGCAAATCTCCACCGTTGGATGCTACCATCCAACGACCACGCTCCTCCCCACACCCTCCAAAGTAGTTTACCTAATAAACGCAGGATTTTATAACATTTTTGTTGTATTTTGCAGGTTTTAATGGTTTATCCATTGTGTTAAAGAAAGGCTAAGGACCGAGAATGAAAATTCCCGTGCCTTTGATTCATAAAAAGAAACCATTTGCAGAGTTCAAACTCCACGTCTCATCAATGATTCATGGGCATTGATGCCTTGTGAGCCTTGCGCAGCACTGCACATCAACAAGACACAGTGAATTAAAAATGGAAAACATCAATGTCGAAGACCCAGGCACAGCAGAAACGAAGAAATTAAGACTGCTAATGCAGTTTTGGAAGGATTAAGGCATTTATTCAATTAATCAAAGACCTAATCCACGATTAAAGACAGTTCAAAGACCGAAGACAGAGGTTAGGCTTCGTTAAGCTTGAAAACACAGAATTCAAGTTGATTAAAGGTGTTTTAGGTTTAAATAATAATATCTATCAGTTCGAAAAGCCTGCGCGGCCACATCAAAGGCTAATTGAACTCCCCAGCTACCACAAAGCCACCTACAGTCTCAAAGCAATCAAAAGGAGGCCGAGTGATGACCAGAACAGAGCATATCTACTCCTTATGGCTGAATAGTTATTTCGAATCAAAGAAGCTAATATAAACTATCAGCAGAGTTATTGTAAAGGACGACACAAAGCCTTAAATTCAACATAAGCTTCCAACAAGCTTAACTATTTAATGCAAACCAATTAATATAGAGGAAATATCATAATGTTCTCCATTGAGCCTCTCAAAGGCCGAGAGACAATAAACTGTATTAATTGAACTTAGAAGATATTTTATCCCATTCCACCTCCTCATTTCTTCTATAAATACTTCTAAAGAAGATGAGATAAGGGTTGGCGTGTTATTACTAGTTGTAATACTGAAACTCTCTGAAATAATATATAGGCTGTTGAAGTTGAAGAAGAAACTGAAGTCTTGGAATCCCTGATGATGTTGTTGCATGCTTGTTCTTGAGAAGGCTCTATCATTGGATCCATGAGCTTGGCTGTTAGTGAAGTATTCTGAACTGTTTAATGTTTTCCCCTGTCTTCATTTTGTTCCATAATTTCTTACTCCAGTAGGTTGAAATTTTTAGGCTAAGAACTGACTCCTGGAAGCACCTTAGACCTGTTCATCCTTCACTGTTTCATGTTTTCTTCTGCTGAGGTATTTTAGGGTCTTTAATCTCTCTCTTTAGTCCTCATGCTTGTTTATTTCTATGATAGTTCGAATAAGTTGGTTTCAGCATGATTTATAGTTCTCCTTGCTTGTCTACTACCACTTAAAGGTTGTTATTGAAGTCTCCCTTTGAAGTATCTTTGTTTATAGTGAGCCAAGGAGGTCTGTTCTGATCTTGCCCTTTGTCCTTGCTTGAACATTTGTCTTAAAGGTATTTATAGTTGTAATCATAGATGTGTTAGGTGTTCCCTCTTCTATGACTGCAATTATCAGTGAATATTTTATGTTTTCTAAGTCATTTGAAATAAAATCTTTGAGGAAATAGGGTGTTCCCCGAATCTTAGATTTCATTTTAAAAGTTGTTTTGAAGTCATTATTTTCTTAAAGTGTGGTTTGTAGAATTCATGGCCAGCCCTGTCTATCAAATTCCTGTTTATTGTTCAAGTTATGTTTTCAAATTCCCTTTGTTGAGAATTAAACTTCTCTTTCCAAATCATTGATGTCCATCTCATTCCAAAACCAAAGGATCCTGCGGCTAAGTTAGATTTGCACTTTGATATCCCATATCCATTGATAAGTTTGTCACTACTTCTTCATGACTCCATTACCCAATGAATCCAACATTTCCCCTTTCTATCTATCTTTCCTAGACCTTTCATATTTCGTTGTATCAATTCAACCAAACAAACACATGCACTTAATAACTAGTCTAAAACCAATACTCTAAGCACACAAGATAAACCTTTGCAAACAAACATTTGAGAGATCCCTCTCTGAGAACAGGAGGACTAGATCCTGTAACTCTAAAGATAGGTTCTAATGTTGCCTTGTCTTTTGATTTTCCAAACTATCAAAACATGGGACCCCAACATGAGCAAGGAACAACATCACATAGTATAACTAGGGACATTTGTAACGGATCACCGATATCCATATGTTCAAATTATGAGATTTTTCACCATACGCTCACACGCATTCACCCACTAAGAAAATAAAGCCACCTAAAAATAACTTAAACCAACTCACTAAACTCTCCCCACAGGGGCCACAAGAGAAATTATAGTTTACGTTAGGATCAAGGGGGTAGGCATCCAATAAGCTGCCTTGATCACGCTTCACATTTGAAACATAGAATTTTCATTTTTAGGGAGCTTAAAATCCACCTATCAACCCACAGAAAAGAAAACCCGAGCACGACAGAGACCCGATTCAGAGGGGGTTAGGCTTAGGCGCAGTGCGTGTGGTATCAGTTGGGGCTACTTGACTCGTCTGATACTCGGTACTGTTAGCTAACTACCAAGAAGCCCAAGACTCGAACGCTCACGTGGGACTGTGGTTCTTAGTGGCCAAAACTAGGGCATCCTTTACCCTATAGGTGACGGTGCAGGCAACCGCCAGACCCTCTACCCTTACCTTGGTTGATTCTCTTCGGCTGACTGGGGGCGTCGCCAGTTCTTTAGGTCTTCTAGGATTTTTGAGTATCACTCGCAAACAAACAAAACCATTTTTTTCTTGATTGATCACACAGATTAAATTAAAGGAAAAATAATTTCTTTTTCTCTTTGTTTTATGTATGTGGCCATAAATTTGACATGATAATAGACTCAATCCCCTCAAAAGTGTTTTCCAAAACCTAACTTGGATGACCCTCAAACAGTTCCAACGTGTTGTGTAACCAGCTCCAAAAAGAGAAGAAAAGAGATATAAACGCCTTAGAAATGAGCCACTTTGAGGGGGCAACCTCCAATACATTACATAAATGAACAATTCTTGGATGATACAATTTACAAAACCTCCTTTCTATATATAGGAGTCCATGTGGCCATAATGTAATCCTAGTGGGCCACAATGTAATGCTAGCCGACCTAAAAATAATAATTTAAGGGCACAATAATAACAAAATGGGGGTTACAAGGGTACAATAATAACAATAAGGGGGTTACACCTTAACATAATATAGCTACACTATTAATATAGGGACTTAACATGCCCCTCTCCTTCAAACAAGTGTTGTCCTCAACACTTGATTATTTCTTGATGCTTCTGTATAAAGTTCTCATCCTCCCATGTGGAATCTTCTACAGAAAGTTCTTCCACTTGCTGAGATACTCTGAAATTGATCGTACTTGTTGAGTTCTTGTTTATGTGACTTCTTCAGAAATTATTTTGATGTGATGTTGATCTTCCTATTGTTTCATTAGATTCTGCACCAAAGTTAGGTTATCTTTTGAGAGTTGGAGAACTTGTTCTTGATGCTCGATGTGATATTTCACTAATTCATCATCCATATTAGCTATTATTTGATCCTTCAAACCATCCAAATTAGCCTCCATTTCTGCTTTTAAACCATCTATTAATGTTTCAATACTCTTCGTAAGATTAAAACTGTTGCACTTGGTACCCAATTTTGATATCTCATCCTTGCAATTCTTCCTCTTTCAAGGCCATAGTATATTTTTGAGGGCTTAATGGGTGTTGAATTCTTTTTAGGAGGCATTTCCAAACCCAATACTGAAATATATGCCCAAGAGGCCCTTGAATACTTCAAACCGATTTTTTCAAACAAGATTTACAAATTCTGAAAAAAATACACACCTTTTCATTAGAGCTGATATTGAAATTGAATTATCTCTGTAATTGAAAATCTTCGATATCTCAAATTCAGCCCTGTAGTAGCCCTCTGAAGCTTCTTTCAAATGCCACAGGTCTGACCCGATTTGGATTCTCCAAGACAAATTTGTGTCCAATCTCCCACAATGACCTAATTTTGGACTGGTTCAGTAGAGCGAACTTGTACGACTTGCCACGTGTCACTGTTTTGTTCTTTGTCTCTGAAATTGATATCCAAGAAACTACAGGCTGTTTACTTGCGACCACCTTTGACGGCACTCCAATCCAATCTCCAAAGAGAGAGTTATTAAACTTTTCCCACGATCACCTCTTTGAGATGAAATTCAGGAGCCTGAAAAAGCACTACCTTCCACAGATCATATCTCCAAAAATATTGCGAACCAAGCTCTGAAATTTTTTGACAAATTAGTCAGATTTCAGTCAAGATCAGTAATTTATATCCGGAACTCAGAGAAAAATTATTATAGCGAAAATTCCACGATGACCTCGTTTAGAGCTTGGAAACAGTCTAACTTCCAACAGAGATGATATCTCGAAAATATTGTGAACCAAGCTCTGAAAATTTTAGAAAATATTCTCAGGATTTCAGCTTCGCACCCTAAAAATTTTAGCTTCTGAGACTTCGTAGAAAAAAAGTTATAGCGAAAATGCCACGATGACCTGTTTGGAGCAGCGAAACCCTAGAATCCAAAGCTCTGATACCAAATGTTGTGTAACCAGCTCCAAAAATAGAAGAAAAGAGATATAAACGCTTTAGAAATGAGCCACTTCGAGGGGGAAACCTCCAATACATTACATAAATGAACAATTCTTGGATGATACAATTTACAAAACCTCCTTTCTATATATAGGAGTCCATGGGGCCATGATGTAATCCTAGTGGGCCACAATGTAATCCTAGCCGACCTAACAATAATAATTTAAAGGCACAATAATAAAAAAATGGGGGTTACAAGGGTACAATAATAACAATAAGGGGGGATACACTAACATAATAAGGGGCTACACTATTAATATAGGGACTTAACACAACGAAGCCTCGTTGGTCCAGGCGTCTTTTGGACCTCCCCCCATTAACGGGAGGGGTTCCAAGTCTTTCTTCATTTAGGCGTCAAAGACGGAACGTTGCCACAGTGGTTGGTTCCTCCTTTCTTGGAGTAACCGTAGTTGGGAACCCTAGTCGGTCTCCCAACACCACACCCTGCATCACTCCCCCCTCGTCCCCTAGGGAGTAGAAGAGTGCATCCCATACGGGAAGCCAGCTGAATTCACAACCGGGTACATCACAGACTAACCCTCGTTCTAACCAGAACTTCGTGTCTTCACACGTTGCCATGGCATCAACCTCTCAGTCACCCTTCTTAGCGGCGTTAAATCTGCCAGATTTAACCAAGCTCACCAATGACGCCATCGTGCACAACCCCAATTGGCCTCACATGCCCACGAAGCTCCCTTCAGACATACCAAAGTTTGAGGGAAAGCAAGTGAAAGACCCAGGGAATCATATAATGACCTTTCACCTATGGTGCTCATCGAATAGCATCATTGACGACACTATTCGATTGAGGCTATTTCAATGCACTCTCATGGGAGTGGCCACGAAATGGTACGTCGAGCAACCCCCTGCTTCACACAGAACCTTTAGTGCCCTTGCTACTGCATTCCTCACTTACTTTCAGTTACCCATTCACCATGATTAGGGAATGGAATTACTGACTCATTTCAGACAATCTCCCTCTACCCACATTTTTGAACATCTCCACGAGTGGAGACGGCATCATAGCTTATGCAAAGCTCAACTCAATGACCGAGTCCTTTTATATTTATTATTGAAAACTTTGACGGTGTAGATTTCAAAGGATGTGGCACAATGCAACCCCACATCTGAAGAGGATGCAATCAATAAAGCCCAACAGCTTGAACTGATCTATACGCAATCAGGATATATATACAATATCCTGCATAATGCCCTGCGCCTGCAATCTTATCAAGAATTTCCAGGTGCGTTGAACTCTGCAGATAGACTTATTGGGTCGATGACCCAAGGGTACCTAGGCAACAGCAGTCAAAATCCTGGTTATACACATGGGTCTACCCAGGGCATGTCTCAACTCGGATTTCAAGGTCATCATATGCAACAGCAAAATTTGACGAATAGGGTGCCAGCGTATCACCAAGGAGGACCTAACCCTCTAGCTGGGGGGACCCAGTACGCAGGAAGAAAAACTGACGGAAGAATCCCCCCCAACGGCTAGGTGCAAATATGGGACAGTTGTATGCTCAGTCCCAAGTACATAACCCACCAACGTAGAAGAATGCACAGGTGAACTTTCTGCAGCCATCCCAAGATCAACCACACGAGTATGATTAGGAGAATTACCCTCCCAATGTGG
The DNA here is from genome assembly GCA_034641835.2 of Pinus albicaulis. NCBI lineage: Eukaryota > Viridiplantae > Streptophyta > Pinopsida > Pinales > Pinaceae > Pinus > Pinus albicaulis. The sequence continues at coordinate 105,121,256 of CM076583.1, forward strand.
TCAAAAGAAAGGTAAAAAACAAACCCAAAGGGAACCCTGAATAGGGGGGTAGCAGTCAACAACGCCCACCGCAACCCCGGCCTGGAGATAACTTCAACCAGAATCGGAACTAGGAGCCAAGCAATGCTCAAAAGCAAGGCAAAAGGCCACCTCTACAAACAAACCATTATTCTTCAATATGTGGTGAGTATGGGCACTATACTCACCATTGTCCCGAACTCCCTAAGCTTAAAAAGCTTCAGAGTATCTGAGGACAAGGAGGATCTTCCCAGACAACTACAGTCATGCAAGAACCCTTCCCCCTTCAAGGAACGATTAGCACTCAGCAGCAAAACCCCAAATATTCCGAGAAAAACAGCCATGAAATTTACATGGCCGGTGAAAGAATGGTTTTTCAAACACGGAATCGTAGCTACGACACCCCACTAGACACCGGTTCGTCAGGGACTAGTACGTCCGCACCGACTGCACCTTTGACCATTCCAAAGATTCTTTTGGAACCATTGCCAAAAATGGTTAAAGGGCTTAATAGGTGAGTAGGTAACTACTCCAAAGCAACCCACAATTACAGCATCGTAGACGATTTAGCCTAGTCACCTGCTACTATGTCCGCTTTGGAGGTACTACAGTCATGCCCAAAGCAGTGGAAAGCCCTACTTTCCGCCTTAGGTGTCGTCGACCCTGCCGATACACGCATGATGGCTTTTGATTTAAACAAAGCCACCCCTAGGCTTCCCTCCATGGTTGCCTTTCAGATACCAGTATCGGTACAGAATATCACTATTCACCAATGTGTCATAGATGAGGGTGCATCCACATGCATCATTTCAAATAATGTATGGCAAAAGTTAGGAGCCCCAGAACTCAAACCTTCCGTCATCACACTCAGTGCATACGACGGTCGGCCCTTGACCCTCATCGGTCTCTTTCAAAGCATACCAGTCTGCTTAGCTGGAAAAACAGTCCACATAGACACCGAAGTCTTGGACGCTCACTTGGATTACAACATACTCCTTGGGCAGAGTTACACGTATGACATGTCTGCCATAGCATCCTCCATCTTTCGCATCATGATGTTCCCCCACGAGGATTGAATCATTACAGTAGACCAGCTGACGCACACTGAAAAGTGTCCCTTGACCAATACAAACATGGTTCTACCCTATGTAGACACAACCACTGATGGTCTTGTATGGTATCAAGAATATGACCCTGGCCAATTCAAACCATCGTCCATCCTAGGAGATCCTCCTATTATCCCTGAGGTATCACTCGATACCATAGTGGCCCCAGTATGCATGATGTCCACGTCAAGCACCGAGGTTAGTCAGGACATAGACTCAAGCAGTAACGACACTAAGGCATCAGCTACTACAGCCTCAATAGTCTATGCCACCTCCCAAACTCCTTTCCTATACCCACCTCCTGGCTTCACCTCCCAGCAGGTCTTGGCAACACTAGTACTACCCAACATATCATTGGCATTCCCAGTGTGGTACCTCGTCCCCTTCCCCCTAGGAACTCCAACTACCAATGTTACTATGTTTGGATTAAAACCTCCAGGTCTCGAGGAGCCCCAACCAACCCAAGTAGCAGTCGAAACTGCCCCCGCAAGGGAAATCCCAGATGCGAAACTAGCGACCACAATAAAGAAAATTGCCAAGAAAGGAAAGAAAGTGGTGACCCCCACCATGCAGATGGAGTCATCGGCCTGTGCTATATGTGATGTCACAGGACACCCTACTCACATATGGCCGGAGTTGGACGAGTTAAAACCACTCCTTGGCTGTGAGGCAGGCACCTCAAAACAACATTCCCATAAAAAGGAACTTGCCACCAAAAGTACAAGAAAACCGCTGTGTACCAATCACGCATGCACTATCTATGGCATCTATGGGCACTACACCTATCGTTTCCTAGAGGTCTCGTGATATACGGACACCTTATGTACGGTCGAGCAATCCTATCAAAAGGATCCCTCCATCCAGGCATCTAGAAATGAACCGCGTACCATCTGGTACCTATAGGAGGAACGAAGGTCACCAGATTGACAACCATTTGTCCCTCCTCCACCCAAGCCACCATACACCAACCAGGAAAAAGGAAACCTAGTTGCCTCATCTTCTTGAGATTTAGGCACATCAATTACTGAAGACGGCTTGGTCAGGTCTTTGACCTAAGGTCACCTAGGCAGTAGTAATCTGTATTTGGGGAGATCCTAGATAGGGGGCACTAATTGGCAACGCCATCCCCCATGATCTCAGTCCAGGGGCAACCACAACTAAAATCAAAACTAGGAGCCAAGTAACATCTCCCAACAAACAGAGGCGACGCCACACATTCACACTCCTAAAAAGATAATTTTTTTCAGCGCCGACAGGTATGCACCCTCCCATCTTCCTTTCCAAAATTCATGTTTTTCAATAAGATTCTTTCAATTGAGGTAGTTTTTTTTTTGCAGGAAGAACCCGCAAACCATTCACAACACCGACCACCGAAAGTTCCGGAGAAGGTATCATTCTACCCTCGGCATGATAGAGTCCCAGAAAACTTTGCATATCCTGACATCATTTCTCCATAAGAAATAAACCATAGGGTCCTCATACCCCACCACATTTATCATCACCTCACCCTGCATATGATAAACGTCTGCGATGGTCTGTAGAGCCTCCCCTCCATGGCGATCGTTATCTCAAGTAGACCATACATCACTCCACAAAGTGACGCCATGGCCATACCATTCTAGTTCGGGAAGCACCTCATGCCCATCCATATATAATGCATAAGGTCAAGTTCACCATTCCAACTCAACCCCTTTCCCAGATGACCGGGTTGTACAAGCAGAATGAAAGCGCTCCTCTGCACACCACATTTGGCCTACCATACCTCCATCAGTATTAATCCATCAGCAACATCTTCCGCTTCATCAACCCCACACATGAGACCAGCCAATGGGACCCCTATCCCCAACAAAACACCATCCTCACACCATCAAGTGAGAGACCCTATTTCATGTTTTGGGGTACCCGTCTTTGTGTTTTGTACAAACCAAACCCCATTATTTTATTCTTTTTGTACAAAAAGCACAAACAACTCCCTTCACCTCTTCGCCCTCATATTGCACTTTTTCCTCCCATGGCAGCAATCCCCCATCTTCCTTGGTCGAATTATTTCATACCCTTCATGCACGCACCATTACGACAATCATAGCCAGTTCATACCCACCCTAGAAGTCCTACCGACTCTAGGGATTTTTCCCTTCAGAAATACCTATGACTTCTGCCAAGCTGCTCAAATATACTTCGACCTCGGGCCACTGAATCCCCATCATCCGTTTTCAGCCACTGCTCACCAACATGCCTATGTTAAACCCATTATGGTTCGGTTAAGGCTTCCTTTTTGTCGACATCAACACCTCTTTTCCAAAAAGGAAGCGGTACCTTGGATAACCCCTCCCCATGTAAAGGGGTATCCTCGGGTGGCACTATGGGGACATCATTGTCCATAGATGTCATCGATCCTCTTGACATTCGACTACAGCAAAAGCTTTCATGTCACGATGGTATCATACCTTACAACCATTGCACTTTGATCAAGATCCGTCGAAGACCCGTGCCTTCATAAGCGTCTCTGACAACAATGCTTACATGGGAAGGTCCCAGCCAGTACCTATGCGTACATTGTGCAATGATCTACCATACCAAGATTACACATGTGGGTACCACATTCTACCTATCGTCAAAGAAAAAACACCCCTGATGGCGTTAGCAGTCGTCGTCAACAACCACCAACATCACTACCACAGTAGTGACACAGACAGCACATGTGTCTATCAATTTTGTTGACCTAGCCATAGCATCACGAGCATGGTACATGCCCGCCTCGTTGAAATTTTGCAAATATGTTGTATATTTTGTCTACTTGCAAGGGGTCCCCTAGATAGTGGTTATCTCGGAACCGATGCAAGATGTTGTCCTTCTACACACATGCCTCGCTCTCTCTCTCTCTCTTTATGCGTACGATACATAAAAGAAACTATAATGTATTTCGGCTATACAGTTCTTCCTAGACCTCAAACATTAGGGGGCATATGTTAACACTGGAAAAGTGTACAGCAAAAAATGACATCAAGTAATGTTGAGCCCAAAGATTTACAGGACAGAGATACATTATGGAATCAGAAATATTAAAGATCTCTAAGGTTTTGAGCAATTCAAGATTAAACTAGACATAAATGCCCGAATGTGTGCTTTTTCCTTCGAGAAGTGTGCCTTCTGCGTGCATTGGAGCTCGATAAGCGCGCATTCCTGGAACTAGAAAAAATTCCCTTTCCAGGACCACAAGCAGGCAAATGACAGTTTCTCCTTATGTGAAAGTCGCCTAAGGACAGCACCAGCGCCTCCTTAGGCCTTATGTGAGCACACAAAAGCATATTTTAGCCCACAATGGAATATTTCCCCTCCCATGGGTCACTATCCACCATGTACCAAGGGAGGGAAGGAGGTTTGAAAGCTCAACTATATAAACCCTCAAAGGGATGAACAATTTGTGAGCACAAGGTTATGCTGGCCAAAGTTGCCCAAGCAACACCAGTTGTTTGTGTGAACCAAGGAGCAGGAGTTGAAGAAGAGGACCCAATTGTTGGCCACCCAACAATTTCAGTCCATTGCAGCATAGAGAGAGAGTTGAACTACGTCAGAAGGCAGAACTTGAAGGACTAACATCCTTGTGTCGGATCCTAGAGCCTCTGCCTAGGACCTTCGGCAAGTGGGTAATATTTGTATTCATTCCAAGCATTCAATGAGAAGAAGGCCACCGAGCCGTTGTGTACCTTGTTATTGTCTGGAACTCTCTATTTAGCTTCTTTTTTTGTTTTTAGTTTTACTTTTTCAACAGAGCATAATTAAGTGTATTACTTCATTTTAAGTCTTATACTTCTTAGCTCCCCCCAGATATTGCCTGTTACTTATGGTTTAGAGAAAAGACCACTTTCTCTAAATGCGTGTGATTTCATACACCCGTGTGTCAAATCCACCACAACAATAGGGAACCTTCTTGTTATTAGGAAGCAATGGATGATGGGGACAATGAAAAAAGGAAAAAGGCCATGGAAGAAGAAATGGATTCCTTAGCTAAGAAAAATACCTAGGATCTTGTAGAACTTCTTGAAGGGAGAAGTGTTGTTGGATGCAAATGGATCTTCAAACTGAAACATAAATTTGATGCAAGTATCAAAAATCATAAGGCGAGGCTGGTTGGAAAAGGGTATTCACAGGTTGAAGGTATTGATTTTCATGAGATTTTTTCACCACTTGTAAAAATTGTTTCTATTCATACTATGTTATCACTAACTGTATTAATTGACCTTGAGTTAGAAAAATTAGATGTTAAAATGTATTTTCTTCATGGTTATTTGGATGAAGAGATATATATGGATCAACCATAAGGTTTTGTACAAGGGCGCAACATAAAATTAGTTTGCAAGCTCAGGAAATCATTGTATGGCCTGAGGCAGTAACCCATGGAATGGTAGAAGAAGTTTGACTCCTTCATGGTGAGCCAAAATTTTATCAGAAGTGAGTATGATTATTGTGTATACTTCAAAAGTTTCAATGGAATATTCATTATCTTGGTTTTGTATGTTGACGATATGCTTATTGCAAGAAAAAACATGGAATAAATCAACAGGTTAAAGGCTCAACTCTCTAGGAATTTTGATATGAAGGATATTGGAGTGGAAAAACATATCTTGGGCATGGAGATACACAAAGACATGAAGAATGTTAATCTTTGGTTATCACAACATAAGTATGTGGAAAAATTACTTGAAAATTTCAGTATGAACAATGTGAAACTTGTTAATGTTCCGTTAGCTTCCCATTTTAATATTTCTTCGGTTTTGAGTCATATAACTGAAGAAGAAAAGAAGTATATGTCTCATTTACCATATGAAAATGCAGTAGGAAACTTAATGTATGCGATGGTATCTACAAGACCTGAAATTTCAGATGCAGTTAGAGTTGTCAGCAGGTTCATGTCAAAACCAGGGGAAGAACATTGGTGAGCAATGAAATGGGTGCTTCGATATTTGAGAGGCACAAGTGACCATTGAATAATATTTGATGGTAGTGAAGGATAAATCTATACATATGTGGATGCTGATTATGCAGGTGATTTGGAAAAAATGAGGTCTACTACAGGTTATGTTTTTACTCTTGCATGTGGAGCAATCAGTTGGATGTCAAAGATTCCACGGATAGTTGCTTTTTCCACTACTGAAGCAGAGTATATAGTTGCTTCAGATGCATGTAAAGAGGAAATCTGGTTAAAAGGTCTGCTTGATGAGATTGGAAGGATGAAGGAAAAAATAAATGTGTTATGTAACAATCAAAGTGCTATTCATTTGGTTACAAATCCAGCTTATCATAGCAATACCAAGCACATTGATGTAAGGTATCACTTTGTGAGACATGTGATCGATGGCGAAAAAGTAGTTCTCAAGAAGTTCCATACACAAGAAAATCATGCAGACATATTCACGAAGCTAGTAACAATAGAGAAGCTGAGATGTTGTCTGGATTATCTTGGATTGCAGAAGAGATGATGAATGGGCATGGGCAAGAGATTAGGAAAATTGTTGTCAAGGTGGAGTATGTTGAAATGTGACAACAAATAAAGTAATTAATGTAATTATGGGAAAATTTAGTTATTACCGATCAATCAATTGTATAATGATAAGGAGTTATGTAATGAAGTATCCCATATTAATTGGGATGGCCCGAGAGGTTTGTAACTATGGAAAATCATTCTTGATTAATAGAAGTTTCCAATCCCTTGCCCCATGGAGGTTTCCTTGACACAATGTCAAGGTTTTACCATGTAAACTTGTGTGTTTACATGTGTGTGTCTTTGATTCAGTTTCCATTTATTTTCTCTATAATTATTTTGTGTTTAATGTACTCTTGATCCTAATACCCCCTACTTCGCACCCAATATGATTTTCTCACTGAAAATTTAGGTGGCTAGCTAATCTGTTGTTCTATTAATATTACGTTTGAGGATGTCGATGGGAGGCTAGACACAGCAATAGTAGATGAATATTTTCAAGCCATATTACACACAATGAATCTATAACCGTAATTGTTTTCCTAGGATAATAAAAGTCAACTTTGGTATTTCTAGTGTGCAACAAGACATTTCACAACAGGTTTACGCAACTGGGTGTTTGGAACAATAGAGTTTACAATAACGACCAATGCAAGCATCTTATGTTCTTCCCTAAATGTAGTCACAGATGACCAGATTTATTTATACGGAGCTAATGGAAACCTGCATTTTGGTCCTTCCAATATTTTTGAAAAACAATGACCACAACCAAATATTCATAACAATTTTTGTAGCTCAAAATGATATTATCAATTTTTTCTAACTTCTTTACAATGTTGGCTTGAAATCTATGAGAGGTGGCACCACGTGTTTTAAATCTAGATTTGTCCATGTTGTGAGATGGAGTAACGGGCCTTCAAGAAATGCATGTGTTGTTGCTCCGATTTGAGACAGGGTTGAAGATTTTCATACAATTTTTTAGTAAGAAGTTTGTGTAAAAAAGTAAGTTCATAAATATATGATAAAAAGTGGTGTGGAGGTTGTGTTATTGTAATACCATAATATATTAAATAAAGTTGTGATCTTATGATTAAATAATCAAAATTAAACATTTTTTTACACTTAAATATAAGTATACAAATATGGGGTGGAAAGAGGGGGAGGGATTCTCATAAATCCTGGTGGAAACATCAAAGATAGCTATACTTGGAGTCTATGCAGGAGAACAAATAATCAAGCTGAAGCCTATGGGTTACTCCTAGGAATGAATCTGGCCATCAAAAAAGATATTAAGGAGCTCCAAATCTTTCTAGATTCCATGATAATAATAAATCGTATGAGGAATAATACACCTGCTCAAAAAACTATTCTTAATCAAGTCATTAAGATGGCCCAAGGAATGACCCCTGTCTTTGACAAAGTAACTTTCTACCATATACTCAGAGGAAATCCAACTTGGTTTATAGGATCAAAGAATAAGACACTATGGTGAATGGCATTGAAGTAAATCTATGTATACCATAACTATGACTAATAAAGATAAAGTGGATCTAATCTCTAATTAAGACTTGCAACTTAGAAATTTTGGGGGTGGAAGGTTCCCTATTAATCCCATTGCCCCATCATTCTTCTGAACCCCCTCTTTTCTTTCCCTCCCCTCTCTTCCTCCCGCCATCCTTGGTGGCTTGGTCTTCCCCCCCTTCATCTCACCCTTGGACACATTGTTGCCCCCCCCCCCCCCCCGCTTCTACCTCCCTCATCCCTCACTCCCTTATCTCTCCCCCCCTCCCTCCTCCTTCCCCTTATCCCTCCTGGAATGCCTGGCTATCACATCCTCTCACTCTCCAAAATTCGGCCACGTCTCTGCAGAACTATTGATTTAATTACCACCCTTAGTCTAATCATAATTTACTTCCCTCTGCTTTCTCTAACCACCCATGGCACACCATATAGTGTGATCATGTTGTAGCATGGCGTCATGCACCATGATCGCCCTCCACCTAGTACCTGCTACTTCTCCAGCGTGTGTATATAGATATCCTACTTCGACCTCACTTGCAGAAACCCATAATTTTGTACTAGGATTGTGCGAATAGTGAGTTTGTGGAGTATGAAATTACTCCACAAGCTCCGGAAGATGCAAGTTGAGCGTGGGAAGAAGCTCGAGAGGGATTTACGATAGGCAAAGAAGGGCAGTGGAATTATGGATCAACATTAGAATGAAAACGTAGATGGTACTGTGATGTCGTTCTACTTATGCTAGTGTACTGTTGGAGGTTATAAAAGGAATAACGGTCTGTGCAGAAGCATGAAGCCTCTAACAGGGGTGGCTAAGGAATCCTCGACTTTGTTCCAGTAGATGAGACTAGTGTTTAAGTGCAGTGACAACACTCTACCAGTTTGGGGCGTTGGTGGGTCTTCTATTCTGCGAGAAGTGCTTTGGTGGCTCATTGCTATGCTCGATGGGCTCTGGGTTCAGTCGGTCGGGACGAGAAATAGGGGAATTGGCCTTAAATGTTGGGTAAATTTCCTATCCTCTGGGTTGGTGGTTTCCTGGGAGGCTCTGAGTATCGACTTTTATGTGTATTTGGTTTTCTTCTGGTTTTTTAGGTCCAATGGGTGTCCCAAGTTTGTTTGTCATCTTATGTATGTTTGGCTTCCTTGGGAAGATCCCATGTCTATCAATATGAGTGGTAAAGGAAGCTAAGGAAGCTTTGTCGCTGAGATCACCAGCTCGGGTTCCTGGGGTCTCCGAAGACCCAGGTCGGGGAGTGCTAGTGAAAATTGGGCTCAGGAAAGTGGCAACAACAAGATAAATTATGAGTTATGTGCACTGGAACATGGATAATTCAGGAATGAAATAGCCATTCTGAAAATGTGTTTGCACCAACACCATAAGGATGTTATTGATATGGGAGAGCGTCAACTGGAGAAAAAAGATAGAATTCGAAGGCTGGAGGATGAAGTTGAAGCCCTCAGGCAGGTATTTGATGGGCTAAAGCTCAAGTTGGCTAACATTTGCAAGGAGGACGTGGAGCCAAAACCACTAGAACTCAACACTCCGACCTCGATGGAGGAATAGGCACCCCTTCTGCTCATACTAATTTTTTTTATATGTCAAAATATAAATGTATATACTTGTTATTTCAATTCTATAATGTATTTAGCAATAAAAATATAGTGATAAATTTTGACTGTGGGAAGGCTAGAAAAAAACTCGAATAAGATTTGGCCTCAATGTATCATCTGTAGAGAGAGAAATACCCAGAATTTTGATGTAAAAATCTCACTTTTTTCACACGAGCGAGCACGTTTTAATATATAAAATATATACTCTTTATGGTTATTTTTTTTTTATAAGTATACAATTATATATTATTTTAAAATTTTCAAAAGTTTGTATAAAAAAAGTGAGTTTAGAAATCAATCACATAATAAAGGGGCATGAATGAAAATTTCTTTCTACCCCTAGTTATATACAATTGAAAATAAGGAACAAAAATAAACAAGACAAAGAGATAATTAATAAACTAATATATGCATCAATAATAATAATAATAATAAAAATAAAATAAAATAAAATAAGATGATATGAAAATTAAAATATATAATAAAATATGATTTAAATTATATGAAAATTAAAATATTTATAAATAATAAAAAGAATATAATACATTTTTAATTAAAATATATTTAATAAATAGTGTAAAACTAATTATGTATAGATGGATAATACAATATAATTTTGATAAGAAGGTTAATCATTAAACTAAAATAAATATATATTTAGTTACATTATTGAAAAGGGAATATGTGAAAAGAAAAAATCTTAGGTTTAACTCAAAAACATCATGTTTCAAAATAAACTATGTTGTGAAAGTGTTTGTTGTAAATTAAAACAAAATGTAACATTTCAAAGTTCTTAAAACATATTCACAAAAATATTTTCAACATAACCATAGGCAAATGACAATAAAAAAAATAGTCTAATCATAAATAAATTTTCACGTGCTCCTAGCTAGTAACTAGATCATTACTTAAAACATTGTCCTAACTTCTTATCCATAGACCTATTGATTTTATATGTTTATACTAATTATAATTTCACTCTTTCTTTGCGTATGTATGTGCACTTTTGTGTAAAAAATGATTATGTTTATCATAGTGCATGCAAAAATACAAGAACACATTAACTACAAACCATGATCTTGACCTTTTAACATAGTTGAAAATTGGTTGTTTGAAATTTTTATGGAATCTTGAAAACTTGAAAAGTTTATCTAATTTCCCCATAAAATTGAAACAAATAACTATTGTATGCATATGCCTTGACATTCAAATTCACTTTTGTATCATCTAACTTATATTTTCCAATTGATACTTATACACTACGGGAAAAAATGATCTTCTCATTAGAACTCAAATTTTCCTCTAGATTCACCAAATCCACACAATATATTAAACCTACGTATGGAAATTCTTATTATGTCCCTTCATTGTTTATTTAGCAGGATTAAGAAAAATTCTATTAGGTGGGGATTAATATAATGTCCCTTCCTTACTTCTAAGTCAATCTTATGGGAAGATGCAATTGCATAATATTGAATTTGGTCTTATTAATAGTAATAATTATTATAATTTATATATAAGAGACAAAAAAAATCATAAAATATTCTTGTATTGCAATGTATATTGGGGATAATAGTGAAAGTTTTTTCCTAAGTAGAATGTCAAAAGACTTTGAAATTTTGAGCTTCGAAAAAAAAGTTCATCATCAAGAGATAAACAAATTATTTCAAACAATAAATATGTTTTACATTGCAAAAAGCATGTACAAGAAAGGCTGGCTCTCATTCTTCTTCAATTTTCATTAAAGGGACAAATTATAAAGAGAGTTGGCAACATTAAGATTAATTTTATCTTAGATGATTGGTTTTAAGGTATCCTTTATTTTTAATGCATACACTCTATTTTAGATTATTTTTTGTTCTTTTCGAATTTCATTGCCACACTTATGTGTACCTTATTATTGTTATCAATAGAAATAATCATGTTCAATCTCTCAAAACAAATATGGTGTTTTGTCATGTTCAAATTCCTAATTAAAGTAGGATTGTTTATATGATTCTACATAATCATTGTTTTTGGTTATCATTTCTCTTAATATTGACTACCCTACTTGTATCCTTAATATATCTCTTTCAAAAGAACAATGGATTACATACACATATTATGTCGATATATAAACAAGTATATATACCAAAACACACACACACACACACATACACACAGAATCAAAACCCAAGACAATTCAAAAAACTTAAAAAAGAAAAAGAAAATAGGCCACAAAGCCATGTGGATCTGAGGTGTGGTGAGTGTGCACAAGTTCTAATGAGTCAAATCTAGTTTTTATCCAAGCCCTAAGCCTAGAATTTTGCAGAAACTCTAAAACAAAAGGGTAATTTCTCTAGAAAAACCAAAACAGAGCTTCACCACTCTATATGTGATTATTTAGAGCATTACAATTCTCAAGGGAAAATCCATGAATATGGGTTACACTTTTGGGCCAAATGTAGCAATGAAAATTCAAAAGTTTACTCTTTTGAGGAGGGGTATTCAGAATCTCCGTAGTGTCCATTTTTACATCTACATTTCGAGTCTAACCAAGAATCATCATCAGGACTAAACCTACCAATAAGAGAGGAGGATAGATGAGATAAATACTAGCAGGAGTGGAAGGAGTGAAAGAGGAGACAGGAATGGCCGACCAGAAAAATACCAAGAAAATAGTTAATAATAACTTATTTGATAAATAAATATTATTTTAATTTTATCATTAAACATGTAAACTGATTGATTTTTAAGTTGTTTTTTAGAATTTATCAAAAGAGATTTATTATGATAAGAAAGGAATTAGTTATGATTTTGGTCCTAATTTTATTAAAATCATTAAAGAGGGTTGATTTAAAATAATATTTATGATTGATATAAATTTTGATTAATATTATAAATTAATGTTTCAAACATTAATTAAAATCTATATTAATAATAAATATTATTTTAAATCAACCCCCTTTAATGGTTTTAATAAAATTAGGTATATATCAACCTTAGCTTTATAATAAATCATAACTAAGACCTTTCTTATCATAATAAATCTCTTTTGATAAATTCTAAAAAATAAATTAAAAATCAATGAGTGTACATGTTTAATGATCAATTTAAAATAAATATTTATTTATCAAATAAGTTATTATTAACTATTTTCCTGGTATTTTTCTGGTCGACCATTTCTATCTCTTCTTTCACTCCTTCCACTCCTGCTAGTATTTATCTCATCCATCCTCCTCTCTTCTTGGCAGGTTTATTCCTGATGGTGAGTCTTGGTTAGACTTGAAACGTAGATGTAAAAATGGACACTGTGGAGATTCCGAATACCCCTCCTCAAAACTCACGCTACAGAAATATTCAAAATATCAGTTTACTCTTTTATCAAATTGAAGTCCTCAAAATTCATATAAGAATTGCAAAATTTGATTTGGAGTGAGAAGACAATTTGTGGAGAATTATGTTGTTGTCCTAATGATACTTTTCTCAAAAAATATTAGTATCATATAATTTGTCAAATTTCCAGTAGATTAAATGCTTGTCCTTGCAAATTTCTGCACATATTAACATTTATGCATGTGTTCATGTGAAATATTTTTTTTTTTGTAAGTTAAAGAGCTTAGTATTATATAAAATATACAGTAATAACATCACTATCGCATTCAAGCCATAAACCCTTATATTTTTCCATGAGTTCACAAAGGGTGTGAGACCAAAATATATCAAAAAATGTCCAAAGGAGTTGACTGGAGTCTGATGGCCAAGTGTTGAAAATGTAACGGGGAAACTAATAGTAGAGAGAATACATAACTATTAGCATAATAAACCAGAGAAGTGAAAAAACTAAAAGGAAGCAAAGACGGAACACCTGCTCAGGGTGGATTCTTTGGATCATGTTCCTCTTTTTTAAGGGGCACGAGGCCGTAGTAGTCACCATCGCCATGTTGAGGGATTTATTTAGGCATGAAATCACTATTGAATCTTTGAAACTTAACAAGAGGCACTGCCATAGATCGAAAATCTGATGCAAGAGGTGCTATTGAGGATGTAGGGTTAGCCTCAAGAAGTGCTAATTGGTATGGGATATTAATGGCCATGCATGGAAAAGATGAAGGCAATGAATACAGAGGTGACGGGTGCAGGTTGATGTCGAGGGATTTGGCCATTTAACAAAGAGATGCCTTGAGATTTAGATTGCAGTGATCCAAGTTGGGAATGTGAGCTTCCTGTTGAACCCTTAGTTAAACTGAGAGGGGGGGGGTGAATAAGTTTAATGCATTCATGGTCTTGTAAAACTTTCTTTTACACTTATTTACACCTTCATTTCATGATCAACTTAATGTATAATGGAACAACAATATTAATAGGTGAGCATCAGGTATTAAGCAAATTAAATACAGAATATCAACACATAATCATTATTCACATAGACAACATATATAAGTGGAAACCCATAACGGAGAAAATCACATCTTATTATTGTTGTGATGCAAAGGCAAGCTCCAACTACCTCTCACCACTGATTTTTTGTAGGCTCCAACCTACAGGAGGCTACTACCTCAATTCTAAAAGCTACAACTTGCAAGGAAGCTCCAACTCCCATCTATTTTCTGCAGGCTACAACCCATAGGAGGCTCATACCTTAGCTAGCTACAACTAGACATCTATCAAGCTACAAATTGAAACAGAAGCACCAACTCCCATGTATTTTCTATAGGCTACAACCCACAGGAGGCTCCTACCTCAACCGACTACAATTGGACATCTATTAAGCTACAACTCGGTATGGAAGCACCAACTTCCTCACTCTACAACAAAATTATATGTTGATTTACCTGGATATAAACTCTTTTTTTCTCCTTCTTCACTGTTGTCCTTCCAGCCTTTATATCTGCTTTAAATCATCTCTGGATCTTCGCAGCTTCTCTATCTGCTCCTTCTTCTTCTTCCACTCTCTAACCTCTTTATGCATATGACAATAACATCATTTATAGATATCACCTCATAATTGTTTGCATTCCATATGAGAATATGAAATGAAAATGTCTGACTCTTTGCCTTCCACCTTCTCATTTTCTTGCCCAACACATTCAGAATAATATAACAGTATGTACACATTTCAGTATTACAATGGAGTTTTTCTTTGCCTAAAGAGACTTGCCTTTGCATCACAAACAATAAAAAATAAATAATACATTTTCAATTACAATCACATATTTACTCAGCCCTTTCATCTTCTTCGCTTTGTTGTGTGTTTGTCCTTTTCTGCTTGCTGTCTTTTATCTTTTATGTTTCTACTGTTATATTCCACCTTTGTTGTATAACTTCCCTTTTCTTTTATTACTTGTGACTTTTCTTTTGCATTCAGCCTTTTCATCCGCCCGTGTTGTCGCACCACTGTTCTGCCCGTGTTCCTCATCCTTTGAATTTCATTCAAATTATACCTTTGTGACCTATGGGATATGTCCCACATAAAACTCCCTTTATACCTGTGGCAGATTACAAATTTGGGCTTTAATCAACATACATACGTTTATACGATTAACAACGCATATATATTTAAACATACATACAATTAGCAGTCAACAACGTAAAATTTACACTATGGCGCATATAACATACATGGAACAAAGGCTATTGGGTCCCACAGTGCTTGACCAATCATATCTCAACGCAAATCCTTGCCCACAGGTTTCCCACTCTATCATTAGCAATAAACCTTAAACCTTGTGATCTACGATCTGCGCTCGTGTGCGGTGCTTCCATGTGGATTCCCTTCATCGCATCGCATCGCATAAACCTTACCGCATCGCAACCAACATAACATTCCTTGTGATATATTTGAAGTTACCTCCTATTTCTTGTGGTATGCGATGTTGCACAGGGTTGACATGTGTCCCTCTATTTCGCATCGCAGAATATTTCACTTAACTTGCGGTCGCCTTATTTCTATCCTTTAAGCGTTGTGATGTGTGGTATGCAGTTCGTCGTATGTCGTTGATCCGCCCCCAGATCTAACCGTCCTCATCTGATCACACTTCACACTTTATAATATTTACTTTGTGGTTATACTCTATTTCTTGCGATGTGCGATATTTCTTTGTGTTTCCGCGTGTCCCTTCTTCACTTCGCATCGCAATTGACTTAACTTACTGTTACACATTATTTTTTCACCATGACATTTTACTGTCTATATGGGTTCATCAATACCTATATAATGCTCCCTTATAAGTCTACAACCCTAAAGTTCCTAAAACAAGTCTTGAATTTGGAGAAAAGCTTGTAAAAATCATAAAAACACTTGTACCGCACTTTTCCTTATCCTTACCTGCAGCACCGCACCCTTTTGCTCTATAAACTGCAGAGCTTACCACACATTTTCTTCATTAAATGTGCAGACCCCTGTAAAAGGTAAATTGAAGGTGAAAGTAAGTTCTAGAAGCCCAGCTGGTCGAATATTCTCCCAGCTGGAAGCTTCTAGAAGGTGTTATCCAGTCGAAGCCTGACTCCCTCCACTCATGAACATTCATCCCTTCATAAAAGGAGCCTATTCCTTGGTCTTTGGAACTTAATCCCTTGATAAGAGGACTTTATCCCTTCCATTTTGGAGCTGTAACCACTTCCCTTCTACTATAAATTGAGGCCATGGTTCAGTCTCAAGGGTACTTACTGAAATTGAAGATTGGAGATTGTACACACTTAGTACTTGCTTTGTACTTGGTAGATGCTGATATATGTAAAACTTCTCTATACATTTTGTATACACTTAGTACTTTCTTTGTACTTGGTAGCTATGATAGAGAAGGGAATTGCTGAAGAAACATACTCTTTTTGCTAGTTGTTATCCATGCGAGAACAATTACACACTCGTATTTAGGCTGGTTCAAAGAGTGGAAGGGCTTGTCAGACCAAAGGCAAACGCTTGTTCTGGACCCCGAAAGGACCTGTACGACATCAAGGCGAACGCGGTTGTAAGACTCCTTCTTTTATTTAAAGATATTACAAATGGATCATGTTTTCTCAATAAGTTGTTTATGTGTTTACTTGAATGACTTATTTCTTAAATTCCTTGATCATTAAGATAGATTTGTGATTTTTGAATTAGTATATGTTGCGGGTGCTTTTGATTCTCTTCCATGTCTTTTTTTGCAGGTCCTAAGAGGTGACTTCTTGGAGCAACGAGAAAGAAGAATTCAACTAGCATTGGATCACAAGTAGGTCCTTTCTTCATCATGGAAAATTCTAAATCATATATAATCTAGAGAAAGTAGTTTACATTTGTCCTGTTTGTTTCTAGCTATCCTTGTGATACTAGGGAGATCTTTCTTGTCCGCAATAATGATTTATCCACCTAACAAAATGGCGACTCCACTGGGGAACTTTATTTGAATTTAGTTTTTCTTTTTCTTTGTGTTTGACTCTTGAAAGAATTTTTGTTTTTTATTCTGATTAAGTCCATACTGGGTTGGATAAATTATCTATTAGAATCCCTGAAAAGAAGATCAGAATTTTTATTTTTTCTATATGTTTTCTGGCCTCCGCACTTTTTCTTTCAAAACAGTGTGGTAACCTCCGCAATTTTTATGTGTAAACAGTGTAGTACCGCACCTTTTTTATACTGAAACCTGTGGACCCAAGAAAATTTTTGAAAATTTTAAGATTCTCTTTTCTGGAACCAGCTTACATGATTCTTTGTATTTTCCCAGACTTGTCTTGACTGTCAAAAGCCTTGTGTGAATTTCTTTTCAACAATTTTACAATCTCATCAGTCTTCGTTAAGTTAATTCGGTGTTTTGAGTTTATTTTTTGGAGAAATTCTTAATTTGATTTCCTTTGGTCATTACTTCGAGGTTTGTCTCAGTCTCTTAACAATTTTTCATCTTTTTGCTTTTGTTTTTGCAAAAAAAATTCCCCCTCATTCGCGGGGAGGGGGGGGGGGGGGCTAAATTGTGTCTAAGTGTTAATCGCCTTTGAGTGTTTTTATTTTTTGATCTTTGGAACTCTCACCCAATTTTCTTTACTTACACTTGATTGGTTCTTAGATTACATTAGAATCATCTTGTGTTTGAGAATTCTCTTGCATAGATCACATTTGCATAATTAGAATTCTCATTTTCAGAATATGAATGAAAAATGTGCATAGATTACATTTGCATAGTTTTCAAGTGAATTGTGCATAGATTACAACTGCATAGTTTACATTTTGGAAAAATCAATCGTAGATTTAGATCAGTTTCTTTGATTTGAATTTACATGTTTTTATGCTTGTTTTAAAAACATAAAAATAAAAATTGGAATTGATTAGCATTAGTTTTTCTTGATAAAATTAGTGCATTAGAGAATTTGTTATATTTTCTCTTATTTATCAATTCTTGCATTGTTGGAAGTGAATGGAAACTCTCTCCTTACTTTAGTTAGGATTCATCGAATTGAAAAGATTACATTATCATATTCGATTGCATTTAGTTTTGGGTCGGGTCATAACACCATTGGTTTCATATCCATTTACCCTTTTGAGTAATAATAGCCTAAATAACACAGCGCTTAATTAAAATTCATCTAGTAATTTTTACATTTCTAGGGCTCTTATCACCAACATAGCTTAGGCTAGTGTCTTGGAATAGGTTTTAGTTAACTCTCCAAGACAGTAAAACAAACAAGTAGTCAATCTTGCGGTAGGAAAAATTCCAATTGTTGCATGTATGCTCTGGGAAGCTCCTCCTAAAGGAGTCAAGCATGAGATCATATCTGAACCAGTGAGGTAATCAATCCTTCCTCATTGGGAACGATAGAAGATATACACGTATTAACAACGGTAAACCTTGGATAGACCATTGTCGAGGAGCCTGGGATCACTTGTCGGTAAACCTTGGATTATGTCAAGGAGCCTTCAAGGGGATTGAGCTTTGTCACTCTGCCCTTTCGTGTGTATCGGATCGTAGACTGTTCCCCCAGGTATATTTGTTTCTATTGGTAACCTTAGTGGCCATAATATATAGGATTCTTTCCTAAGGTGACGGTGGAGGGAAGATCCCACTGTACCTAGAGCAGATGTCGACTAGACTCACTTGGACTCTCTGGAGGGTTCTCTTCACTCGAGATGGTTTTGTGAAGAAAATTGTGCCAGTCTGTTTCATTAAGCAGGTTGTCGGGGTAACTGTTCCAACCGCCCTTTCTGTATTAAATTCTACGATGTTGGATTTCATCACCAACTAGTGTGTTTGGTACGGGAAGTTACTGCTTGTGTGTGGTTTGACTCCTAGATTTGATAGCGCGTGTTCATTTGTTTGTTTTTACTTTTAGAGACCATAGGTGTGAATTGTGAATTTTAATTGTTTAGGTGTGAATTGTGAATTGTTAATTTTAGTTTTAAATTGTTAATAAAATTCACTGAAGTTGAATCTAATGGCAACTGTTCCAGAATTTACCAACCAAGGAACCCCTCTTAACGATAATCCTAGTACTTTTCCTTGCTTTGGAAATGTTGGTCCTCCTTATATGGCTACATCATCATTACCTAGATTTACAATAAGTATATCGATATGGTTATTTTCAACTTTGTTGGCCTCGAATACTCAAATTGTTCCACCTCAACCGAATGCTTCACCTCAACAAAGTTCACCATCTCAACATCAGTAACCTCATGTTGTCCCTTTACCTTCTTCGCCCAGCATGTCTTCATCCCTTTCTTCCTCTTTGCTTGATAAAAACCTTGACGCTAGTAACCAGGTGGCTAAGAAGAAGAAGAGAGGGAAGAAGAAGAAGAAGCAAGATAAGAAAGAATTCAACCAGTCAACCATGGCTGTAAGTGTTAGTAGTGTTGAGGAAACCTCCAACATGCATCGTAAACCCAAATTCCATTGCAAGCTTTGTAAGGGTGACCACTTCCTTATCAATTCTCCTGGTATTCCTAAGTTCTTGGAAGTATGGTCAGAAAAATCCCATCAACTTACTGTTGATCCATCAACCAGTGATTGTTAGGTTCCTAGGAAAAAGGGTAAAGTTAGGTTTCCTTGTAGGTTATGCAAAGGGAGTCATCAAACTCGCATTTTCCCTCACATGGATGAAGCCTCAAAATTGCTGGAAAACCTTACTGTTCCATACCAAAAACTTCCAACTAGTTACCGTCAACTTTCTCCCAACCTACCGTCAACTGATAGAGTGATTGATCTAATTCCAAGTACAGTCAATCCCACTCTTCCATTGGAGACTGAAACTGATATCACTCAGGTTGATGATCCATTAGTTGATCAAGTGGTTGCCTCAATTTCACATTCGGTCGATCCCATTGTTGAGCCTCAAGATGGTGCTTTCTTTCATCTTACTTTACCTCATTTTCTTTTGTCCATTGTTATCCCAGACCCAATTCATCAATGAATTTAGTTAAAATTACTTTTAGAATGATTAACATGACTGAATTGCTAAGTTTTGTGATTTTCGTCATTGTAATGCATTTTGACCGGAACTAGCTGCAGAATGCAGACATTCCGTAGCTAACCGGCAATTTTGCAGCTGTCTTCACGTTTGGATATGTTCCAGGTGGCCTCTCAAGAAAAACCACATATGGATATATTTCACGTCATGTCTACATTGTTCGTTGCTCACCATGAAGGAAAAACCGAATTCTGGATATGGTTTTGATACGTGGGAACACATTTAAGAAGGCGGACTTCTAATAGGACTGTCTTAGTCCAGATGTCCTTTTCCTTTTTACGTTGCCACTTCAAGAGTCCTAATGTGATTTCAATAAGGAAAGACAATGATCCTGGAATTGTTGCAAGTCTTGTTATGTACATTTGTTATATAAACACTTGGGAAACCGAGAGCTAGGCTAGATTTTGCTCTGGATTTTGCTTAGATTTTGTGCTACATTTCTGAAGACGCAGATTACTCTGTTCAAGTTATTTCTCCTTTAATGAAGAAGACAATGTTGCTTTGAAAGCGTTGATTTTATTTGGAGTTAGATTTCGTCTGGTGGTAGAGGGCCCCTGCCTCCTGCACGGATTTATTTGCGTAATCTAGATAAGTATCTTAGTTGCCTTTACATTTTTGAAGTTTGAATTCGTAGTTGTTTTCATTAGCCACTATAGTTATACTCGTTATAAAAACTCTTCCAAAAGAAGAAGCTCTTCCAAAAGATCATTATAATGAATGGGAAATGGCTATAGTGTTGTAGGATTTAATTGTAATTTCTTTTGTTCACTATCACAGTTACACTTGTTCTAAACACTCTTCCAAAAGAAGAAACTCTTCCAAAAAATCCTTATGATGTCCAAGGCATGACCGTGATAATGAATGTTTCAGTTGTTTGTTTTCACTAAGTAACGTAGCTGACCTTGCTCTTAAAATTCTCTTCCAAAATATCATAATGATGGGTAGGAGACAGCTATGATATCTTAGTTTTTAATTGCTTTCAGTCTTTATGTTTGCATTTGCACTGAATTGTACAGTTTGGATTTTTCTAAGAAACTCTTCCAAAATACCAATCATGATGGACAAACAGGCTGTATAATTCCATAGAATAATGCATGATAGCTTAGTTAGGATACTCCGGAGTCTAATTGCATTCAACTCATGTTCTGTTATTTTGTTTTGAGTTTGATAAAGACTTGTTAGTTCAGCACTGTTTTAGACTAGTGACATCTTAAGTTCATTTTTAGCTTAACTCATTGCATTTTCACTCCACATTTAGTTGTCATCCACTGCATATTAGATTACATTAGTTGTTAAACTTAACAATACGGCCTTCATTATTTACAAAATCTCTTCTTGTTCCAAATTTATAATTGATTCATAACCATATGAACAGAAGACAGTATCATTTCAAGGCCTGAGGTACTTTTGCAACTTCTTTACTACTTCATAAACAGAACCTTTCCTCAAAAGACTACTTTGAAAAGAAATCTATAACTCTTGAGTAAGGTTTAGTGATATTTAACTAAGTTGCAAAATAGAGTTAGGAACTAGTCTTAGAGTAGAGATCTTATGATGGTATCAATGTTTTCCTCCAAATATGCTTCAACCAATATTTAACCATGGATAAAATGTTGCATCATTATAAGCTGGTTGTTTAATTGTTTAGTTAGGAGAATTTGTATACTTAGCTGACCATTTCCCAAGCTCTCTTTCAAAATACCTTTGATGGAAGAATTGGACAAGTTGAGTTTATGTTTTGAATCATTTGTTTAAAAGTCATTATCAAGCTTTGTTTCTGATTAGTCATATTTTAGATTTGATTCTGTTTCAGTATTTGTATTTTCATTTGTCATTTGTCATCAACCAATTAGGTTTCACTCTGTTTTTAACCAGTAGCTTCTTTCCACTAGCTTTTTAGTCATTTTCCTTGTGAACATAAAAACCATCAAAAGACCAAAAATATCATAAATCATCACAAAAGACCAAAAACATCATAAAACACTAAACACAATGCATTAGGAAACAAATACCTAGGTACATACAGTACACTTCACTTCAGCAGTTTACCAACCCTGGTTGACAATTAAATGAACTCAATTTAGGAGACTAGGTTGAGACCAAACATTTTGGCGTCATTGCCGGGGAAGTGAAAACTAGGTAACCTTTGTTTCTTAGCATCCAAAAACAATTATATGCGTAGGGAGAGAGATTCAAGGGGAAGATTCATAAGCAGCAGAGGCAGATGTTTGATTTCTAGAACACCACTTGTTTCATCTAGATCCAGAGCTAGTACACCTTCAACTCAGACCCACATTCCATCCTTTACTGATCCTGGACTTCTAGAAGATCTAAAATCAGATATCCCATTAGAGAAACCTTCCACTTCATCCACTGAACCTGCCATAGAGAAGAAGATTTAAAAACTCCTGTTAGGGACACAAACCTTTCCACTTCCATAGGAGATTCAACCATGGAAAAAGAAGGAGGAGGAGGAGTCTTTAATGGAGAACACACACTATTTGGAGGTAGAGGTAGAGGTAGAGGAGAAGGAGGTAGAGGTGCAGATGGAGGAAGAGGTAGAATATGAAGCTCTTTTGGGTTCCCTATAATTGATGAAGAAACCAATACAACCATGAAAAACATTTCACCCTCTGTCCTTCCAAACTTCTATGGACTTAAAACTGAAGATCCTGAAACCTTCTTATTTGAATTTGAAGTTTTGTGTAGAACTTATGACTACTTACAAGATGCTCAAAAACTGAAATTATTCCCTTCAACCTTGAAAGGAGCAGCATTGAAGTGGTTTATGAGTCTGATCAACAGTTCTATTAGAACATGGGAAGACATGAAACAAGCATTTCTAGAGAGGTATCTAGATTATTGTATGCCGGTCAATCATAAGGAAGAAGTGTTCAAGATGTTACAAAAAGAAGATGAAAACTTAGAAGATTTGTTGGAAATATTTCATTACAACATCAAGAGAGCAAAAATGGAAAACCTAGATCAAGACACCTTAAAAGCTCTTTTGTTGAAAACAATTAGGGATGAATGGTTGGATATCCTTAACATGATGGGAAAAGGGGATATATCATAGCTCACATTACCTGAAATATCTGAGTTATGTATCAACCTTTCAAGAGGGAAATCTAAAACTGTCAAAGATCCAAGAGATCATGCTCTTGCAAGGGCAAGTAAGTCTGCTTCTGGGACAGTAAGTAGATCAGAAATAGGACACATGCTTGATGATTTTAAATCTGACATCTTAGGGAGTCTTAGTGAACAAATAGACACCCTTAAGATACAAAACAAGCAAAAAGTTGAATCTGATGCCTTGGCAATCTTTTGTCCTAAATGTAGAAAGAAACATGCCTTGAGAGAGTGTCCTTTGGATATAAAAGTTGTAGAGACCTGTGTCATTTGTTCTGAAAAACATGAGACCAAGAATTGTCCTTCTCTTCCTGGTCTCAAAGCTGTCCTTCAGGAGGAAACTCCTACAGATTCCACAGAATCTCTTAATTTTGTATCTAGAAAGCCTTGGCAGGGACCTCAAACACAAGGATTCCATGATCAAATGTATAATCAACCTCCACCTTGGAATTCTTGGCAGCAACCTTGGCCTCAATTTCAAAATCAATCTCCAGCTTAGGCACAAGGATCACAAAGTCCCTATGGAAGATACTCTCCATATTACCAGTATCCACCATCCTATCCACCATACCCACATTTTTATCCTCAAAATCCTCAACAAAATTTTCCTCAAAATCTTCAACAAAATCCTCAACAACATCATCAGAACCAACCACATCAAAATCAACCGCTCCCATTACCATTCCCTCAAAAATCAAATCAATTGCCTGCTCAACCCATACCAAACCTCAATAATAAGAACCCTCAGAATACATACATGATAGAAGGCCAACAATTTCCAACTTATTTAATTACTCCTTTAGACCTTAGTGATGTTCAACTGAGGTCTGGAAGAATACTTGAAAAGAGGAAACCTTCTATGATCATACAAGAACAAGATAATTCTGAGGAAGACTCCCTATGGGTGAATAAAAGTCTTGAGGAAGACACATCCTTTCAAGATCCACACATTGAAAAACTAAAACAAAAAGATCCAATAAATCCAACTCCCGTATTAGAGCAACCATCCACATCTACTTCTATACCTCCCTTTCCGGAAAGATTACAAATTGATAGAGGTGTAGAAAAACAAATCATGGTGCCTAATTATGATTTCCTAGATGAGTTGAGAAATGTTTGCATTAAAATTCCATTATTACAAGCCATCAAGGAAATCCCAATTTTAGCCAAAACAATAAAGGAGTTGAGTATGAAGAAAACAAGAAAAAGAATAAGAGAAACAAAGAAAATTCAACTGGAAGGAAAGATAGTAGACATTAGGATGGGCAAGATTGCTATTCCAAAGTATCTTGACCCAGGAAATCCAGTTGTCAAAATTCACATCAATGGAATTGAAATTCAAAACACACTCATTGATTTAGGAGCAGCAATCAATATCATGAGTAGACAAATCATGGATAAGTTAAAACTTCCTAATCTTCTCTTTACACACACACTATTACAATTAGCAGACAGATCTGTGATCAAACCAGATGGGGTAATAGAAGACATTCCAGTGTCCCTAGATTCTTGGGAGTACCCTGTGGATTTCATGATCCTAACTCCTAAGAATAATCTAGGAGGCCATCCTGTTATATTAGGAAGACCTTGGTTGGCTACAGTTGATGCTTTTATTAGTTGTAGGTCTGGTGATATGTATATTTCTGATGGTAGTTCAACTAAGAAATTCACTTTATATCCTCCAGCTAGGACAATTACAGATCTAGATGACACTCAATGGATAGAAGATGAAGAAGATTTACAACCACTCTTCACAATTTCAGAAATTAGTGAAGATAATCAAATTCTGAATACTCTAGAAAACTTTGAATCCTCTCCAGAACACAAACATGAATCATTTCAAGAGGGATCCAATATTGAGTTTTTTTCATCTAGGCAGATGTCTCTTCATTCTATGGAAAAATTTGGTAGCTCTACAAGTGAAATTTTTCCAGGAAAAACTTTGAACATAAACAAGAACCTAGAAAAATCTCAACAAGAAGAGTTAGTCAAAGTATTACAAAGACATTCTTCTGCATATGCATGGGAATACACTGACATGAAAGGGATAAGCCCCAAGACTTGTACTCATCACATCTATATAGAGGAAAATTGCAAACCAATCAGACAACCTCAAAGACGAATGAATCCAAATCTTAGGGAAATTGTTAAAGAGGAATTGCAAAAATTGTTAAATGTTAATTTCATCTATCCTATTTCAGATAGTCAGTGGGTTTCTCCTTTGGTAATTGTGCCAAAGAAAAATGGAAAATGGAGGGTGTGTTTTGACTACCGAGAACTAAATAAAGCTACTCTTAAAGACCATTTTCCCTTACCTTTCATAGATCAAGTGTTATATACATTAGCCGGCAAAAAGTACTTCTCATTCCTAGATGGGTTTAGTGGTTACAATCAAATCCAAGTAGCACTTGAAGATCAAGACAAAACCACATTTACCTGTCCTTGGGGTACCTATGCTTATCGAGTATTGCCATTTGGATTATGCAATGCACCTGCAACATTCCAAAGGGCAGTATTAGGAATTTTTTCAGATCTAATACATGATTGTGTAGAGGTATACATGGATGATTTCACAGTTTATGGAAACACATTTGAAGAAGCTTTAGAAAACTTGGAAAAATTCTTAAAGAGATGTCAAGAAGCAAACCTTTCACTTAGTCATGAAAAAAAATTTATGATGTTTACTGAAGGTATTGTTTTAGGGCATCACATTTCAGGGGATGGGATTAGAGTTGATGAGTCAAAAGTTGAAGTCATCTCTAACTTATCTATTCCAAGTTGTCAAAGATATGTTAGAAGTTTTCTAGGATTTACAGGATATTATCGGAGATTTATAGAAAACTTCACCAAGATAGCATCTCCACTCTTCAAATTACTTACCAAAGATTGTGAATTCAAATGGACTTCTAATTGCCAGTTAGCTTTTGAAACCTTGAAAACCAAAATTTTTGAAGCACCTATATTAAGGGGACCTAACTGGAAGTTACCTTTTCATATCTCGACAGATGCTTCCGATACAGCTCTAGGAGCAGTATTGGGACAAAAATATTTGATTCCCTATGCCATCTATTATACCAGTGAAAATTTGACTCCTGCAGAGTTAAACTATACTGTAACTGAAAAAGATTTTTTAGCCGTTGTTCATGCCATAAACAAATTTAGACACTATATAACAGGCTATGAAACTTTTTTTCACACTGATCATTTTGCAATTAGATACTTAATGAACAAATCAATCACTAATGGCAGAGTTATAAGATGGTTATTGCTCTTACAAGAATTCAACATTACCATTCTAGATAGGCCTGGAAAACAAAACACAGTAGCTGATTTCCTATCTAGACTCCAAACTATCAAAGATGACACTCCAGTTGAAGATCAATTTCCTGATGAATATCTTTTTGCAATTTCTACTCAAACTCCATGGTTTGCTAATATTGCTAACTATTTAGTTTCAGGAAAATTTCCTTCAATAATGAATGCAAGGGATAAAAGAAAAATCATTCATGATAGTGCAAAATATTCATGGGTTGCTAATGAGTTGTACAAGACAGGTCCAGATTTAATCATTAGAAGGTGTGTTTGTGAAGATGAGATGCTTGAAATTCTCAAAGCATGTCATGATGAACCTTGTGGCGGACACTTTGCTGATAAGAGGATAGCCTATAAGATCCTTAATTTAGGATATTATTGGCCATCCTTGTTTAAAGATGCTAAAGAGTATGTCAAAAGGTGTGATAGTTGCCAAAGGGTAGGGAAACCTTCTCCTTCAGGTGAGATTCCATTACAACCTCAGGTACATATTGAACCTTTTGAAAAATGGGCTTTGGATTTTGTAGGACCTATTAGTCCTCCATCAAGACAGAAGAGGTATATATTAGTTTGCACTGATTATGTTACTAAATGGGTAGAAGCCAAGCCATTACTTGTTGCTAATGAAGCATCCGTAGTTACTTTTCTTTTTGAGGATATTTTTACTCGTTTTGGTGTCCCAAGGGAAATTGTTACAGATCAAGGAGCTCAATTTACATCAAGGCTAGTGGAGAAATTGATGGAGAGGTACAAAATCATGCATAGAAAATCTACTCCTTATCATCCACAAGCAAATGGTCAAGTGGAATCTACTAATAAGGTCATTGAAGGAATCCTAACAAAGACTCTTCATTTACATAGAAGAGATTGGGTAGATAGGCTTCCTGAAGCCTTGTGGGCCTATAGAACTACATGGAGAAACACAACAGGCCATACTCCTTATGAACTTTTTTATGGAAAGCAAGTTTTGTTTCCCATAGAGTTCCAGATTCAAACTTTCAAAATGGCAGTTCAGCTAGGACTTGATTTAACGGAGGCACAAAAGCATAGAATGGAGTAGATCAATGAATTGGATGAGATTAGACAAGATGCAGTTCAGAAAACAAGTCTATTCCAACAGCAAAGGGCTAGATGGCATGACAAGTACATCAAAGAGAAGAAATTCAAAGAAGGTGAATGGGCTCTCTTGTTTGATTCAAAATTCAAGGATTTTCAAGGGAAATTTCAGACACATTGTCTTGGGCCATATGAAATTGCTGAAATGTTTGATAATGGGGCAATAAAAATCAGAACTATAGATGAAGAAGAGGTCACTTTTCTTGTGAATGGTCATAGATTGAAGTTGTATCACAAACCACTCTCAAGAGAAGAATTTTTCAAGAAGTTCCAAGAATGTAGTGATGTGAAGTTAATGAAGAAGAATTTTTCTTCTTCATCAACTTGATTAAATTTTCTGAAGTATTTCTCTTTTGAAAAATAAATAAATAAATAAATAAATAAAGGTATAAACATGAAAACCAATCATAGATTGGCATGTTTATACATAAAAGATAGGGTGAAAATCAGAGTCTCTCTGACACTCTAACTTTTCCCATTTTGTTTTTGCAAGCAGCTGTTACAAAATCATAAGTTCAGATCCATTGTACTTATGATCCATCTCATTTCATTTCATTCCATTCACTTATCCATCTATACTCCATTTCATTCATTCATTCACACTCTACTTCATTTCATATTTCATTCATCTCATTCCATACTCCATCCACTTCATTTCCATGTCAAAATTTAAAGTTTAATGTCTTGCTGCAAATGAATAACAAATGTCATGGATTGCAGGGCAGTTCTTATATTCTTCCACTCCATTTCATAAACTGAATCCATTCCATTTCATCGTCCACTTCATACATATCATAACTCATCATCCATCTTCATTCATGCCATATAACATTTCATTTCTATCCCAAACCACTCCATTCCATGATTAAAATACTCTACAGGTACATTCTGCAGCTTAACAGACATTCTGCAGCTGATCAAACTTTCCGCAGCCAGACAGTCATTCCGTAGCTACAAATCCTGAAGGCACTAATCAGCAGACATTTGAATTGCAACAAGATGATCCAGTATATCCATGAATAAGAAGCATCAAGAAGGATTATGAAGACTCTTCCAAAGTAGAACAAATAAGACAAAGACCACAAAAAGCAAATGAAAAGCAGAGGTAACAAGTTCAGATTATAATGGAATTTCATAAAGTTTAGCATAGTTTTAGTTATGAATCATTCGAAAAAGTTGTTTTGATTATTTTTATTGATCATGTCCAATATACCCTCCACAAACTTTGGATTAAAATTTCTCATTTCAAATTCTATACCCGACATCATCTAAGCGGTTAAAAGGCTAAAGTGTTTGAATTCCTCACGTCACCCAACCAAATCATTCAATGATGATTTTCTTTTCCGTTGTAAAAATCTCCGTCGTCTTTTCACTCATTAATTCGTTTTCTCCACCTCACTCCATTACCTCATTCCGTAACTACTTCCATCACTCCATTCTGTAGTCGGCCCTTCATTCCGCAAAACAGAGATATCCTTATTACCGTGAGCAGAGCAAAGGGTATATCATTTTGAATATCAAAGCACTATCACCGTGAGCAGAGATTGAGCATTATCACTGTAAACGCAGAGGTATAGCAGTGTGGAATTTGAAGCCATTTTCCACCGAGAGACAGAGGTATAACAGTGTGGAATTTGAAGCCATTTATCACCGAGAGACAGAGATATATCAGTGTATAATTTGAAGCCATTTGTCACTATCAACCAGAGGCATATCAGTCCTAAGTTTCATTGTCAACCAGAGGCATACCAGCTCGAAGTTTGAAGCAGTTGTCACTGTCAACCAGAGGCATATCAGTCCGAAGTTTGAAGCTATTGTCACCAAGAACTAGAGGTATATCAATTCGAAGGTGGAATTTATTGTTTCCGTGGGCAGAAAGAAGTATTATTCTGAACATTGAAGGAGCAAATATGGGCCTTATTGTAAGAACCGAACTAATGGGTACAAAATACCTGGAAGGCTACCCTCAATGTAAAGAAATGTTGCAACAGGTAGGATGGCTACAATTTCTGGAGAAATTTAATGGCTTCCACAAAGAAGTCACTAAAACATTTGCAAGATCATTTCAAGGAGCTGAAGTTGAAGTGGGAGATGTTAAATTCACTGTCAATGAGGTTTTCATTGCAGAAGCTACAGGATTGCTTAGAAATGGAGAGAGATGGTTTAAAAACAGATAATTCCATCATGAATCCTGGAAGCAAATTCTAAAATCACCAGGTATGGATATCACTGTGTTTAAGAAGGGAATTCCAAGTTCTGCATTGAAAAATAAATGGAGAAACATACTACTTATTCTGCAAAAATTTATTACATGTGAAGGTAGATATGGCACATTTTATGTTTACCACATTAGACTGATAATGCATTTTCTGGAGGAAGAGTTAAACCTACCCTATTTCTTGCTTCAAAGTTTGAAAAAGATGGCTTCTTGTGTTCAAAGAAGGGTCCAATTTTTAGAGACAACTCTATACCATCATGGCTTGGTTAAGATTTTAATTGAGCACCATTTAGCCAAAACAAATGATACTTGGGAAAATTTCTTGATAAGAAATCATTTTGAAGAGCCAAAAGAGCCCTCACCTGAACCACGGCCCACAAGGAGAAGCAGAAAATGGAGAACTTCTAAAACTGAAATTGACAAAACAGTCCAGGAAAGTAGTGAGGAAATAATTTCAGAGAAGTTGACTCAAATTAAGAGACAACTTAAGAAAGAGAAGGTAATCAGGAAATCTGCCACAGAAAGAGGAGAGGGATCTTCCCAGCCAAGAAGAAGCCATAGACTAAAGGGGAAACTAAGGAAGACTCAAATCAAACAAACAGGGGTGATAAATATAGAAGATGAGGAAACATCTATTGAAGAAGATGTTGAAGAGGATTTTAATGAAGGAACCCCTGAGATTGACCCTGCTCAACAAAGAGTTTATGACTATGTTGAAACTTTGGAAAGGAAAGCTTCAGAGAGTAGAGAGAGAACCCCTAGTCCTCCACTATCCGAAATAGATGTGTTAAGAAGGGATAGGTATGAGCTGGAAATACTTAATAAACACATCAAAAATGAGAATGATATTCTGAAGGAACAAGTCAAACTCAAAACCGATATGAACTCAACCTTATCTCTACATATGGACAAAGTGGAAAAGGCTAATGAAAAGTTGAAAAAGAGGAACAAGAAGCTAATCAGGGCACTTAACAACTTAAGGTTCAAACTTGTCATCAGAAAACCCAGAAGATCTTTAGCTTCCAGGCAAAGGAGAAGGAGAGGATTAGATGTTCTTGCAGAAGCCTCCGAGTTTATGGAATAAGTTGCATGAGGACATGCAAGAAGTCAGCAGTGGGAGTATGTTGAGCCTCAAGATGGTGCTTTCTTTCATCTTACTTTACCTCATTTTCCTTTGTCCATTGTTATCCCAGACCCAATTGATCAATGAATTTAGTTAAAATTACTTTTAGAATGATTAACATGACTGACTTGCTAAGTTTTGTGATTTTTGTCATTGTAATACATTTTGACCGGAACTAGCTGCAGAATGCAGACATTCCATAGCTAACCGGAAATTCTGCAGTTGTCTTCACATTTGGGTATGTTCCAGGTGGCCTCTCAAGAAAAACCGCATATCGGTATATTCCACGTCATGTCTACATTGTTCGTTGCTCACCATGAAGGAAAAACCAAATTCTGGATATGGTTTTGGTACGTGGGAACACATTTAGGAAGGCAGACTTCTAATAGGACTGTCTTAGTCCAGATGTCCTTTTCCTTTTTACGTTGCCACTTCAAGAGTCCTAATGTGATTTCGATAAGGAAAGACAATGATCCTGGAATTGTTGCAAGTCTTGTTATGTACATTTGTTATATAAACACTTGGGAAACCGAGAGCTAGGCTAGATTTTGCTCTGGATTTTGCTTAGATTTTGTGCTACATTTCTGAAGACGCAGATTACTCTGTTCAAGTTATTTCTCCTTTAATGAAGAAGACAGTGTTGCTTTGAAAGTGTTGATTTGATTTGGAGTTAGATTCTGTCTGGTGGTAGAGGGCCCCTGCCTCCTGCACGGATTTATTTGCGTAATCTAGATAAGTATCTTAGTTGCCTTTACGTTTTTGAAGTTTGAATTCGTAGTTGTTTTCATTAGCCACTATAGTTATACTCGTTCTAAAAACTCTTCCAAAAGAAGAAGCTCTTCCAAAAGATCATGATAATGAATGGGAAATGGCTATAGTGTTGTAGGATTTAATTGTAATTTCTTTTGTTCACTATCACAGTTACACGTGTTCTAAACACTCTTCCAAAAGAAGAAACTCTTCCAAAAAATCTTTATGATGTCCAAGGCATGACCGTGATAATGAATGTTTCAGTTGTTTGTTTTCACTAAGTAACGTAGCTGACCTTGCTCTTAAAATGCTCTTCCAAAATATCATAATGATGGGTAGGAAACAACTATGATATCTTAGTTTTTAATTGCTTTCGGTCTTTATGTTTGCATTTGCACTGAATTGTACAGTTTGGATTTTTCTAAGAAACTCTTCCAAAATACCAATCATGATGGACAAACAGGTTGTATAATTCCATATAATAATGCATGATAGCTTAGTTAGGATACTCCGGAGTCTAATTGCATTCAACTCATGTTCTGTTATTTTGTTTTGAGTGTGATAATGACTTGTTAGTTCAGCACTGTTTTAGACTAGTGACATCTTAAGTTCAGTTTTAGCTTAACTCATTGCATTTTCACTCCACATTTAGTTGTCATCCACTGCATATTAGATTACATTAGTTGTTAAAATTAACAATACGGCCTTCATTATTTACAAAATCTCTTCTTGTTCCAAATTTATAATTGATTCATAACCATATGAACAGAAGACAGTATCATTTCAAGGCCTGAGGTACTTTTGCAACTTCTTTACTACTTCATAAACAGAACCTTTCCTCAAAAGACTACTTTGAAAAGAAATCTATAACTCTTGAGTAAGGTTTAGTGATATTTAACTAAGTTGCAGAATAGAGTCAGGAACTAGTCTTAGAGTAGAGATCTTATGATGGTATCAATGTTTTCCTCCAAATATGCTTCAACCAATCTTTAACCATGGATAAAATGTTGCATCATTATAAGCTGGTTGTTTAATTGTTTAGTTAGGAGAATTTGTATACTTAGCTAACCATTTCCCAAGCTCTCTTTCAAAATACCTTTGATGGAAGAATTGGACAAGTTGAGTTTATGTTTTGAATCATTTGTTTAAAAGTCATTATCAAGCTTTGTTTCTGATTAGTCATAGTTTAGATTTGATTCTGTTTCAGTATTTGCATTTGCATTTGTCATTTTTCATCAACCAATTAGGTTTCACTCTGTTTTTAACCAGTAGCTTCTTTCCACTAGCTTTTTAGTCATTTTCCTCGTGAACATAAAAACCATCAAAAGACCAAAAACATCATAAAACACTAAACACAACGCATTAGGAAACAAATACCTAGGTACATACAGTACACTTCACTTCAGCAGTTTACCAACCCTGGTTGACAATTAAATGAACTCAATTTAGGAGACTAGGTTGAGACCAAACACCCATTCTCCTTGTAGAGAGTGAACTTCATACCGCTCAATTTCTTCTTGTTACATCAGATTCTTCTACGCCAGGGGGCATTTCACCTGTTTCTACAAAACCCCCTCCAAGTACATAGGTCTTTTCTTTTGATTGGAATAGACTGACAGAACCTCGTCTTCCTTTCTCCATCCCTTTCCAAGTCATTGTGAAGGCTTGTGGTAAGAATGTACACCGCACACATGTAGATGAAGGTGCTTCTGTTAGTATTTTATCCTCAACTGCTTGGCAAGCTTTGGGTTCCCCTCAACTTGTGCCCGTTACGTAGAATTTGTCAGCTTTTAACAGAACCATTAGTGAACATTTAGGGATCCTTCCTAAGTTTCCTATTACCTTGGAAGGTAAAACTATCTATATGGATCTTATGGTAGTTCGAGGCCCCTTAGATTTTAATTTACTCCTTGGGCGAGACTATGTCTATGCAATGAAAGCTGTCGTATTGACACTCTTTTGCGTGATGTCTTTCCCTCACAATGGAAACTTTGTGACTGTTGACCCACTTTCATTCACTAGTCTTGATTCGACTGCCAATAATCCGACACCCCTAAATGTTCCTTATACTAAAGTGGTATCTACCTCGCCATGAGTTAATTATGTGGCAACTAGTCCCATGTTTTCAGTTACCAATGCAAACGAGCCTCTCACTGTTTTTTCGACTTCCTTTGACTTAGATCTGGTAATTGACATGACAAACCCTCTGGGATTATTTGAACTCGATGTTCTTATCCCTTTTGAGTCCCTTGACATGTGTTCCTTACAGAGAATTGTTCTTCCATCTTATGAATACCTTTTGGAAGCCATGATCGAGGAGTGTCCCTTGACATGTATTTCTTCTAGTTGGAAGCCATGACAAGGTCACCAAGAGGAAATTTCTTTTTACTGTGTCAACCTTGTTAAAAAATGAAACATGTAGTTGAGGATCGTTTCTGTTACTGTGTCAACCTTGGTAAAAAATGAAACATGTCTTAGATGAGGACAAATCTTTTACTGTGTCAACCTCGTTAAAAAATGAAACAGGCCCATGAGGACAGTTCTTTTCCTATGTCAACCTCATTAAAAAATGAATTAGTAGGTTATATAGGTAGATTGTAGAGAGTAGATTGATAGATTCCAAGAGGATGGTTATTCTCCTATGTCAACCTCGTTAAAAAATGAAACAGATACCAAGAGGAAAGTTCCTTTCTCTGTGTCAACCTCATTAAAAAATGAATCAGTGGGTATGAGGATGGTTCTTTTATTGTGTCAACCTCATTAAAAAATGAAACAAGTCCCTGTGAGGATAGTTCCTTTTACTGTGTCAATCTCGTTAAAAAATGAAACAAGTCCATGAGCATAGTTCCATTTCTTGTGTTAAGCTCGTTAAAAAATGAAACAAGGTTCCATGAGGATGGTTCTTTTCCTGTGTCAACCTCGTTAAAAAATGAAACAAATCCTCTCCTAGTCAATTCGAGTCTTTCATCTGATCTCGTAAATGAACCTTCCTTCCATCCAGCTATTCATAACCAGTAGTCTACTTAGTTGAATGAAATGAAGCTTAGGGGGCATGTGCTCTAGCAAGTTACGCTTGGGGGGCATTCAAACCTATCTTAAGCATAGTTTTCCTACGTTTCAAGCTTGTGTAAAAATGAAACCACTCTCAAGCACAATTTTCTCTGTTTCAAGCTTGTATAAAAATGAAACAAACCTATCTGAAGCATATCTTTTCTCTGTTTCAAGATTTTGTAAAAATGAAACCTATCTTGAGTCAATTTTAGTTATTATTTTCAAGACTCATTAAACTCATGAAAATCCCGAGATTATTTTGCAATCTTTCATTCTCATAAAACACATGAAAATGTCGAGTTCTTTCCGTCTTTTCCTGCTCGTAAATTAAATTGAAAGTCGGCCATATGAGTACAATTTTTATCACTTTTTCGAACTCGTTAAAACTTACGAAAAAATTGAAAACCATGACTATATTTTTATCACTTTTTCGAACTCATTAAAACTTACAGAAAAAAAAAACGAAATCTTTAATTCTCTTTTAAGCCCTTTTCAGACTCTCTAAACATGAAAATATTGCCGAGTACTTGACTATTTGAACTCGTTAAAGGAAATTAACAGTCATCCTTTCAGTATAATTTTACACCTTTTCCGGACTGAAATGGAATATTTACGAAAAAGGTATACGTTGACTAATCATGGTCAATAGATTTCTCTCCTGTATTATTTTATCCTTTTTCAGGCTTGAGAGACTAAATTTATGAAAAATTACACCCACGGAGTTTCCTTAAGTTTTTCTTCTGACTCTCTAAAATTGAAAAACACCGAGTTTCTCCTATATTGGACTAGTTAAAATTTAACAGTAAAGGACCTGTCGATTACAAACAGGAATGAACCACTCCTTCTTAGGGTTCGATTTTATACTAAGTTGGACTCATCCGAAGGATGAGCTTATATAACAAGCAAATGTTATCCTCCTCAAGCTTGTCAAAAATAAAGAGGTACTTGCCAGAAATGGTGGGGGAAAAAGAGAGAAAATGAATCCAGTTGTTAAACTTTGTTTAAAAGCAGTATACCACTCTTGAACACGACACTTTTTGTCCTAGGTTGGGAAAATCCTTTTCCTATCAGTGAATCAAACCATATTGAAAGTCTTTAGCCAGTTTCTGTGTATTAGCTTAGGTCAATTGTTACCAAGCCATCTGCAGTGTCGTTATATGTTCAAGAGATAGTTCAAATAAACCATTTATTTGCAAACATTTGTCTCCATTCGCGTTGACCATCCCTGAGTCAGTCCTTGCAAAATATTTCTACAAAACTTGATCTAATGGTTTTGTGTCGTGGGCTTCCCTACGACGGATCACTTTCTATCGATGACAGTATATCATCTAGGAAGTTGATCTAGAATCCTTCAGTACCTTGGAATCTGCATTCCTTAATGGCAGGTTTCTCGCTTTCGATGGCAGATTACATCATTGAACTTCGATCAAATGATTCTGTGAAGTATTCGAATTCAAATCGTTTATTCACACTTCATGGATTGTACTGAGTACTTTGAGAGCCATTGTCATTATTGGTGGTTTCTCTCACACTTGTTAACAGTTCACATCATTGACTAGTAATCAAGTGGTTTCTACCATGTTTGACTTCGACACAATCAATCGCATGGATAGAATCGTACTAGTTTGGGTAGCAGAAATCAAGACTCTGGATCTAGTTTCTACCATCCAGGCTGCAAGGAGTTTTATTATTCATTATGCAGTAGACTATTCATGACAGATGGTTGTGTCCATACTGTGTCTACTATTGATGTAATATTAAGATCATTTCTATATCATAACATTTTAGTTAGTTTTTGATCTGAGTATTGGAATGCCTACCTCAGCGATGATATACATATATTATATGTTTGCATTAAAAATTTTTACAGGTCTCAACCAGTGTGTCCACAAGCCAATCCTCGGAATGATAAAGCACTTCACTCTTCGAATTATCTCAGACTTTGCGCTTTAGGGGGCAATATTTACACATTATTTTGTCACCATGATATTTTATTGTCTATATGGGTTCATCAATACCTATATAATGCTCCCTTAGAAGTATACAACCCTAAAGTTCCTAAAACAAGTCTTGAATTTGGAGAAAAGCTTGTAAAAATCATAAAAAGACTTGTACCCCACTCTTCCTTATCCTTACCTACGGCACCGCACCCTTTTGCTCTATAAACTGTGGAGCTGACTGCATGTTTTCTTCATTAAAGGTGTGGACCCCTGTAAAAGGTAAATTGAAGGTGAAAGTAAGTTCTAGAAGCCCAACTAGTCGAATATTATCCTAGCTGGAAGCTTCTAGAAGGCGTTATCTAGTCGAAGCCTGACTCCCTCCATTCATGAACATTCATCCCTTCATAAAAAGACCCTATTACTTGGTCTTTGGAACTTAATCCCTTGATAAGAGGACTTCATCCCTTCCATTTTTGAGTTGTAACCACTTCCCTTCTACTATAAATTGAGGCCATGGTTCAGTCTCAAGGGTACTTACTGAAATTGAAGATTGGAGATTGTACACACCTAGTACTTGCTTTGTACTTGGTAGATGCTGATATATGTAAAACTTCTCTATACATTTTGTATACACTTAGTGCTTGCTTTGTACTTGGTAGCTACGATAGAGAAGGGAATTTCTGCAGAAACATACTCTTTTTTCTAGTTGTTATCCATGTGAGAACGATTACACACTCGTATTTAGGCTGGTTCAAAGAGTGGAAGGGCTTGTCAGACCAAAGGAAAACGCTTGTTTCGGACCCCGGAAGGACCTGTACGACATCAAGGTGAACACAGTTGTAAGACTCCTTCTTTTATTTAAAGATAATACAAATGGATCATGTTTTCTCAATGAGTTGTTTATGTGTTTACTTGAATGACTTATTTCTTAAATTCCTTGATCATTAAGATAGATTTGTGATTTTTGAATTAGTATATGTTGCGGGTGCTTTTGATTCTCTTCCATGTCTTTGTTTGCAGGTCCTAAGAGGTGACTTCTTGGAGCAACGAGAAAGAAGAATTCTACTAGCATTGGATCACAGGTAGGTCCTTTCTTCATCATAAAAAATTCTAAATCATATATAATCTAGAGAAAGTAGTTTACATTTGTCCTGTTAGTTTCTAGCTATCCTTGTGATACTAGGGAGATCTTTCTTGTCCGCAAGAATGATTTATCTGCCTAACACTTACCTTGCGATGCCTTAACACTTACCCACTATACTTTGCGATTTTCGCTTTTGATCTCCGCAAATGCGATCATCACATTTGATCTGCCCAGATCTACGGTCCTCATTGCTACTTGTAATTCGATTGTATTTATGCCTCGCTTATCTTATGATGAATCATATCCGTCCATTTATTGCCTTTGTTTTTGTGATTTAATCCCAACTATTCACTCGCCTTCGCGTGGCTCTTCTTCGCCTCTTCTGCCTTCTTTGATCTCAGTCGTCCATCTCTTGCCTTTGCTGTTGCAATCTAATCGTGACCGTCCGTTCACCTCCCTTGGAATTATTCAAAGAATTCTCTGCCTTAGTCAGTTTTTCATTTGTTTACACTATCCCGCTCTGTGACTTCGGATCTTGATGCTCTTTCCTCTACCTCTTGGCTCTCACCTCTTCCTCTCGTCTGTCGCCTCTTCCTGCTTATGCTATGTTCAGGATCTCTGGTCCTCGTTATGTCTAGCAAATCTGATTGCCTTCAACTATCTTTGCCTCTTTGTTGCTCTGCTCCATTCGATGCATGTGTTGAATTCGTTGCCTCTGTTGTCTCTGCTCCATTCGATGCCTGTGCTGCATTTGTTGCCTCTGCTGTCTCTGCCTCTTTGTTGTCTCTGCTCCATTCACTGCCTTTGGTGCAGTCTTAGCCACATTCGCTACCTTAACTGCCTTTGTTCTTTTGTTGCTTCTTTGCGTTAAGTAATCATGATAAAGCTTCTCCATGCTGTTCCTTTGCCTCTTTGTTGGTTCTCTCTACTTTAGGTTATATTTCTATGGTTGCTCTTTTACCTCTCTGCTGCCCATTGTTGCACATTGCTTGATCTTCTCCTTTGCCTTATAACCTCTTCTTCTCTACTCCTTTGACATCAATGATAATTCTGGTATAACTCCTTTCTGATCCTTTGACATCAATGACAATATTTCCAACACTTCCATCACCAACATGTTCTCCTTTTGGTCCCTGATGTGTCAAACTAGGACATTCCTTAGATCCTAGGTGTGATCATCCATGAAGCGAAGCTCGAAAACCTCAAGTTCAACAACTTTCCATCGATGTTATTGTGGAATTTTGGGATCAAAATGTTCAGTTTCCAAGCCATGCCATGGGGGTAGTAGAGGCTTGACCCTACCATGGACCCCATAGCAGGGGTGTCCACATTCATGAACTATTGAACCTGAAGGGGTGGACTTGCATATATCAGAGGGAATGAGCATGCGAGCACTAGAGAGAAGGAGCATGCATTCAACAAAAGGAATGAAATTGCATGCCAATGAAGCAATGAACATGAGATAATGGCAATGTCTTGCAAACAATGACAAGCTCGACTCTGGAACAAGGTAGAGCTTCACCTACAGAAGAGGACCATACATGCTCCAGAACTTTCCCCATCATGTCTTATAATTGTGTAGTCGATTAATAGACTCACCAAGTGTACCAAGGTAGTAAATTCCATGCAGTTGCAGAGTGGCCAACTTACATCAGACTTGAATTCTTGACAAGGCCATTCTTCCCATCTTCAAAATGAAACAACCTTAAAGCAAGAAAATACAATAGAGATTAATTAGGAGTTAGGATCTTGAAATAATCATATTGAATCCATTTTATATTTGAATCCATCATTCATATCAAATGAAATTGCATTTGCAAATTATGTCATAATTTCTAGGTTGTTACTTGCATTTATTTTATCAAAGATTCTATTATGAGGACAATTATAAAGACAAATAGTATATAAAATAATTAGTAAAATTTATCTACCCACACATTATAACTATTTATTGGTCATATATAAATTCCCTTGCCCTTGTAGCACTAAATAAGGATCCAAATTCCTTTATCCTCCCTTACTTAATTATATAAGCCTCATAATATCTAAAATGTAAGAATAAACCTTTATATTCACATAAAGTTACTCGTATCCATGAAGTCATAAAATTTCATAATTATGGTACAAGTTATAAATACTTTTGTTTTTTGAAATGTTATACACATTTTACCAGTAACACAATTATCCTCATCATAATATCGTCCGCAATAGTAAAATTACTATTATACAAAACTATAAATCACAACAAAGATAAATGTAAAAGTGTTTCCCAAAATTTTCACATGAAAACATTAACTCCTTACATATTACCTTGTTACATGTCTTAGGTTTTTGAACTTGTTATAGAATACTTCAATTCATTTCAATCATTTTTCCAAGTTATGGAATATGTAATTCTCCCACTTCAAAATGTTGTTAAAATCATTACATTAAATTATATCTTAGCAAATTCCATATATCTTAACAAATTCTATACAAAGACATTACCAATTAATAAAACTTCAAAATGTTGTTAAAATCATTACATTAAATTATATCTTAGCAAATTCCGAGCCCCAAGGGTTAGCTCAATCGGTTGAGTCCTCGCTGTTAAGTACTTTGTCGGTTGAGAGGTCACAGGATCGAATCTCCTTGACGCCCACGGGGTTAGGCCTCGCATGTAAGGCTGACGATTAGATCCCCTCGGGAGGGTCTATCGAGATTTTCAGACCGTGGATGTAACTGGGTTCATGTGTGCGAGCACATGGGTTCGTGAACCACTTGTAAATAATAATAATAATAATAATAAAATTAAAAATTAAAAATAAAAAATTTAAAAATTTAAAAAAAAAAAAATCTTAGCAAATTCCATATATCTTAACATATTCTATACAAAGACATTACCGATTAATAAAACATCGCACTTTAAAAATTGTTAAAGCCAGTACACTAAATTAGATCTTACCAAATATCATATAAAAACATTACCAATTAAATAAAAATAATAATAAAATAAATCTTATACAAAAACATTACCAATTATACCTTAGAAAATGTATAAATCATACTATGGAAAATCTTAAAAAAATATTACCAAGTGAAAACATATTGCAAGGGATCAATAAAAAGGTATAGATTCACCTTATAAGTAATCTATGTTTCCTTTTTTTTTCTTATTCTAATTTTGTTTCAATATCGTATTTAATCACTAAGTATCTTATGTATAAGAAGAAGTTATATAATATGAGTGCAAGAGGTTTCCTAAAATTACTTTTCACTTTAGCCAAAACATCCACCTTTGACCATAAGGATGTCTAGTCTTGGTAAGGCAATTAGGGAATAAAGACCAGATCATCTTGCATAATTTAGATATATTAAAAATAGTATTTCTTCCAAATTTAAGGAGAAATTGTGGGAAAATTAAGAGTTAGAGGGAAAAAATAAAGTGCAATATTATAAGGACTTGATCGACCCCAATTGGGAAAACCAAAATTGTCTGTATATATTGACTAGTGTTAAGAAGAAAATGAACGTTGCTAAGATTAGAACTAATCCTCATGAGCTTGGTAGCTAAATTAGGCATTGGTCAGTTCCCAAAACACCCTAAGATGAAAGAGTTTGTCACTTGTGCAATCCTAGGAGGGTTGAAGATAAAAAATACTTTCTTAAATTGTCCATCTTATATTCTTTTTTTTTTGTCAATTTAGTAGTGCCTTGCTATTTTCTATTTATCTTTTGAAAGAAGGTTACAAAAAATATGAAGTATGTGGCCTCAACCTGCCTAGAGGAAACCAAGTCTGTTGGCCACCTTAAAGCATTGAAATCCATCCAAAACTGGAAAAGTTTCATTCTACTATTTGTTGCATGAGCTAGTTGACTATTTAATCTATTTTCTAAGTAGTTTTTAGACACTATATGCCTTTGCAAAAAAACAAAATACAGATTATATACAAAACTAAGCTCCCATCCATCTGAAGATTCAATCGGGGCTGGGTCCTTTGCTATGGATCCTAGCATATCCACTTGTTGCAGCTGTTGGATTTGCTTCTCAATTCTTCCTACACGATCATCAATTCGACTGATACGATCAGTGGCCTGGTACTGGGTGACCTTGATGTGTTGCAGCTGAATGTCAATGTCCTGCAATAAATCCACCATTTTTTGTTCTAGATTCTCTCTGGTAGGGTGAATACTCTATATAGCTTTGGCTAATAAGCATTTGACAATCCAATAACTATGAACTGTTTGATCAAATAGTGATAAGTGACCTCGAGTATTTCTAGGATCTGTATTAAAGTCCATAATTTCTACTTCTGCTTCATTATCTTCCTCCTTGCTTTGAATTTCTCTTTCCCATCCATGAATTCCCTGTCTGACCTGTGATGAATTTCCAAGTGAGTAGGTTGATGAGAGGTTCATTAAAACCTCTTGTTTTGTCTCCCTCTCTCTCTTCATGTTCTTATCTACAGGTTGTAACATCTTATGTTTCCCTTTTTCTGTAGTATGGGCCAAATATTTGCTTGTTTGCCTCCTATATTCATGTTCACTTTCTCTTATATTTTCCGTCTTATAATCACATTAAAACAATTTCTCTTGGATTGTCCATTTCATACTCACATTCAATCCCCTTCAAACTTATAGACATTACTAGTCACTAATTTCAACTTATTCATTTTTTTATCACACAAGTGGGGAATTAAACCTGCTAGCTACCAGTAGAGTTATTCTCCTTTGACCACCTTCTTAACCTTTTAACTCATCAAAACTATGGTGATTTGGGAGTCCATCTCTCACTTCTTCTTGAGCATAAAAATGACAATGTTAAACAATCCTATTTAATCTCTTACCTTCTTAAGATCTAGTAGACTAAGCCTTAATAGACATTAATCATCATCATCATCACATCATTATATATCCAAATTATCATTTCACTCATTTTTAATATTATTATGATAATCCCCTAAATCGTTATTTATATATATAATAATTCAAATATTACATAATCAAGCTATTACTTTTTTAAATATTATATTACTTTTAGGTTTTTTAGATTATTAATTTAATAATAGTTATTTTTAATTTACAATAAATTTAACTAATTTTTCAAAAAATAAAAAACTTATAATTTAATTATCAAGAAATAATTACATAGTATTTATAATTTATTTAAATAAATTTTCATTTTTTTTATTATTTCAATAATTATAATGAAAATGTTTGAATTTTAAAATAACTTTTATAAAATTAAATTTATTAAATTATTCATTTTTAAAATATATTAATTTTCACAAAATGAGAATAGTATAAATTATAAATATAAATATTTGATTATATTACACCACACTAATATTTTTGATAAAAATAATAATAATAAATAAATATTTATATACTATAAAAAATATAATTAAACTATTTTAAATTGAAATATTAAAGTATATATTTATAATTTTATATTTAATAACAAATAATTATTTTAATTTATAACATAGTAATATATTAATACAAATATATCAAATTATATATATGACAATGTTGTTTATACTTTTAAAAAACATAAAAGTTGTCACAACTATCGTTATTATCGTTATGAATTTTACTACATCTTAATCACATAAGCTAATCTTTTCATACTTATCAATTTATAACTTTTTTAATCTACCAACTCATTTACGTGTATGTATTTATATTATTTATTTTAAAACAAATCATATATATATCATTTTTTCCTATATAAGTTTTTTCAAAAAAAAATAAAATATATATGTGAAAGATTTTAATGTATTTTTTAATTTATAACAAGATGAGCTGCTAAGCAGCACATCCCTGCCCATGTAATCTATATGTTTGCCAGCCGAAACTTGCAATGGAGAATTACAATACCATGTAATCTATATGTGTTATAGGGAGGACGAGATCAGATAGTTTTCTTATCAGCTAAACCTTTTCATAACCTCTTACATGGCTCTCACATGGCTTTCACACTTAGATATTTGTGTTACTTGTAAGGGAAAAAATATAAAATTAAGATTCTACTGGTTCTGGTTTCTAAATCCTTTGGGGTCTGGTTCAAAATTGTTAAGATAGTATTCTTATGAGCTAAACCTTTTCGTAACTTCTCACATAGCTTTCACATTTGGATATTTGTGTTACTTTTCACATTTAGATATTTGTATTACTTGTAAGAAAAAAAATATAAAATTAAAATCTTACTGGTTCTGGTTTTCTAAATTCTCTTGAATCTAGTTCAAAATTGTTAAAACGCAGGCTCAAAAGTTCAGGTTAATTGATTTTAACTGTTATTTTTTAATATTCTTAAAAAAAAATTCTTAAAATATCTAAAGACTTGTTAAAAAGCTTTTAAAAACTATATATAGTTTGTTGATTTTGTTCACTAAACAAACATTTCAGAAGAGCATAGTGCCTTCATCCTCGCTCTAGATCAATTAATGAGTATGATTAATAGCTTTTCAACTGTCAACTTGGTGCTTCCATCTGGTGAAATGACCACTCTTTTCTTATTTTGGTTTCATGTGCAGTGGTTTCAGGGTAAATCCATAATATTTATTTATTTATTTTCATAGTCTTGTGTTCAAGTGCAATGGTTTCAGGGTAAATCCATAATATTTATTTTCGTTGGTAGGCTTTTGTTCATTACTATATCTTAAAATTTTCTTTCGTGATTACCTTATATACGATTTTCATCAAACCTCTTGTGGTGTCACAAATTTTGGCAAGTAAAGTTTTGGCTCTTTCGAAATGTGGATTTCCAAACCTGGTTCATCTTAGTTGACTCTTTGTACAACTTACTTACTGTTGGGAGTTGTTTTATTCATTGGGTAGAAGTAAGGGTTTGTGTTATATCTCTTACCTTGGTCACGTCTATGTGTATTAAGTTATTCTATGAATACGGCTTTGATGAATGCCCTCTGTTGACTAGTATTTCGTATTTTCATTAAGGTTTATATATTAAACCTCACTGCCCAATGCCCTTCCATTAAATTTAGATTTTAAGCTCATTCGTATTTTCTGAGTTAGTTCCTCACTTACGACTACTACTTTATATCATTATAACGGATTGTC
Organism: Pinus albicaulis; assembly: GCA_034641835.2. Taxonomy (NCBI): domain Eukaryota; kingdom Viridiplantae; phylum Streptophyta; class Pinopsida; order Pinales; family Pinaceae; genus Pinus; species Pinus albicaulis. The sequence goes on from CM076583.1 coordinate 105,166,186, forward strand.
CTTGTTCATTGGTGCACAAGGTTTTTTATTTATTTTTTGCTAGCCATGTGTTTAAACGCGTACCGAGTATGCATGCAGTTCTTGCATGCGACCCATAAGGTTTTTTATTTATATTTTGTTGGCCATGTGTTTAAACGCGTACCGGGTATGCATGTAGTTCTTGCATGCGACCCACTTGTAGTGTGCCTTTTGCCTATTAAAACATGTTTACATAGTTCCTTATTTGGAATGGATGCTCTAGATCAGATGACAAGTAGCTTGCATGTGGCTTGGGTTCTCCTTCTATTCATCTTTTGGTATAACTATTTTGCTTTTCGGTTACTGAACATTTGCATGAGTATGGATAAAAATAAATTTTATTACCAAACTTATTAGTGATTGTTGATCTGCAACACTTGTTGAAATGTTAATTTCAACTGCAGACAAGTACACCTGCAGCAAAGGCCGTGCAGGAGTAATTCACTGCTCTGCGAACAGCCGCTTTCTAATTTTGTTTCGTGTTTTTCAACCACAGCCACTTTCTTTTTTGATGAAATGTTGTTTCGGGCTTTTAAAGCCCTCACAGTCTAAAACAGGTTGACTGTTCGTTTTTTGTTTTAACACGGCAACCAAAGCCTTTTTGTTTAACTGCGCAAGTTTTAAGTTTTTGAGTGGGCCAAGTCTTTTTGTGGTCCCCACCAAGTTTTTTGTTCAAAGCCAATGTCGTGATGCGATGTGGTCCCCATCACCATCGCACATTGCAAATAGCCGAAGCCAAATGTTTTGTGTCTTGTTGATGTGAAGCGCTGATGCAATGTGATGTTGCGATATCGCACATCGCATATCGCAACGGGCAAGAGTTTTAATACCACCGCAAACAGTTTACCATCGATGTTGTGATGCGATGTGGTCCCTACCACCATCGTACATCGCCAAACCACCGTTCTGCCCTACCGCATATGTTTCCGCCGAGGTTTTTCGCCGATACGATGTGGCGATGCCGATATCGCTCATCGCACATCGTGCAATCGCTCGTCTCCATTTGTCCGCTCATCCGAAATTTTACCGTCGATGCGCTGATGCGATGTGGTCCCCACATCGCTCATCGCACCATTGCACAGTCACTCATCGCTTCATCGTAAAGCCAAATTCCATTCCACCAAAACCATTATTCCGCCGATTGTTGATGCGTCGATGTGGTCCCACTGCCATGTGGACCAATCGCGTTGATTCGCGTTCATGTTAGCCATGAAATCACCACCAGAGTTTTTTATGCGAAGATTTCATTCAATTGGGTTTATAATTCAGTTTGAGTTCTGCAGGCCCCAGCAATAGCCAATCAAAAGACGTTCGCTCAGGTTTTAGCCTCGCTGACGCAGGTGCGTTTTGTAACGCGAAAAGAATCCATTGCAGTTTGTAAAAGATTTGAAGTCCGAGTTAAAATTCTTTGATTTTTGTTTAATCGTAGTGTTATGAGGGCAATGAAAGGTTTCGAAGAGAACCACGAGGTTCCTCCGCAGTTGAACAAAACATCAATTGTTGACCAAAGATCAATGGTGGAGATTTTATACGAGGGCACAGCACAGATCAAATGTACCTGAGGGAGAGTGCCTCTGCAGGGACCGATAGAAGGGTTTCGCATACATTTTAATATAGTTTGTTTATGTTTTGAAATAGTCGCGCCATATATAAAGTAAAGGCATAGCATAGTTGTTAAGATATATATTGTTTTTTTACACAGACAAACTGTATGTTATTGTTTTGTAATGCCCAAAGGCAGAAAGAGAGACAGAGAGGAAATATTGTAACGCTACGTCTGTAGCAGCTAAACCTTTTGTAACCAGAACTTAGTTCTGAAGATTGAATCCATCATTTTGTAATAGTTTGTGTTTTATTAATGAAATAGTTTTCAAATTGTGTCAGCTCTGTCCAGTGAGCAAAAATTGTTCGCATTTCTCTGTTTTAAAGGAGGAGAATTTTTATTCTCCCTGTGTTTTCGAAATATTCAGAAATTCCAACATGGTATCAGAGCTAATCCAGGCTCTTTGAAGGTGTCAAAGAAGCTGAAGGAAGAAGGATTTTTTTCAGCAGTTCACCAGCAGAACTCCAGCAAGCCCAGCAGAAGTTTAAGTCCAGGTATTTCTCAAAAAAAACAGAGTTTTGTCTTTTAAAGAAGGGAAGACAATTAGTTTGAAGAGCACAGTCAAGTTTATTTCAGAGTTCAGTTTATAAATAATGGCTGGACCAAGCACTAGTATGAGTATTCGAAATACTCAGCTTCCACAATTTAATGGGAAGAACTATGATTATTGGGCCATTACCATGAGAGCCATGTTTTCCTCCTAGGACTTATGGGAATTTGTAGAAGACGGTTTTGAAGAACTAGTAGATGAACAAGAGTTTAATGCCTTAACACAGGCAGAGAAGGATCTACTGAAGAGTAATAGAAATAAGGACTCTAAAGCCCTCTTCTTTCTCTATCAAGCAGTACATGAGAGTGTGTTTCCAAGGATAGCAGCAGCTAAGAGATCCAAGGATGCATGGGATACTCTTAAGATAGCCTATCAAGGTATGGAGAAAGTGAAGACAAAAAAACTACAATTGCTGAGGAGAGATTTTGAAACTCTATGTATGAAAGAGTCTGATAACATAAACTCATTCTTCACACATGTGATTGGGATGGTCAACCAGATAAGGTCTCATGGAGAGACACTTGAAGAAAGAAGGATAGTGGAGAAACTGTTGAGGAGCCTACCCTTAAGGTTTGATGTTATTGTGACCACCATTAAAGAGATAAAGGATCTCTCAAAGTTCACAGTAGATGAACTTCATGCATCACTAATGACTCATTGTTACATAGTAATTTGTCACCGTCCCTGCAATCCCCCGTCCTGCACATTGGAGGGCCTTTTCCGTGACCTGTGAGCAGTGACATGACCTTAAACCACTTTCATGGCGTCCCCCTTGACAAGGACAATCATTCCTCTGAAGATAGTTTCCTGTGAAAAACCCTAAAAATAGACCTTTTGGCCTTGGCACGACTAGCCAGTTCAGCCCTCGCTCCAATGGGGAAAATCCACCAAAGAGAGCGCGCCAACTAGCGCTCTGTCCCAATGTATTACTCGCACCAAGCTTAATAAGGATTTTTTTTTAAAAATAAATGGCGGAAGTTTGATTCCAACCAACTCCTGAACGAATCTCTAAAATGAGTTGGGAGGTTTGGCTCCGGATCTCCATGTAGGGGAAGTGGTTTTCCACCTATCATGGAAGCTTCCTTGAGGATAGGGCCAATCCCACCATTTTAGGGATCCCAACTCCCCTTCCACCATCTATATAAGCTTGCCATTTTCCATTAGCAAGCTAGTAGCCTTAATGGTCATAGAACTAAGATTTGAATCAGTAGCAAGGAGACTATCTCCAGACAACCTCTGAGAGCCAAGCCGAAGAGAGAGAGCTTTGTCCCATTCCTGGCGAGCTTCATTGAGACGTGCTCCGCTGTCGACTCATCCAATCCTTCTCCTAGTGAGGAAATCCCTACATCTGGTGAAGATTACCAGCTGTTCCTAGAGAACAACCCTGAATTATCTGTCATATCTTCGCCAGGTCTTTCGCTTCCAGCGGGGTATAGATCCTTAAGTCAGATTATGACCGTTGTCGCCTCTATGGGAGTATCAACTCACTCTACGAGGCCGGTTATTCCTTCGTTAGGGATGTCCCCAAGGACACCTCTTATGTCATCTCCTCATATCACATCAGTACCTGTTAGGCCTACTGTTTGTGTAGTTGCATCTACACCCATTGTGACTACTCAGTCCATAAGGACTGCGTCGCTTCCTAAAGACATCTACATAGCATCTGTTATTCCTGATAATATCTGTCCTGAGGAGTATCGGTTGTCTCTATAGCAGTCAAACTCCAAGGTTGATCAGTCCTCCGAAGATCCCAACCGTACTTATTTTTCCCATTATGCACAGGATGGTACACCCATTTACATTTTTCCATATCAGTACGATGAGCAAGGAAATCCTCTACGTTTTCATGCTCCAGAGGCTTATCAATATGTTCAAGGTTTTCTATCTGCCCAGGCTGGGTAGCCTTCCAACCCGCAAGGACAACCCTTCCAGGGCCAACCTTTGGGCCAGCTTAGTTATCTCTATGACCCGCAAGGACAACCCTTATAGGGCCAACCTTCGGCCTAGCAGGGCTTGTTATATGGTCCTCAAGGACAGTCATACAACCCTTAAGGTCAACCTATACAGCCTCACCCTATGGTCCAACTAGGGCAAACTCAAGGACCCACAGGTCAACCAGGGTATCAACCGGGATTGTTGTACGGTCCTGGGGTGCAAATCCAACCCTCTCAACCTATGGTGCAACCTTTGAAACCTCAGTTTCCTATTGGTCCGAATGTTGCACAACCAGGACCCTCTTATGGTCCTGTTATAGGTCAAACTAGTTATCAGGCACAGCCTGGCCCTATCCCGCCACCAGGCCAACTGGCTCATCTAGGGCAGCCTAGTGTCCCTCTTCAACTAGGTCAACTTGTTCAACCAGGGCAACCTGTTCACCCGGGTCAACCTGTTCAACTAGGGCATCTCGCTCAGCCAAGTCAACTTGTCCAACCAGGCCAGCCTGCACATCCTGTCAACCCTGCTCAATATCTGATTTACTCTATGTCGCAGCCGAATCCGCCTGTGTTCCCAACTTATCAAGCTCAGCAAGGCCCCACTTACCAACAGCCCACTCAACCCCAAGGCGGTTATTATCTTCAAGGTCAATCTCGACTGATTTACGACCCACCCCAAGGTTCTAATTATTATCTTCAACAACTGAGCTATACCTACACTCAGCAGTCAAATCCATATACTGGTCAAATAGGGTTGACATATAATCAGGGTCTATACCCCGGCTATCAACCCCTGTACACTGGTTATCAGCAACCGTATCAGTCTAACTATATGGCTTATGCCCCCTACAGTCAGAATCCTCCGAGACAGAACCAATGGTGGCAAAGTTATGCTCAACCAGGGTGGAGTACAAGTACAGGTCCTTATCAAGGGCCTGGTATGCCTTTCAACCCTCAGTTGCCTTTCCTTGCTACGTTGGAATTGCCGGATGTTTCTAAATTGACCAAAGATCTGATTCTTCACAATCCTTATTGGCCTCCGATTCCAACCAAGGTGCCCGGTGACTGTCCTAAATTTGAAGGTAAAGCTAGAGAGGACCCCCAAGCTCATGTAATGACCTACCATCTATGGTGTTCGTCCAACTCTTAGGTGGATGATTCAATTCATCTACGTCTCTTCCATCGCACTCTTACCGGTGCTGCCGCTAAGTGGTATATAGAATTACCCCATGGTATCTTTCAAAACTTCAATACGTTAGCTATGGCTTTTCTAATACATTTCTAGTTACCGGTTCGTTACGAAGCCGGGACGCATCTCCTGACTTCTTTGAAGCAGGATAAAGCCACGCACATATCTGATCATATTCATGAGTAGCGACGTCGTTGTAGACTGATCAAGTTTGATATACCTGATCAACTGCTGACTCATTGGTTCAGTACCTCCTTCGTTAGCAAGATCACTCAAGATATTGCTATGGGGGCATGTGTGACCGAAGGACAAGCCATCGCGCGTGCCCAGTACCTTGATCTGGTGTACTCTCAGTCTGGCATGCTCTATGATATCTTGACTGATGCCCTGCAACCAGGGACCTCTAAAGCACCAGCTAACCCATCGGTGGACGGTGTTATTGGTTCCATTTCTCAAAATTCTCAGAAATCCTCTAATGGGAAGCAGAAGTCTAATTCTTCCAATAATTCTGCTCTTCCCGCCCCTCCGGATTCTGGTAAGACTGCGGAGGTCAACGCCATTCAGGCTAATCCTACAAAAAATACCTCCAAAGGAAAGAAGAAGGGCAAAGGAAAATCCAAACCCGATCCCCCGAAACCAGAGTCTTCTAAACCTCGTGCTGACGATGGTTCCCAACGTAAACCGAAGTACCCCTACCTTATCTGTGAAGAAGATCATTATACCAAATATTTTCCCCGACGATCTGAAGTTAGTCAACTTCTAAAAGGCTCCAAAGGGACTCCGGAAATTCTCAAAGAACCATTCCCATCTCAGCAGACCCAGATGGTTGAGCAGCCTTCACCATCTGCACCATTTGGGTCCCAATTTTTTATGATGAATGGTGTTGCACCTGTCTCAATTGCTACGCATTCGAAGGATTATGTTGGATCACGTCAGGTGGCGGGGAAGGAAGTCGTTGATGGCCCACCTCCCCCACCTGTCTCTGGTCCTTTGTAAATTGAGAAGCCCAGCACTGAACCTGTTGTGAGGCCACCTTCTAAAGGTATTCTACGAAAATCTTCCTATAACCCAAATGCCCGTCCCGCTCAGCACTATAGCATTGTTGAGGATTTGGCACAGGCGCCTTCTGCGATGTCTGCATTGGAAGTGCTTCAAAGTTTCCCATCGCAACAGAAAGCTCTATTGTCCGCAATCGGTGGAATCAATCCCGCCGATTCTAATTTTCTCACCTTTGACCTAGAAAATTTTGTCCCCTGACTTCCACATCAAATCGCTCTTGTTATCCAAGTCGGGATCAATGGCCTCAACATCCACAGATCCATTGTGGACGAAGGTGCTTCCACCTGTGTTATGTCATTCGCTTGCTGGAAGGCCATTGGCTCTCCAGCTCTAACTTCGACTCCCAATGCCCTAGAGGCATTTGATGGTCAAGAATCAAAACCCTTGGGTGTTCTCGAGAGTTTTCCAATCACGTTACAGGGTAAAACAGTCAACGTAGAAGTAGAAGTGGTTGACGCCAAGCTCAACTAAAATCTTCTTCTTGGTCGCAGTTGGACTCACGCCATGCTATCCATTCCGTCCACCCTCTTTCGGCTTCTCAAGTTCCCTCACGAGGGAAAAATTATCACTATTGATCAGTTTTCTTTCTTCACCTCATCCTCTGAGAAAAATTTTCCTTACGTGGATCAAATCCCAAACCCCCCCGACAGTGTAGGACCCGGTCTTTTCAAGGACCTCGTCCTCATGGGTATTTTTCCCACGCCACCACCGCACATCGTTCAAGTTAATATGATCTCTAGGTCAAACGACCCTTGGATCATCCCTTCGCCTGAACAGGTGACCTCTTTCGAAGAATCGATGCCTTTAACTCCAGTTGAGATTAATCATTGCGAAATTGTCACTGCATCTGATCCTTCCCCTCCTGAATAGGCTCCTTCGAGCATGGCTTTAGATATATATTCTCAATCCCCTTGGCTAGGCGATGCAGATTCTCCTGACCCTTTAAGAGAAGTCTTCCCTTCTGATGAAGCTATCATCGAAACGATGTCTCTTGAAGATCTGCCATGGAGCGATGGACATCATTGTTCCTCTTTCATGCCCGGCCTGGGGGAAATGTATAATCGTCTGGAGTGTGATGTGTCTGGTTATTCCCCTCCTAAGCCTCCTCCTTTGAGCTCGTCAAAGCATCGTTCCTCTTCTTGTGTCAAGCTCCTAAAACAATGAAACAAGCTGCTACGAGGACAGTTCTTAAAAGTGTGTCAACCTCATTAAAATAATGAAACACGAGCCCGTTCAATTCGAGTTTTGTTAGATTTAGATCAAATCTCTTGTGTTTTGAACCTTCACTCCATTTCCTATGGACTGAATCTTGGGGGGCATGTACCTCGAATTGAGACACCATGTTGGGGGGCATGCCCATTTTTCAAGCATGGTTTACATTTGTGTTTTAAGCTTGCATAAAAATAAAACTCATTTTCAAGCATAGTTTGCATGTATGCTTGCATGTGTGCTTTTAAGCTTGCATAAAAATAAAATGTGATTTAATGCATTTTGTGAACTTTTCCATTGGGTCGTTTGTTATGCAAATCGTGTAACTAATGCATTAGATAACATTGTATTAGACATTTGCATAGCATATAAAAAAACATCATCATATGTAAAAAGATCCATCCAGAAATATATATGTGTGTGTGTGTGTGTGTGTGTGTGTCGAATAGTTTGCAGTTTGTGTACATCAGATAAAATTCAAAAAATATACATGTATGTTTTAATAATAGCTGGAGACAACATGTCTCTCAAAAATATGCATATAAAAGCCCTAGATGACTAATCAGCGTGGTGCTTGTGGTAGCATGTCATCGCGCGCACCAATTGCCTCAGTAATCGATGGAGGCAACTAGGCACCCCCATAGTGTGTCTCTGGTAAGCCATCAAGACGTCTGCTAGCCGTGCGTAATCTGGGATCCCCCAGGAAATACCCTCCAGGTTCTGGACTAGCTCACTTCCCTCGCCACCCTCAGCTTGAGGATCATGTGCGAGAGGGGTCCTCCGTGCAATGGGAGACATCCCGGTGAGTCTCTCTGGGCCAACATATGCATACATATAGAACTAATTGTTAGAATAGGCATGTATCACAAAAAAAAAACATAAATACATAAAAATCAAAGAGTCTTACCCAGCTCCTCATCCCAGTCGTCCCCCTCCGAGAGTGGAAGATCTAGGTCTCCCATGAAGTTGGTACCGGCATAGAGCTAGTCCTCAACGACGATTAGCTATCGTCGTAGCCATACAAAAAACTCAGGCCTCCATGACATTTGTTGGCCCCCTCCTGATCTAGCCATGAGTGCTTCCCATCGAGCCATCCTTGGCTCCCTCAATGATGGCTCGGCGACTATCTCCCCCTAGCCCTGGAAAATTGGTAGTCGTTCAAGGATGAACGATACCAGGATTGAACTGTACCCAAACTGTTTTAGTTTGGCCTTCTTGCACTTCGTCAGTTGCTATTTGATGTTCATTGTTACGGCAGTGGCCCAATCAAAAAGTGTCAAGTTCATGCATTCAGATGCTAGTAGGAGTTGTGCTTTGGTTGCCTCATGCGGTGCTTATGACCCCGCAGCCCGAATAATGGTGTGGAGCACTACTCGGAGTGCTATAACGGGGACCATGTGGATAACGACCTTCCCACTGCCTGATCCTATCCGTGCCCCTAGGCACACTCTTGCCATCACTATTTCCATTTTCTCACCAGATGGCCTAGTACCTGTCAAGATTGGAACTGGACCTCTGTGGGACAATCCAGTTATGAAATAAACATCGGAGACTTCAAGTTCCAACACTTGGTCTTGAAGCCTGAACACTTCTTCGTTCTCGTCCCAAATGCTAATCAAATACTGCAGTAGCTCATGTTGTGCTCTCAAACATGGTGTTAGGAAGAACTTTTTTAGACCACAGTTTCGGAGAGCGTTCATGCATGCTTCATTATGCATGGCCATTTCATCTTCTTCACCATACTCCCTTTCCTTCCACTCGATCACCATTGTGGCTATGTATCTACACCAACATGGTCATAAACACCTCATTAGATCTCTAGAACACTCAGAAATTCATCTGATTGGCACACATTTTGATAAATTCAAGCAGAAATTTGAGTTGCGCCATTGGCGCAACTGTTTTGCTAACAGTCCCGCCAACTGGCGCGACCCCTTTGCAAAAAGGAGCCAATTGGAGCGGGTCCGTTCCCGATACCCGCGCCAATTGGCTAAGCCCTAATTTTGCAAAGGTCCCCTCAGGGATCAAAAAACACAATGGAAATCTATAAAAAATGAATCAAAACAAGGCTAAGGAGAGCGCCTCTTACCTGGAACAAACGAGAACCGGAATGACGGACTGGATTGACCACAATCACCGCCGCAAGTTTGCATAGCAAAAGCTCATTGTTGCTCTCACAAAAGGTAAAAAGTAAAAGTGAATATTTTTTTTACTATTTTGGCATATTTATAACTTTTCAAAGTCAAAATTAGGTTTTGAAAGTCATTTTTCCAATATTTTATTATATTTTTTCGAAAAATGGATTTTACACTCGCTTTCATGTGTAGCAATAGGTTTTTACGCAGCTTGGACGATGATACGAGTTGTATTTTATACTTTTTCGGACTCGGTAAAAACATGAAAAGGTCATCTTTCAACTCTTTTCTGACTCTCTAAACATGAAAAGATTGCCGAGTCGCTTTTCATTTTGATCTTGTTAAATTGGCTACGAAACGACATTTGCCTAGTATACGTTTACCCATTTTTCGGGTTGGGATAGATTATTTACGAAAAAGGAATACCCTAGCCTATCGCGACTAGAAGGTTTTCTCAGACACAGTTTTCTACCTTTTCGGATCTAAGGAACTATCTATGAAAAGGGACTATTGGAGTTTACTATTCTGTTGTCTTTTCAAACTCTCTAAACATGAAAAGGCGCAGAGTACTTCCATTGTCAGACTCGTTAAACCCTGCTGACATCAGATTCAGTCGTAATGATGATATTCGAGTTCCTCCTTCATAGGGCTTGTTAAATGTACTAGGATGGATTTTTCTGAAGGACGAACTTATATCACAAGCATATGCTATCCCCTTCAAGCTTGTTTTCAAAAATAATTGAGGTACTCGCCATAAATGGTGGGGAAAAAATGAAACCAGTATCATTGTCATGTCGGCAGTATGTCGCTCTTGAACATGACACTTGTCTGCATTCGTGTCGGGTTGGGGACATCTCTTCTCGTTTTCCGCTTGCCTCCATGGGTTTGGTTGATCCTTTTTGACCTCTCATCTGCTCTTTGTCTCTTCATCATGACCTCTGATCTTTTGATGTCAAATACTGCCAAATCCAGTGTCGTGCCGCCAATATGTTCAAGAGAAATTGACCTCTGCAGTTTCAACCCTCCTCTGATTCTCTACTGATCCTGATTCACAAACATTGTGTTCCTCTATCTCGTGTCGATGATGTGGGAAACACTATGGCCCACCTTCGATCAAGGTCACTTCCTGTCGACTTCAGCTCATTATCTAGGAAGCTGATCCAGAGACTCCCTTTTGGTACCTTGGAGCCTGCATGCCTCAGTGGCAGGTTCTTCGCATTCAACGCAAGGTTTTCATCATTGGCCTTCGATCGGATGATTCTACGGGTGTTCGATGCCAGCTCACTATTCACATTCCATGGATTGTACCTATAGTACCTTGAGGGCCATTGTCATTATTGGTGGTTCCTCTCCCGTCTGTTAACAGCTTTCGTCATTGGCTAGTAATCAGACAATGTTCATGCATGTTCGACTTCAGCTCACTTATTCACATGCTAGAACTTGTACTTTGTTCGGGTCGAGATGGAGCAGAAGACCCTGGATTTTGTTTGTTGGAATTCAGGCTGTGGATTTTTGTGGATTATCATCATTGGTTACATGACTCATTTATTGGATGGTTGCGACCATACTTGAGTCTACTTATTGATCCTTTCTGGATGGCTGCGTCCATAACTTGGATCTTGATTATTGTATACTTTATTATGGATGGATGCACCCATACCACATATCATGTATTTGAAATATCAGTTGTACTTGTCTACGCAGGTTTTCCGACGGCAATGTTTTCAGTTGGGCACGTTCTCGTAAAGCATTTCACCCCTCTCTCTCTCTCTCGGGCCTCATGCTTTAGGGGGCATCTATTACACAGTAATTTGTCACCATCCCTGTAATCCCACATCACCTTTGTTGGAGGGACCTTTTACGTGACCTATGGGCGTGCTGACACATTCGTAAATTTCATGGCATCCCCCTTGACAAGGAAAATCATTCCTCTAAAAATGGGTTTTCTGTGAAAAACCTAAAAATAGACCTTTTGGCCTTGGCCGACCGGCCAGGTTCGGCCCTCGCGCCAGTAGGCTCCACCCGAGGACATTCCGGCCAGCTCTGTCTCAGTGTATTAATCGCACCAAGCTTAATAAGGATTGTTTTTAAAAAATAAATGGTGGAAGTTTGATTCCAACCAACTCCTGAACGAGTCTCTAAAATGAGTTGGGAGGTTTGGCTCCGGATCTCCATGTAGGGGAAGTGGTTTTCCACCTATCATGGAAGCTTCCTTGAGGATAGGGCCAATCCCACCATTGTAGAGATCCCAACTCCCCTTCCACCATCTATATAAGCTTGCCATTTTCTCTTAGCAAGCTAGTAGCCTTAATGGTCATAGAACTAAGAGCTGAATCAGTAGCAAGGAGACTATCACCAGACAGCCTCTGAGAGCCAAGGCGAAGAGAGAGAGCTTTTTCCCATTCCCGACGAGCTTCATTGAGACATGCTCCACTGTCGACCTACCGAAGGAAGATCCAGCGTCAGAGCTCAGGTTGTATCTTTCTTTCGTTGTTATTAATAATAAGCGACTTTGATTATGGTTCCATTCATATGTTCATGTCTTATGTTATGAATTATATATTCTCTGACTGATATATGGTTACATGTTTTAGGTTTTGCATTGTGTGTTGTTGTTTCTTCGTGCGCGTGCAGATGTTCGAACGTGCTAGGCGGGAGGATTGTGATCTGCCAAAGCGAAGGATGGAAGCGCCATCTCTTCTGCAAGCAACAGTAGCATGAGACTTAAGGTAGGCCTCTTGTCACATCTTGGTCTTTTGTAACTAGGAACCTACGTCTTAGCATGACTCGGTTGTTGCTAGACCCAATCTGGGCTAGTAGGGATCGCCTCTGTCCGCAGAGGGGATTTACCTCTCCAACACTCATGAACAGAGATTGGGAAGATCAATAAACCCATCTTTGGAGCATGCCTTTAAGACCCAGATGCCTTTTGGAAGAGGAAGAGGTCAAGGCAGAGAAAGAGGAAGAGGCAGAAGCCAAAACAAAGGAGGAAGAAACAACTCTTCACATTCACATGGAAAGAGCAACAGTCAGAATCAAAGCCAAGGCCAAAGCAGCAGCCAGCAAGGTGGACACCAACATGCTCATGGAAAAAGGTATGACAAATCCAATGTCCAATGTCATTATTGCAAGAAATATGGGCACTATGCCAATGAATGTAGGAAAAATCAAAATGACATGAATAATAAGCATAATGCTAATGTACCAAGAGAAGAAAAGAACCCAAAGAATGTGTTGTTAACATGTAATGTAGCACAAGATAGACAGGATGATTTATGGTTTTTAGATTTAGGCTGCAGTAATCACATGACTGAAAACATAGCAATGTATTCCAATCTTGATGAAGAAGTTAAATCTGAAGTAACAACAAGAACTGATACTAAGTTATTTGTCAAGGGAAAAGGCAGAGTAAGTACCTGTGCAAGAAATGGAGAGCATAAATTTGTGCCAGATGTATACTATGTTCCTGGCTTGAAATGTAATCTTTTAAGCATTGGGTAGCTCATAAACAAAGGTTACAATGTATTCTTTAAAAATGATGTGTGCATAATAATGGATATACCTCCAAGCAAGAAGGTTATTGCTGAAGTGCAAATGACCAGCAATAGAATGTTTCCACTCAAGCCCAATACAGACTTGAAGGGAAAAGGAAAGAATTTAGCAGTTGTAACTCAAGAGGTCTTCAGAAGGAAGTGAAAGATAAGAACTGGTTATGGTACTTGAGATTTGGACATCTCAATTTCGAAGGTATGAATTTGATGCACATAAAAGGAATGGTAAGAGGACTACCATTGATAGAGAAACCAGATAGCCTATTTGAAGGCTACATCTTGGGCAAACAACACAGACAAAACTTTTCATCATGAAAGAGCATAAGGGCGAAAGCACCCTTAGAAATTATCCATTCAAATTTATGTGGGTCGATGCAAACATCATCAATATTGGGCAGCAATTACATGTTGACCTTCATTGATGATTTCACAAGGAAAGTATGGGTTTATTTCTTAAAATATAAAAGTGAAGTGTTTGAGAAATTTTGCCACTTTAAAGCTCTAGTAGAGAAATAGAGTGGGCAGCATATCAAAGTCCTTAAGACTGATAGAGGAGGTGAGTATATCTCAAAAGAATTTCTACATTTTTGCAGAGAAAATGGCATACATAAACATTTTACAACAAGGTACACACCGCAACAAAATGGTGTTGCTGAAAGGAAGAATCGAACCATTATGGAAATGGTGAGAAGTATGCGAAAGGCAAAAAATTTGCCAAATGAGTATTGGGCAGAAGAAACAAATTGTGTTGTGTATATTTTAAATAGATGCCCAACAAAATCAGTAATGAACAGAGTTCCAGAAGAAGCGTGGAGTGGCAGAAAACATGGAGTCACCCACATGAGAGTTTTTGGGTGTGTGGCTTATGCACACATTCCAGATCAGCTGAGGAATAAGTTGGACAGTAAGGGGGATAAGTGCATCTTCCTTGGATACTATGAATAATCCAAGGGATTTAGATTGTATAACCCATCCACAAAGAAATTTGTTATAAGCAGGGATGTGAAATTATTGAAGAAGAAGCATGGGATGGAAGCATTGAGAAAATAGTCAATGTCAAAAGATGTTTTTCTCATGATGAAGATGAGGAAGATGTGGCTGAAAGGAACACCTCATCGGTAGCACCACCTCCACCAACACAAGGACAACAAGGGACACCTCAAGCAGGAGTAAGAACACCCTCGAGAAGAAATGAGAGTGCTTCTCCAAGCACACCAAATGGAGCATATTTGAGTGCTACTTCAAGCACAAGTACATCAAATGAAAGAGGAACAACATTCAAAATTTAAATGAAATTTATGAGCAAGAGACAGAAAATGAAGGTATGAACTCTTTATTTGCTATATATTTTCATGTTGATGATCCTATTCATTTTGAAGAAGCTATAAAAGATAGAAAATGGATAGAAGCCATGGATGAAGAAATTAATGCAATAGAGAAGAATAAAACATGGGAATTAGTTGATCTCCCAGAAGGGAAAGAAGTCATTGTAGTTAAGTGGGTCTACAAGACCAAAAGCAATGCTGAAGGTAAAATTGAAAGGCACAAGGCCAGACTTGTTGTCAAAGGATACAAGCAGCAACATGGAAGAGATTATGAGGAAACTTTTGCACCAGTTTCAAGAATGGAAACAGTGAGAGCAATGTTGTCCATAGCAGCACAAAACAAATGGAAGGTTTACCAAATGGATGTAAAATCAGCATTTTTAAATGGAGTGTTAATGGAAGAGTTTTATGTTGAAAAAACTCTAGGCTATGAGAAAAAGGGCCAACAACAAAAAGTTTGCAGATTGAAGAAAGCTCTTTATGAGCTGAAGCAAGCACCAAGAGCATGGTACAGTAGGATAGATTCCTATCTATTGGAGAATGGGTTTGAAAAATGTGAAGGAGAACCCACATCATACATCAAGGAAAAATATGGTAAGATGCTCATTGTTGTTTTATATGTTGATGATGTGATATTCATAGGTAATGATAATTACCTCATTGAAAATTTTAAAAAAGTCATGAAAGATGAATTTCAAATGACTGATATGGGATTGCTGAGATACTTCTCAGGAATAGAAGTAGAGAAAAATGAAAATGGGATTTTTATCTCACAAGCTAAATATGTAAATGAAGTTTTGGAAAGATTTAATATGCAGGATTGCAAAGCAGAAATTACTCCCACAGTAATGGGATTGAAATTGAGTAAAGAGGACAGCAACAAGGATTTTGATCCTAGTTTGTATAAGAGCATAGTTGGCAGCCTCATGTATTTGACTGCAACTAGGCCTGATATTATGCATGTTGTTAGTTTGATTTCCAGATTTATGGAAAGGCCAAAGGAAGCACATTGGTAAGCAGCAAAAATAATTATGAGGTATGTGAAAGGAACTAAGAAGTATGGTATTTTGTATACTACTTCAAAAAATTATGAATTAATTGGATATACTGACAGTGATTGGGTTGGAAGTATTGATGACCAGAAAAGTACTTCTGGTTATGTTTTTCATATGGCTTCAGGAGCCATTTCATTGGCTTCTAAGAAATAGCCTATTGTAGCATTATCTACAGCAGAGGCAGAGTATGTGGCAGCTACAGCAACAGCGTGTCAAGCAGAGTGGATGAGAAGAATGTTGAGGAATTTGTGTCAAAAACAGGTAAAGGGCACAATGATTTATTGTGACAATAGCTCAGCTATTGCATTGTCAAAGAATTATGTGTTTCACAAGAGAACGAAACACATCGATGCCAAGTTTCACTACATCAGGGAATTGGTGAACAATGGAAAAATTGTTTTACAGCACTGTAAAATAGAGGAGCAGTTTGCAGACATATTGACAAAACCATTGGGGCAGAAAAGTTTTGAATATTTGAGAAAATGCAAGGGTATGACAGATAACCCAGTAGTTGAACTTAAGGGGGAGTGTTGAAATGTTAATTTCAACTGCAGACAGGTACAACTGCAGCAGAGGCCCTGCAGGAGTAATTCACTTCTCTGCGAACAATTGCTTTCTAATTTTGTTTCATGTTTTTCAACCACAGCTGCTTTCTATTTTGATGAAATGTTGTTACAGGCTTTTAAAGCCCTCAGAGTCTAAAACAGTTTGACAGTTCATTTTTTGTTTTAACACAGCAACCAAAGCCTTTTTGTTTAAACGCACAAGTTTTGAGTTTTTGAGTGGACCAAGTCTTTTTGTGGTCCCCACCAAGTTTTTTGTTCAAAGCCGATGTCACGATGCAATGTGATCCCCACCACCATTGCACATCGCAAATAGCTGAAGCCAAATGTTTTGTGTCTTGTTGATGTGAAGCTCCGATGCAATGTGACATTGTGATATCGCACATCGCATATCGCAACGGGCAAGAGTTTTAATACCACCGCAAACAGTTTACCATTGATGTTGTGATGCGATGTGGTCCCTACCACCATCGCACATCGCCAAACCACCATTCCGCCCTACTTCTTATGTTTCCACCGAGGTTTTTCACCGATGTGATGTGGCAATACTGATGTCGCTCATCGCACATTCCACAATCGCTCGTCTCTATTTGTCTGCTCATCCGAAAGTTTACCACCGATGTGCCGATGTGATGTGGTCCCCACATCGCCCATCACACCATCGCGCAATCGCTTTTCGCTTCATCGCAAAACCAAAGTCCATTCTGCCAAAACCATTGTTCCACCGATCGTCGATGCGCCGATGTGGTCCCACTGCCACATGGACCAATTACATTGATTTGCGTTCATTTTAGCCATGACATCACCACCAAAGTTTGTTACGCGAAGATTTCATTCAATCAGGTTTATAATTCAATTTGAGTTCCGCGAGCCCCAGTAATAGCCAATCAAAAGACGTTCGCGTAGGTTTTAGCCTCGCTGACGCAGGGGCATTTTGTAACGTGAAAAGAATCCATTGCAGTTTGTAAAAGATTTGAAGTCTAAGTTAAAGTTCTTTGATTTTTGTTTAATCGTAGTATTACGGGGGTAATGAAAGGTTTTGAAGAGAACCACGAGGTGCCTCCGCAGTTGACCAAAGCATCAATTGTTGACCAAAGATCAATGGTGGAGATTTTGTACGGGGGCACGGCATAGATCAAATGTACCCGAGGGAGAGTGCCTCCGCAGGGACCCACAAAAGGGTTTCACATACATTTTAATATAGTTTGTTTATGTTTTGAAATAGTCGTTCCATATATAAAGTAAAGGCATAGCATAGTTGTTAAGATATATATTGTTGTTTTACACAGACAGACTGTATGTTATTGTTTTGTAATGCTTGAAGGCAGAAAGAGAGACAAAGAGGAAATATTGTAATGCTACGTCTATAGCAACTAAACCTTGTGTAACCAGAACTTAGTTCTGAAGATTGAATCCATCATTTTGTAATATTTTGTGTTTTATTAATGAAATAGTTTTCAAATTGTGCCATCTCTATCCAGTGAGAAAAAATTGTTCACATTTCTCTGTCTTAAAGGAGGAGAATTTTTATTCTCCCTGTGTGTTCGGAATATTCAGAAATTCCAACAACACTGCACATGTCTCTTCCTGTGTTTCCATTGCAACTTTTTTAACATTTTTAGACATAGTTTCCTTTAGAATCTCCCTCATAGGATTTGTAGCACTACGGATAACAGTCTCTCATGGCATTACTCCCATTGGTTCTGTAGCCATATTCATCTCAACAGATTCTATAGAAATTTAAACATTAGTGGGTTCTGTAACTATTTATACTTCTACAATTTCTATATCACTTTCAATTTCAATCGGTTCAATAGGTTCCGTAGCAATATTTTCAAACCCTATCTCTGGGAATCCCAAATCGGCAGAATTTTTTCCAGAAAATAGGATGTGCCCAAGTTTTTCTTTATTCAGGATTTCTCCTATATTTGGAAGTGAAATGAATTAAATTTTGGACATCTCAATTGGAATTATCATTCTACAAACTCGTCAATATTTGTCTCTTCGCTAGGCTACAAAAATTTTCAAAATTTCCATCTATTATGTTTCAATAAACAAGTGCTCTTCTTTCTAGGCATTGGTTTTGCCAATTTAATTCAAATTTCCATCTATTATGTTTCAATAAGTAAGTGCTCTTCTTTCTAGGCAATGGTTTTTCCAATTTAATTCATACTCTTGGCATTTTACAATTCCCTCCACCTTAATTTTCTTTGTTGGAAGAAAGAGTTCAAAATCTTAATAGATGTCAAGTTTTAGCGATACCAAAGTTAAGAATTTTGTAACACCAACATGCACATTCCCTTTGGGTTCAGTAGTTATTTGCAATGTAATATGAAATTTTATTGCTTTTCATTTTATGGCTAAATCTTTGTAAGGTACCATACTTGGAAGATCCAAACATTGGAGTGAAGATGTTTGAAAGGGCTGAAATAGTTGAGTTTCTGGGAGCAACAGATTAGTGTTCCTTTGGGTCAATAATCCTGAAGATGTTTCATTCAAGATTATGACTTCATTAAGGATTGGTGTACTAAAGGATGTTACTCAGTTGTTTGGCGAGCATGATTATAAAGGTCAAATTGCGTTTAACCACAGCTCCAATTACAATTACGAGCACATTGAACAACCTTCATCAAGACAACATGTTCATCAAGGCAACATGTTGTGAAGAAAATATAATATTGAAATATAATATTTCAGTTTGAAATTGATTCTACAAATCCTTTTATATCACAAATGAGTAGTGGAGAAAAAATAGATGAATTTCATAGAAAGCGCCTGAAAGTTTAACTTATAATTTAGTTTAACTTATAATTTTTAGAAGTAGATTGAACACATTTATTTATAAAATGTAATAAATCTATTTGTTACCTATCAGTAGAGGTAGCAAAGGCATACATATATCCATACACATATCTAGTTTTCCATCAAAACTCAGGGGCATCGATCACAAGAAGTGTCAGGAACAAGAAGTGTTTGAAGCTATTTATTCAATTGATGCTTCAATCCCAGCACGAGAAGCAAAGGCAGTACCGGGGGGTTTTAGTAGAAGTCATTGAAAAAAATAGTACCTCAGAATCGTTGTTGTACTATGCATGGTTATTTGGCCAGAACTCGTTGATTGAACAGGGCAGTGGTTGCACAACCAAACATACAACTCGCTCCATTTTAGTGGTTGCACAACCAAACCAGCAGCCTAAACAAGCTAGCGAAATCCATTTCAGTGGTCGCACAACCAAACCAGCAGCCTGAACGAGCTAGGGAAAGAAGGGCCACGCTTGAAGAATCGATAATAGATGTGAACAAGCTAGGGAAATAAGGGCCATGCTTGAAGAACTGATAGCAGATGTCAGATATGAGGACTATGTAGATGGTACATTGCACCAGTGCCACCTTCTCTAGACACTGCTGCATAGGAGGACTATGTACCTGACAGGTGGCACCATTTATTTAAAGCTATGGGGTAATGCTATGCTAGCATTACTTCAATTCCTGAAAATTATTTATGAATAACATCTTTTAACCTAAGATATCAATGAATATGATGCGATATTAATGAATATGATGCCCTGGATGCCTCGAATAAAGGCCAAATAAGACCTCCAAATTTCTTATTAGCTAAAAAAACCAAATTTCTTATTAGCTAAAAAAAACTTGTTGCGAGTATGTGATAGGCCAGCCAAAAGCCACCAATAAAATAACAAACTAAACTTTGGGTTAATTGTTTTTAATCCCTGTGAATAGCTCATATTTCAAAGTATATCCATTACCATGGCTCATATTTCAAAGCATATCAATTACAATAGTCCCTGCTACCTATGGCAGGGACTAATAAGATACATTTCATTAAAAATTGACCATGTTATATCTTCATTGAACATATGAAAGCGGGGTAATGTGGGTTTCAACCTTATTAGGTTTCATTGTAAATTATTAGTAAAAAACAACATAAATAACTTGCTACAACCTGGATTTATGTGTCCACATAGGAACCTCAAATATTCCAAATTCCATGCCTCAAACACCAAATTAAATGTGTTGAGGAAAAAGTACAAATATTGATCATCACAAGTCACAGGGTACAGACTAGGTTATTTGTTGTAAAAAATTTCCAACGATAAACAATTACAGTAAAATGCCAACGTTCGTCTATGAAAACGGTGACAGAAACGGTGGGCCCATACAACCATGTAAGCATGTCTAGCGAATCTGAAATCAGGATAATGATAGCCAAGTCAGAACACAAATGAATTATATCATGTTTAAGACATTAAAGAGATGCAGGCTTTGAGGTGACAAGCAAAGTAGTGGATAGTGAAGTAGAGAGTTCAGCCCCAAACAAAGCCTAGCTGGATCGAACCTAGACCAAAGCTCATGCCCATAAAGATCAAATCCATGGCAAAGGATAATTGTGGGACCCTTTGAACTTTCGAGCTTTAACATATGGGGAGGGGGTTTCCCTTTGTTTGGTAGTGAAAAAGACATTTTGTGATGTGGCAAAAATGGAGCGATTATGCTTGACTCACCCCCCCCCCCCCACCCTGAAGAAATTTCTAATACCGCTAGGACTCCCCTACCCCCATAAATTCTGCTGACGATTGCTAGGATACCACAATTATAACAACATCCAATGAAGAAATTAGATTGAATGAGAGGACAAGAAACATAGAATTTGATTCATCAAGTCTAGTAAAACACTCATGAGGAAGCGTTCATGCAGAGTAACAACAAATTGTGGATGATCAATTGCAGTGTGATCAATGGTGGAATAATTGAACTGAATTCACAAGGTTTTCAAAATGTGATCTTAAATCTTCTCATAGGGAAATTTTTCCATGGTCTGATCATGATCATCATGTTCTTCATTCCATGGAATCTCTTAAATATTTTGGAATTTCATGTCCTCATAGGAAATCCAACCTTCCAGACCTTAGTAAACGAGATTACTTCCTTTCAGATGGAAGCAATCATTAGAGAAACCAAGGATTAAAGTTTTCTAACTCCACGCGTTTTGTTTTTGTAGGAAGAAATTTATTCTTTGAGAGGAATAGACATACCGAAATTAATCAAATATTTTATGATATCAGGTCACTTGTCCCCTTTATCACCCAGATGGACAAGGCATTTGTTATAAAGGATGTTATGGCATCTACAAAATCAAGTGGAGATTGAGGATGACATTGCAATTATCCAATTTAACAGTCAAATATATTTCTCTTCATACGTTGTATCTCACAAAAAACTGTTCAATTGATATTACAGGCATGAAATCCTTGCAAATATATAAATATCATCTCCATCCCGAAACTACTAGTCTCCATCCTACGCCACTGGCTCAAATCAAATGTGAAGATCAAATAGTTTTTAAAGTTGATGTTTACAAGATAGAGGGAACAAAATTTCACATTTCCATATTTTTCCCGAATCATATTGGTCTATTAGTACATATGAAAAAGGCCTTGGATTCCATTTAGATATTGGAGGTTAAAAGTTCATATATTATCTCCTTTGATGGCCACATTGTTAGCACTGTGATCCTCAAAAAAACTTATGCATATGATTTCCACATAAATATTAAAAGATGGAGACAATGAAAATAATGTAATTGGTTTTCCAATGCTTCAAAGAGGGTTTAATATTCAAATATTTGCACTTGTGATATTTTCTACCTATGGACATTACTGGAGGTTGGTGCGAAGGAAATTTGTTTCAAAGCTATTGAATCCAAAAAGTCTTAAACACCTTCACTTCCAAAGAGAATAAGTCTATATTAATATGATCTGTTCTCTTCTGCAGAAGTGTGCCACAATTTTCAATCCTATTGTGAATGTTACTAAAATTGTATCAGCTATAATAGTCAACATTTCCTTGGCTTGTGCTCTCTCATCCATTTTCACCTAGAGAGCATTTAGACTAGAGGAACCCACTACAATTTGTTCTTCACATATGCTTAACCCGAAAGAACAATCGACTGTTGCTTTGTATACAATATTAACAACAGAATGCACTGCATTAAGATTCTTCCTCCCTATATCTTCCACAACTTGTTGCTAGACCTCCACGTTTTTAGCCTAAACAATGTAACAATTAGAGAAATTTGCAGAATGAACAAAGAAGAACCATTAGCAAAATTTAATGGATTTTCATTACCTTAACTTGTAAATACATGATAATTTCATCATTACTCTAGTAAAAACACTTATAATTTCGATAGTACTTTCTATTAAGGTCTGAAAATATGTCTGACAAGAAAATATTCGTTGAACAAGTTTGGTGGTTAATTTATTGTAAATGTGAAATGACCCCTAATATACATGTTAACCACACTAAAATTGAGTACCCTTAATTACCTGTGTTAACTTTTGAAATACATAGATTAATTCTTTAATTACATGTATAAACACTAATCCTACACTAGCACCATCTCGGTGAGTGTGTACTTACTAAATTTAATCCATTTACTCACAGAGTTAGCCATCTGACTTTTATTTGAAAATCATGAAAAATTTGAGAGAGCCCTCTCAGGCTGAGGAGGCTAAGTCTCAGCTAAAAGCTTGGTTTGAAATAGTTACTCAGGGTCTCCTTGATTAGCAGCCTATTAGGGCCTGATTTTGAGATAACAGGCACAATTTTGTTTTTAAAGAGACAAGATTTTTTTAGTGGGGCAACCTAATATTCAAGTCTATGGCACTAGTATTGATATGCAATTCACAGTAATGTTAAATTCTTAAAGTAAAAGTGACATTCTATTTTATTAATCATTTTACTTAAATTTTTAACATTACCATGAAATGAGTCACAATGTTTAAAAATGGTTCTGAACTCATTAGATTTCATATGGAGAAAGTAACATTTTAGATCTCACTCAAAATCCATCAGACTTATTAGTTTTCAATATTCTAGTATTGGGGGATTTAAATATTTCCATTGGATTTTGTCATGTACTAGGGTATGGAACTCGTATTTAATCAAGATCACCAAGCCCTCTATGTACATTCATGTTAGTTACATTGGTCGTTGAACTCCTCTATCATAACCCTACTAAAAATGTACCCATCATTAAACAAAATCTTGACTTGACATGCTACATTTTTTCTATCTTATGTTAATGCTTAGAGGGTGATGTTAATGACAAATATCTCGAGATAGGAAATGATTTTGATGATATGTAGATATTTGTTGTAGCGTGATTTTTTTGGATGCTAGAAGTCATCTAAAGACTATTTGTTGATGTATTTTTGGTTCAGAGATGGATTGCACTCGATTTTATTCTAGTTATGCACACCCTTACATGCTATATAAATAAGAACTTGTAATTTTTGGACATGTGGTTGATGAAATTTATGACTACTGGATGAATTCTGTTATATGTGAAGGAACTAATGCCTAATTTTTCGACATGTCTGTGACACCTGGAGCTAATAAGTTGGGCCTCTTCACTGAATAATTGTTTCTGTCATTTGTTGTTTTAGAATTCCATGTTTCTCCTCCTAATCTCTACGTTTCCATTTGTATTCGCTGAATTGAAGCCCATCAAACTCTATTTATAGAGAATTTGATTTCTTGTTTAGGGTAATGTGTTTTTTTGAGTATTGTTAGTGGTAAAGATTTGTTACTTGTGCACTATAACAGAGATTGTAGTCTGAAATTTATGTGTGTGAAAACAAAGATACTTTGTTTTTTATTGTTTTTCAATAAGAGGTACTTTGTACCCTTTTTTTACTGTTTGGAATAAAAGGTTATGACAATTATTTCTTGAATAAGATATCTGATTTTTTTTGTTTCTCATAAGCTATAGCTGATAATCACTGATCAATTTTTTCAAACAGAGTTTATTTTTCTTGAATCAGTATTTTTTGGGTGTGACTCCTTAGTGAGCACTTAAATCCATTTTACGATATTCTTCATTTGGTATCGGAGCCAGGTTTGTGGTTGTTTGCAGCTAGAAGAAGGAGACAATGGCCCAAAATAACAGTTCAGTATAGTACCAAATTCCTCTTTTCTATGGGGAAAATTATGAGTATTGGAGTGTGAAGATGAGAAATTTGCTTATCTCACAAGATTTATGGATTCTTGTTTTTGTAGGGTACACAGCCAGTTGATCAAGCTGCTTATAATGCATTATCAGTAGGTTAGAAGACAACCTTGAAGGAGAATAGGAAAAAGGATGTTAAGGCTCTGTTTACTCTTCAAACAAGAGTTGATATTTCAATTTTTCCAAAGATTGCAAAATGTGGAATGTCCCATGATGCTTGGGAAACCTTGGAGAAGGTATACAAAGGCTCTGTAAAGGTAAAAGTTGTCAAACTTCAAATTCTTAGAAGATATTTTGAGTCTCTTTATATGAAAGAAAATGAAAGTGTTGAATGTTTTATTACTGGAGTTCAAAATATTGTTAATGCTATTCATGCTCATGATGAAACCCTTGAATATAGAAGGATTGAAGAAAAAGTGTTAAGAAGTATTCCTAAGAAGTTTGATCCTGACACTATTGCTATAGAAGAATCAAGGGATTTAACACAACTAACCATTTTTGATATGTTTGGAATCCTACAAGTACCTGAAGACAGGTTGAAAAAGAATGAGAAGATTTTGGATCAAGCTTTCCAAAGAAATTTGAAGGTAGTAGATGATAAGAAGAAACAATCATCCATTGTTAGAAATTATTTTTATTCAACATCATTCAGATTAGGTAGAAGTCGTGGAAGAGTCAGAGGTATAGGAAGAAGTAGCAGTTCTGGTAGAGGTCATTTTCACTACACCTATTGTAATAAAGATGGTCACCTTGAAAGTCATTGCTTTCAAAAGAAAAGAGATACCTCTCATTCAAATTTCAGTAAGGAAGAAGGTGAAAATTCTTAAACTTTATTTCTCACATGTAACAAACTTGAAGCTTGTGATGATTTTACATGGTATTTGGATAGTGGTTGTTCAAATCATATGGCTAGAAATATAAAATTGTTTGTGAAGCTAAATGAGAATGTGAAAGGGACAATTAGTTTTGGCAATGATAATGAAGGAGATGTAATGGGAAAAGGTACTATTGCCATACGAGTTAAGAATGGAAAAATAATATGTTCAAGATACCTTGTTTGTTCCAAACTTAAGGCACAACTTGATTATCATAGGGCAGCTGAATTCCAACAATTACAAGACTATTTTTGAAAGAAAGTACAGTAAGATTTTTTAGCACAATGCCCTTGTTGTTGAAGTTCCCATGACTGATAATAGGATGTTTTTGTTAAGAATGGAATCAAATGTAGTTCGTTTGAAGGCCTTAGTCAATGATTCTTGGCTTTGGCACAAAAGGTTTGGACACCTTAAATCTGGATCTCTATCCCTTATGCAAAAGAAGAATTTCGTAAGAGGTTTTCATTCTTCCATAGAGTCCAATAATAAGATATGTGAAGGTTGTGCCATAGGGAAGCAACAAAGAGAAAGTTTTCCTCATTACAAGTTTAGATCATATGAGTCATTGGCTTTAGTACATTCAGATATTTGTGGCCCTATGCAAACCTTATCACTTGGAAACAACAATTATTTTCTTCTATTTGTAGATGGTTATTCAAGAATGTCTTGGGTTTATTTCATAAGTCATAAATCTCAAGCTTTTAGTTCTTTTCAAAGGTTTAAAGTTCGTGTTGAGAAGGAATCAGGGTATTATTTGAAAGTCTTGAGAACTGATCGAGGTGGATAGTTCACCTCCAATGAATTTAAGGAATTTTGCAGCTCACATGGCATTAAGAAGGAGTTAAATACAGCTTACACTCATAAAAAAAATGTAGTAGTAGAGAGGAAAACATAATAGTGGTAGAAATGGCCAGATGTATGTTGAGAGAAACATGTTTTCCAAACATGTATTGGGAAGATGCAGTCCATTCAGCCATATATATTCTCAACATAAGTTATAGAAAGATGGTAAAATATTCTACTCCTTATGAAGCTTGGTTTTATAGAAAGCCTAATGTTTCTCATTTTAAATTATTTGGGTCTACATGCTTTGTTTATATTCCTAGTCAACAAAGGCATAGGTTAGATGGAAAATCTATAAGATGTGTTTTCATTGGATATTCAGAAGAAATTAAGGCTTATAGATGTCATGATCCACTTACCAATAAGCTTTATGTTAGTATAGATGTGATATTTATTGAAGGGGAAGTTTATTTCAAGAATGAAGGAAAAGTTAAAGTGATGAATCCACATATTGAAGGCTTATTTTTTTATAATAATGATGAGTCTTTGCAACCCTCTACACCAAGAAATATGAGCTCACCTTCACAGAGTTCTCCATTGAGGGTATCTTCATCCTCTCCAACAATAAGAACTCATGTTGATAGCCAAGCAATATCTCCATTCAGTCCTCCTAGAAAAACAAAAAGTTTAAAGGAAATATATGAGACGTTTAGGTATGTTGATCATAATTGTGCTCTTCTTTCTTCTTCACATGTTGAACCTTTCAGTTTTAATGAATCTTATTCGAATGAGTTATGGATGCAAGCCATGGAAGATGAGATTTCACAAATACATAAAAATGACACATGGGTGTTAGTTGATCTTCATCGTGGAAAATCCAATATTGCTATAAAGTGGATTTACAAACTTAAATTTAATATGGATGGCAGCATTTAAAAACATAAAGCATGTTTGGTTGCACAAGGATATGTGCAACAAGAAGACATTGACTATGATGAGACTTTTGCTCCTGTAGCAAGAATGGAAACAGTAAGGATATTTCTTTCCATTGCATCTCAGTTAAAGTTAATTGTTTATCAAGTGGATGTTAAATTTTCTTTCTTAAACAGATATTTGAAGGAAGAATTTTATGTTGATCAACCTAAGTTTTTCATTATTGACAGTAAAGAAGATAAGGTGCATAGGCTTAAGAAGGCACTTTATGGTCTTAAGCAAGCCCCTAGAGCTTGGTACTCTAGAATTGATGACTATCTTCATGATCATGGTTTTGTTCAATGTTCTTTTGAGAGTGTTGTCTAAAAAATGGTTTTTGGGTCATATTTCATCATTTTCTTATATGTAGATGATTTAATATTCATTAGCACCTCATTTCCACTTATGGAGGAATTTAAAGAGGCAATGAAATCATAATTTGAAATGTCTGATTTGGGAGAAATGCAATATTTCTTGGGAATGCAAATTCAACAAACAACTTAAGGTATATCTATTTGTCAAGCTAAATATATTGAAGACATGTTGAAGAGGTTTATCATGCAAAATTGTAAACCTTTGAGCACTCCTCTTGTAATTGGGATTAAACTGATGAAAGTCCACTTTGTGATGCTACCCTTTATAGATCTCTAATTGGCAGCCTTATGTATCTAAGGTCCACTAGACTAGACATTATTTTTGTTGTCAATCTAGTTGTTAGGTTCATGCATAAACCTCACGAGTCCCATTGGCGGGCAACCAAAAGGATTCTCAGATATGTAAGTGGTACTAAATTTTATGCATTGTTTTATACCTCTGCTAATGATTCTAATGTTGTAGCATAAACAGATGTAGATTGGGAAGGCATCTTCGATCATCGAAAGAGTACCTATGGATATGATTTTCTCTTTGGAGGAAACTTTGTTTCTTGGAGCATAAAAAAGTAACCCATTGTTGCACTATCTATAGCTGAAGAAAAAAATATTGTTGCATCATCAACAAGCACACAATCCATTTGGTTGTCAAGGTTGGTGGAAGACTTGGGAATGGAAGTATGTAAACCCATCAAATTTTACTACGATAATCAAAGTACTATCTCCATGACAAAGAATCCATTTTTCCAAAGCAGAAGAAAACATATTGAAATTTGACATCACTTCATTAGAGATCTTGTCCAACAATAATTTCTCTTTTTTGAATTTTGTAAATCTAAAGATCAACTTGTAGACATTTTTACTAAGGCTCTTCCAAAGGATCGATTGGAGAAACTCAGATCACAATTGGGAATCCTCAAACTTGATATTAAGGGGAAGATTTAAGGAACTAATGCTTGATTTTTCGACATGTCTGTGACAGCTAGACCTAATAAGCTGGGACTCTTCATCAAATAACCGTTTCTGCCATTTGTTGTTTTGGAATTTCCATGTTTCTCCTCCTAATCTCCACGTTTCCATTTTTATTCGCTGAATTGAAGCCCATCAAAATCTATTTATAGAGAATGTAATTTCCTGTTTAGGGTAATGTGTTTTATTGAGTACTGTTAGTGATAAAGATTTGTTACTTGTGCACTATAAAAGAGACTGTAGTCTGAAATTTCTGTGTGTGAAAATAGAGATATTCTGTTTTTTTATTGTTTTGAAATAGAGTTACTTTGTACCCTTTTTTTACTGTTTGGAATAAAAGGTTATGAAAATGATTTCCTGAATATGGTATCTGAGTTTTTTTGTTTCTCATAAGCTATAGTTGATAATCACTGATTAGTTTTTTCAAACAAAGTTTATTTTTCTTGAATCTCTATTTTATGGGCGTGACTCCTCAGTAAGCACTTAAATCCATTTTACCAGATTATTCAATATGGTTTAATGCATGTTTTTATGTTTTTTATCACTAATTCATCATTCTACATGATTTTGTTGACATATATACATCAAAATATATAATATTATATAATATATATTATATAAAGTTCGATCCCAAAATCATTGCTCACCGGGAGCTTTTGAAAATGTCACTCCCCGCTCCCACTCCTAAGCAGTCATGGTTGAAGCCAGCTATTTCCTTGAATATGACGATCTTACTCCCATCTCTTCCATGAGCATCTTTGTGCACTCAAATGGGATGTCGACATCAGATGTGTTGTCAAGCTTATTAAAGTCCTAAGTGAGCTCCTTATATAACATTTAATATTGGACATCAATCCTCCACGAGCCTTATCAACCTTATATGTATATATGTCATCATCTAGGCGGATAATGATGCAGTTCAACATTGTGATTACAAGTGTTCCTCGATAATCTAAGTGTTATAATGCCTCTTGCAAAAGGATTTTCCCCTACATCAATTACACTCTTCTAACCAAGAAAATAGGTTGATCAATGGAAGCTTGTGTTCCTTCTCTGCCTCCCAAACTACTTTGTTAACAATATAATAAAATACTTTGTAGCATAATTTCGTAGACTTTGGAAGATTTTTTGTCAAGGAGAGGTACCATCTGATTGCCCAAGCATTGATGATAATACGAGTCCTGGCAAGGATTTCATAGCCAAAAAAGCTAAACAAGTGCATAGATTCGTGTAGCACATGAATATTAAAAAAATGAATAATTAATATTTTTTATCGTGATATATGAACGTTGTGTTATGAATGGATTTTCTTTTCCAACAAAAAAGGATGAATATTTAATAATGCAAAGTTTAAAATCAAAATATTCATTGTCTCCTTTGTGCGGCCTTGAGAAGATACTTTGTATTACTTTCAAAATGTCATAAAACCTAATAGGTTCCTCTTTGATTCCATGTAGCTACCTGTTATATATTTGATAAAGGTAGCTTAATATAAGTTATTTATCAATGGGTATATTTGGGTTTATCCATTGCTCACGGGAAATGTATGCACTTTGTTATATAACGATGCAACATGGATGAATATGGTATATGAATATGATTCCTAAGTTGGTGATTGATGGATACAAATTGTATGTGGTTACTTCTTGTGGTTATAAGTGATATGTTTATTAAATATCAAACTTCTAATTAGTACAAATGTAGTTGTTCACAACCAGATCAGAAGGAAGGTAATTTTTGGAAATATTGAGGGGGGTAAATCAATATTTCTTTTAAAATTGTTATTTTATGCCAGTTAAGATCACTTAAGAAATCAAAAAACAAAAATGTAAAACAAAGAATAATTTTGTTGATAAGAATAATGAGGACTCCAATAATCTTTACAAAAAATCAGGTACAATGATACTTCAGGGCTCCAATCCTATACGAGGACTCCAGTATTCAAATAAACCAAGCTCCAACCTGTACTATAAACCCAAGCTTCAACTTGGTCTTCTTGAGGACTCCAATCCTCTCAATAATTCAAGCTTTGACCTAGTTTTCCACAATGCTCCAATCTTGTGTGAGGACTCCAATTGTCTAGGGCTCTAACCCTCTCCATATGATTTAGTTATTCAAGATGGTTACTATAGTTCTTCAAGGCTTCCAAAATCTTCTACAACAAGCCTTGAAGGAATTCTATGAGAGTGTTGTTGCTTCAACAATGATTTACATATAACTCCAAGATGTGCTTAATCAGATGTCTAGTATGTGTCTTTAGAATTCTTCATGTATGCACAAAACAATTTTCTTCTACGCTACTTCAGTAGAGCTTCAACAACGTTACTCCAAGAAATGAATTTAATAGTGTTCCATTGTTTTTTATCTCAAGTATACACAAAGGCTCTTCAATGAGATTATTTCAAGTTACTTCTACAATATGCTCCAAATAATTCTTCTACAATCTTGAACAATTCTTCAAGATGTCCTCAAGAACAATTCCTAAAGGTATTCAATATGTCCTCAATAATTCACAAGTTCAACTTCAATATGTCTCTATGATATTGTCTCCTAGACTATTTTTTCATCATCTAATGAATTACTTGCTATATGGTCTTAAAATATCTCTTCAGTACCCCTTCAAGGGTTCAAGGACTGCTTCACAATGGTGCTCTTCAAACCGCTCAAAGATGATTCTTGAAGGGCCTATAAGACTGCTCTTCAAGAAAAACAATACCACTCTTCAAGGATCTTCAAGTGCACATTAACATGAAAATCCACAATGTCTTATGCTTCAATACTTCATCAAGTCTTTAATAAGGATGCTTCATCTCCTAATATGCTTATTGTCAATACAAGGTATGTTGTTGCCAACTCCACCTTTAGAGGTCTCCCAAGGTATGTCACTTTTTAAGTAAGGTCACACTTTAAAAACTGATGTCTGCAATCCAAATCTCCAATAAATTTGAGTCACTAGCTTCCACAGTATGAGTTAGAGTCTTTATAGTTTGAATTAAGTCATTGTAGTATGTATTAAGTCTTCACAGTTTGAGTTAATGGAAAGGAATGTTTAAAATTATGCTCCAAAACCACATATCTGAAGGGTCTTATTCCACAGGTATGTTCTAAAGTTAAAATCACATTGCTGCTACAAGACTAAATACAAACCACTGTCACATGTTCGAGCTTAGGATCACGGTCTGAAATTGCAGGCTTCCTCAAAGCCAAGGTTGCAGGCTTGTTTAGGGAAAAAATTGCAAGCATGTTGAGGGCCAAATTACAGGCCTTTTTAGGGTCATAATTTCAGACCTATTTAGGTTTGAATTGTAGGCATGTTTAGGGCTGAATTGCAGTTTTGTAGTGAAAAAACGAGTTCTTTCATAGGTCCCTAGGAAGAGGGATTAGTTCGAGCTTAAGAAGAATGAATTTTTGTTTACAAACTAGACCAATCCAAGATTTAATTTTGGACCTTAGTATGGAAAAAGATATACCTTAGAAATCAACCATAGAGAACAAACCACATAAAAAACAAAACACATAAAATTTCAATTTTTATCTTCCTCGGCCACCTTAGTTCACAAGGTGTGAGCTCTCCTTTCTCTTCTTATCTTCTGATATGATTTGAATGATGACTAAAATGAAGCATTCAACTTTCTATTTATACATATTTTCCCTATCGTGAAGAGACACGTCCCTTAGACTAGCATATGTAGGCTCAAGTAGGCTAGAATAAAAAATACATTATTTCAACTTGTAAAATCATGTTCTCTAAAAACATGAGTTAGGAGGAAAATAAATGCTCATTGGAAAGGGAATAATGTCCTATACAAGTTGGTGAAAACATCTTCCCAAGACATTGTCTCTATTGTCAATGATATCATTTTTTTTCATGAGAATATATTTCATGGCAGCCCAATATCAAATTTTCCATATTAATTTTTTTCATGCTAGTGCTTCTTCCATGCTAGGGATTCTAGTTTAGGGCTTTCAAGATAAGGGTCCTTTACATATGTTCTTCATCCATTGGGATTAGGGCATATTTATCCAATATGCATTGCTTCAACAAAACTAATGCACCATATAGACATCAACAATTCTAGGGCTAGGGCATCATATTGACAAGGATTCATATATTGCTAGGGATTCAACAATGCAAGGTCTTTAATAATTCTTAGGGCTTCTTCAAAAATGTTAGGGTTTGACATCCTATTGACATCAATGGAAACCTTATCCAACAATCTCCCCCTTTATCATTTATGGAAATACTCTTCCCCTTTTAATATTCTCTCCACCTTTGGCATCAATTGAAAATGGGTCACTTTTCTTAACAAAATTTTTCCATCAAGTGCTCCACCCATAATTTAATATTCCTATCTTTATGTTGCTCCCCCTATCATCATGTTTCTCATATGCCATAAAGCTACTCCCCTTGTCATAGTACTCATATTGTGAGACAATATTTAAGTAACTATTCTTTGATTTTTGCTCCACCTAACAGTATGCATGATCTTCCTCTTAATAGGCAGAACCTTAGTGGAACATAATTTCTACCTATGATGCCAAAATTTGATCAACAAGGATTGATGCCTTGAACATTTAAGGGACATTCAACATGTTCTTTTTTTGGTTCAACATGCTTCCTTATCCAAACCTTTGTGACTCTTTTTCCATGTTGGGTTTATTTTTTAGATTGTCTAGGAACCCAATTCAAGTTTCAATCTGAAGCTATATGTCCAACATTATTAAATTTGAAGCATTCAGTTTTGTAGATGAATAAGGGTGTATAATTTATGTTGGTAAACACATTGGAGTATATTCCTACAACTTTATTTTTGGGGAACTGATATGATTCCTCATAAATATCTTTGTTATATTCCCTACATTCCTTTGGGTCATGTGCCCAAAATTTGTTCAAGGGTAACAATAGCCAAAAAGTATAGTTTGATACTTGGAAGATGAGGTTTGTCTTGGTGCACTTTTGAATTTGTTTTTCCTTGAGTTTTTTTTATGATATTCATTGTTGCTTGCATCAAATATTCTTTGAGCAAAGGTTCTTCTAATTTTATTTTGGCTCCTATCCTTGCGTTTACTAGAGTTGGGGGAATTTGCACAACTCTCTAACTTCTCCACATTCTTGTTCTTTGATGCTTTAGGGTTTTCATCACTTTTGCTAGAAGACTCAATTGCATATCCAAGACCATATTTTTCAAGTGGTGATCTTTGATTACTTAGGATGTCATCCAAGACTTGAGAACTTTTCAGACTCTTAGACATCTTGTCGACTTCATTTTTGAAGGAAACAATCTCTTCTTCAAGTCTTTCATAGTCTTCTTATTTCTTTGTCGAGTGGATCTTCATTACTTGTTCTTATCTCTTTGCTTCCTCTACCTGAACATTTAAGAAGTTGACTTCTTCTTCATGTTGACCAATTTTTGCTTCAAAATTACTCAAATCCTCATTTTTTTTTCTTTGAGATGACTTTTCAAAATGTCTTCCCTTATTTATGCTTCTTCTAATTGAGTTGTCATGAAGGTGACTTCTTCATTATGTCTCTTCTCATTTTGATGCAATTCTACCTTAAGCTTGTTGAGATCCTCATCTCTTTATTGTACTTGATGATTTAAGATAATAAATTCTTCTTTTGTTTTTTCAAGGTCATGATCAACATCTTGTACCTACTTCTTGAGTTCCTTATATTCCTTTTTCCAGTATGCATATCTCTTTAAGAGTAGCTTCAAGTTTTTCCTTGAAGTTTAGTTCAACTACTACTTCAAAATTATTATTTTTCATTATCCTCTTTTATGCAATCAGTGCCTTCATATACTTCCTTTGACTTTTGATTGTCTTTTTTCTCTTGTACATCATCTTCTAGATCTGAGGTCATGAGTAAAATTCATTTTGAGTGAACATCTTGAAGATTCTCCCAAAGCTCTTTTGTTGAAGAGTATTTATTCATCTTGATTTTTATTAGATCTGGTAAACTACTTAATATTGTCTTTATTTCTTTTGAATTATATTCCTTGGACTCCTTTTCCATTGTGCTTCCAGTAACCGTTGATTCCCAGACTGAAAAACCTTGAGTCATCAAATAGAAATTCTCTCAAGGATTCCAATCCTCTCAATAATTCAGGATTCGACCTAGTTTTCCATAAGGCTCCAACCTTGTGTGAGGACTCTAATCCTCTAGGGCTCCAACCCTCTCCATATGCTTCAATTATTCAAGGTGGTTACTATGGTTCTTCAAGGCTTCCAAAATATTCTACAACAAGCCTTGAAGGAATTCTATGAGAGTATTGTTGGTTCAACAATGCTTTATGTATAACTCCAAGATCTGCTTCATCAAATTTCTAGTATGTTTCTTCAAAATTCTTCATGTCTACACAAAAATAATTTTCTTCTATGCTAATTCATTAGAGCTTCAACAATTTTGCTCCAAGAAATGACTTTAATAGTGTTCCAGAGTTTGGTATCTCAAGTCTACACAAAGGCTCTTCAATAAGATTATTTCAATTTACTTACACATTCTGCTCCAAATGATGCTTCTAAAACATTCAACAACTCTTCAAGATGTCATCAAGAAAAATTCCTAAAGGTATTCAATATGTCCTCAATAATTCACAAGTTCAACTTCAATCTGGATCTATGAAATGTCTACTAGACTATTTTTTCATCAACGAACAAATTACCTACTAGCTGGTCTTGAAAGATCTCTTCAATACCCCTTCAAGGGTTAAAGGATTGCTTCATAATGGTGCTCTTCAAACTGCTCAAAGAGGCTTCTTCAAGGGCCCAAAAGACTGATTTTCAAGATCAACAAGATTGTTCTTCAAGAATCTTCAAGTGCACTTCAACAAGCAGCTCCACAATGTCTTTTGCTTCAATACTTCATCGGGTCTTTAATAAGGATGCTTCATCTCCTAATATTCTTACTGTCAATACAAGGTATGTTGTTGCTAACTCCACCTACAAAGGTCTGCCAAGGTCTATAACTTTTCAAGTAAGGTCACACTTCAAAAATTGATGTCTGCAATCCAAAATCTCCAATCAATTTAGGTCACTAGCTTCCATAGTCTGAGTTATAGTATTTGTGGTATAAATTAAGTCACTGTAGTATGAGTTAATTCTTCACAGTATGAGTTAAGGGCAAGGATTGTCCACAGTTATTCTCCAAAACCAAAAATCCAAGGGGTCTTATTCCACAGGTTTGTTCTAAGGTTAAAATCATAGTGTTTCTACATGACCAAATACAAACCATTATCATAGGTTCGAGCTCAAGATCACAGTCTGAAATTGCATGCTTCCTAAGAGTCTCGAGGTTGTGGGCTTATTTAGGGCCAAAATTGCAGGCATTTTTAGGGATGAATTGCAAGACTTTTTAGGGCCGAATTGCAAGCTTGTTTAGGGCCAAAATTTCACGCATCTTAAGGCCAGATTGTAGGCTTATTTAGGGCTGAATTGTAGGTTTGTAATAAAAAAAAATGAGTTATATCACAGGTCCTAAGGAAGAGGGCTTAGTCTGATCTTGAGAAGAATGAAGTTATGTTTACAAATTATACCAATACAAGTTTTAATTAAGGGTAGACATTTTACACCCTAGTCTGGATAAATATATACCATAGAAATCAACCACAGAGAACCCAACCACAAAAAAAATAAAACACATAAAATTTTAGTCTTTATCTTCCTTGGTCTCCTTAGTTCACAAGGTGTGAGATCTCCTTGATCTTCTTATCTTCTGATCTAATTCGAATGATGAATAAAATGAGGCATTCAACTTTCTATTTATACATATTTTCCCCTATGGTGAAGAGACATGTCCCTTAGACTAGCATATGTAGGCTCAAGTCCGCTAGGATAAAAAATACATCATTTCAACTTATAAATTCATTTTCTCTCAAAACATTTGGAGTTAGGAGACAAATAAATGCTCATTGGAAAGAGAGTAATGTCCTCTACAAGCTGGTGCAAACATCTTCCCAAGACATTCTCTCTATTGTCAATGATATCATTTTTTTTCATGAGAATGTCTTTCATGGCAGCCCACTATCAATTTTTCCATATTAATTTTCATCCATATCATTTTTTTCATGCTAGGGCTTCTTCCATGCTAGTGATTCTAGTTTAGGGATTTCAAGATAAGTGCTCCTTTACATATGTTCTTCATCCATTAGAATTAGGGCATCTTTATCCAATAGGCCTCACTTCAACAAAACTAAGGCATCATATAGAAATCAACAATTATAAGGCTAAGGCATCATATTGATCAGGATTCATATATTGGTAGGGTTTCAACAATGTAAAGTATTCAAAAATTATTATGACTTATTAAACAATGTTAGGCCTTGCATCCTATTGACATTAATGACAACCTTATCCAATAATATTTTGAAAGACTAATTAGATTACCACTCACTAAAATATATCATCTATAAAATGAAATGCCTATAACTAAATATGTCAGTGTCAAGATTTCATCCAGCTTGTATAGAACATGAGTAATTTGGAGCAAAACACTTATTTTCTAAACATTATGAACTCTACTACTTCCCTGCCATAACAAAGTAATACACTAAGTGCATCAGGAAGCGACTAACAGTAGATAACACACGTCAAACGAGTAGTCTTTAGTGCGACTTTTTGAAGGTTTTTACAGTGACTTTTTACGGTGTAATTTCTTTAAATTCCAGCAAGAATTTATTGAAAAGAGAAGTTTGATTGCTAACTTTGCACAATTGAAGTGCCCTAGAGGTTTTTGAGGTTGCTGAGTCCATATATAGAGTCAAAAAACCAGTTTGAATAACAAAAACCAAGATTTTACCTCAAAAATTTTCACCAGATTTCGACACCTGAAACTTCAAAAAATCCCACTAAAAACAACTCCCACATCAAATGTTATACTACCATTCAAACCAAGATTTTACCTCAAAAATTTTCACCAGATTTCGACACCTGAAACTTCAAAAAATCCCACTAAAAACAACTCCCACATCAAATGTTATACTACCATTCGAGCTCATTTTTGCAAAATGTCTTGATTGAAATATTGCAATGAGTTGGGGGCCCAACGGAAAAAAATTTCATTAGCGAACATGAAATTTCCCATCACACTCTCTATCATCGTTCCCTTTCTAAATTAAGTTGGATCACCTTGGCATTGTTCTGATGGCGCAGTGGGAAGTGTGTTATGTTTCCTAACGTGAAATTTTCCACCACACTTTTTGTCTTTACGCAAAATTCATAAAAGGCAAGGATGTAAAACTTGAGATAAGCTAAAAGGAAATACGATTTGTAAATTCTACCATGTTTCCTTTGCGTTACACCAGGTTATACACAAACTACCACGTGTTTTTACAGAATCATTATTATACATAGTTTTTGTACTCTACCGTTTGAATATAATATTTTAAAATGTAATATTTTTATTTTAAAAAATAATACAATATTATTGAATATAATAATTTTTATTTTTTAATAAATTATTATTTTTTGAACTGAGTAAAAATAAAATGAAATTAAAAATAGTTTTATGTGAAAACATTTTTATTTGGTCAATATAAAATTAAATTAATAAAAATAAATAAAATAAAAATAAAAATAATTTCATGGTATTGATCCATAGTATTCATGTGAAATATAGTATATTTAAAGGGAGAATTAAAATAACTTAGATCCATCTTAACTCAGAATCTATAAGATCAAATCTCCTTTCACTCTAAAGAGATTTGCATCTCAAAAGATTTGATCTCTCTAGGCCCTTGATAGCTCGCAATTTAAGATGGATCTAAGATGGATCTAGGTTGGTCCTAATGTAATGTAATGTGTTGTTTATCCCTAAAAATAAAAATCACACCATGTGAAAACATTTTTACTTGATCAAAATAATATAAATTAATATAAAATTAAAATTAAAATTAAAATAATTTCATGTTATTGACACATGATATGAGAACCCATGGTATTGACCCATGGTATTCATGTGGAAAATAACATATTTAAAGGGTAAAATTAAACCAGCCTAGATCCATCTTGACTCGACATCTACAAAGCAGAGAGAGATCAAATTATCTTGTGACGCAAACCTCTTTTCACTCAATGAAAAGAAATTTGAATCCTTTCATGCTTGGTGGATCCAAAGTTAAAATGGATTTACATTGGTCACATTTTGTAACCCTTGATGATGCTTCACAAGTGGGTATGATTTTTACGTTATACATTTTATTTTAAAATAGTGTTAGGAGTGGTAAATAATTCATTTCCCCATTAAGCTAGAGATTTAAAGATAATAAACCAATTGACATTAGGGATTGTGTGAGTTTTAAGATGATGTTTATATAAATAGTTGTTTATGTGAGTGAGTTATAGCTTAGTGAGTCTTTATATTCCAATTTCTTCATCAAATCTATCAATATGTATTTGGTGAGTGAACACACATAAGCTTAATTTAATAAAGTCTTGATTAGTATTTTTATCTTATCACTATTTGGTTAAAATTTGATCAATGCTTCAAACTAAAAATCACTTGGACTATGGGAGTCACTATCGTAAGTTCAAGTAGATTTTAGAATATTTGGATAATTTATACATGCAAATTCTGATATTTGGAGCGTTACTAGACATTTCTTTAACAAAAGCTTCTTGTAATTTGCTCAAAATGTTCAATTTCATGGAATCGTTTGGCTCTTCCATGGAAATAAATTAAAATTTTATTGAAATTTAAAGTAAAATGTTAGATTTTGGAAAAAATAAATCTAATTAAAAATAAAACTTTGGAAATTTATATTTAGCAATGACACACTGTTTTTCACCTTAATCTCTTCAAAATTTAATTACATTGGCTTCAATATTTACAAATATATATTGTATTTTTTACTTTTAACTTAAATGAAACCATTAAAAATAAATATTAAAAATGATGTGAAAAATGATTTAAAATAAATAAATAAAGAAAATTATGTGATGAGTAGAGAGACCCGTCAAAAATTTAACCTCGCTAGCATTGGGTACAAATTGCTTCTCTTTGATTTTTCTGTATTGGAAACCGATCCATTAGCCATTGAGATAATCTAATGGATCATATCACCATCTCAAAATTATTACCATGGACATAAGTTTACATTTATTTTTCTGTCCATTGAATTTTGCATCGAGCTTAATGTTTTCTGTAATATTTTACTTTATATGGGGAGAGCCGTCAAATTGATCGAAGGAAAGGCACGTAACTCTCTTCCACGGGTCTAGTTATGCCACCACATTGGTTCAAGTGATTTAATGCCACGACGAGAGCTAGAATATACTATAGTATAAGGGACCTCACCCTTTAGCTCGTTGTGGATATGTTCGTGAAAGTTACCTATTTTTGTGGTCGGAGAATTAGTAAGAATGCAATGTCCACTGTAATCATCACAATCAATGTTTTAATTAAGTTACAAAATTTTGCAAATTAATACATGAAAGTTATAGTTCCTAGCAGAGACCACGAATAAAAGGAGTGTTTATGTTATTGTGATGGAAAATTGGGTGTGATGGTAATTTGATTGTACTTATAATTTATATTGTAGGTGATAAGCTTTAAGTGATATATTTGGGTTTGTGTGGAAGTTATGTTAAGCGTTTGGATAACAATAAGGTGTAGATTAGTTGGGTTTTATGGGTTATGGTTCTTATTATGTCATTAATTTAAATTTTATGGAGAGGCATTAAGGGTATTAGCTAGCTGTAGGGGAAATAAACTTTCAAAGAGTGTCTAAATTGAACTATTAGTCATTCTTTCATCCAAAATTAGAACTAATTCCAATCTCAACTCTATCTCAAAGTTGCAATTTTAACTCCACTAAATTGAAAATTGAAAAAAAAAATACATTGTATTTTCTCAATTTTCATTCCATATTTACCTTTATTTTAAATTTCCCTCTATTTGCTTGAGTTGATGCTACTATATACCTCTATTTGAGAATTTTTTTTAATCTTCATATAATTCTTGCAATGGATATATTACATAGTTATGTAACAATATCACTTCTCATGAACATGAATATTTCCTCAATTTCCATTCCATATTTATGCCATAAGGCATTCCTATTTGAAAACAACTCCCCTAGTTGCCACTGTGTCCATGTATGAGTCATTGGATCAAATGTTAAACAATTGAAATGTTTAAGGCCATTAGATCCACAAGTAAATAGTTATATATATATATATATATATATATATATATATATATATATATATATATATATAATGTTATTTTTTTTCTTTTTAATAAGTTAGATTGAATTTACGTTTTGGCAACTTTTAAGTTAAAATATTGTTATTAAAAATTTGTTATATTTTTATATGTAAATGTAAATAGTTTTATATATGTTTTAATAAGTTAAATTCAATTTCGGTAATAAAATAAAATAATAATAAGGTATTGACCCATGGTATCATGTGGAATATAGTTATTTAAAAGGAGAAATTAAGATGGCATAGATCAATCTTAACTCTAGATCTACCAAGAGCCGAGAGGGATCAAATGCCTTGATATGC
Organism: Pinus albicaulis; assembly: GCA_034641835.2. Classification (NCBI taxonomy): domain Eukaryota; kingdom Viridiplantae; phylum Streptophyta; class Pinopsida; order Pinales; family Pinaceae; genus Pinus; species Pinus albicaulis. The sequence continues at coordinate 105,206,886 of CM076583.1, forward strand.
AAACCTCTTTTAAAGTGAAAAGAGAATTGATCCTTCTAATAAATAATATATATCTTAACTAACTATTTAATAAAATTATTTTTAATTGTTTATAACCATTATTCTTTTAAAATTCTACTTAATAAAATGTATCTAAGGTTTCATACATCCAAATATACATAGTTTTTCTTGTTCTATTTTATTTTTGTTACAACTATTTTATTATTCCAAAAATACATGTTTTTTTTTATATATTATTTATGTTACAACTGTTTTATTATTTATGAGCAGTATTTCTTAATTTATAAAAAATTAAATTAATAACGATTTTTTTTTAAATATGTGATATTTTTTTAAATTTCCAAATTATTTCAGAGGACATGATTTATCTTGAGCAATAATGATGAATGTTCATAATTCGCATTTCTTAATTAACACTAAATTTACCTTTAATTACATAATTGTAATAGTTTGTAACTACATACATGTTCTTTCGATTTTTTTTTGTTAATGAATATCAAATTTCTTCTTTTCAAAAAAAACATATACATATCTTTAATTACCTAATTGTGGCTAAAAAACTTACATGTCTTTTTACTTTATAATCATAAACTAATTTCACATTATATGATATCAAACTTACTCAACTTTTTATTTTGAGATTTAAAAAAAAAAAAAAAATTCACTACATAATTTTAGCTTTTATATATTTTTTTTATTTTTCAATTCCAAACAAAACTTGCAAAAGAAAAAACCCACTCAATCCTTACTGTAGATTATAGTTTTACAAAATTGGCACTATGTGATTAACAATAGAGTAAGTTGAGACAACCCTAAAGGGTTTTTCGTACATGTTTTATCATAACATTTCCCTCCATCCAATATATATTGTAGAGTCTTATGAAGAGAGAGTGTATTCTAGTTTATAACCTGATCCATAATCAAAGAAAATGGCTAGGGATTTCACAAGTTATTAGTTTGTAACCTCATCCACAATCATATTAAATGGCTAGGGATGTCACATGTTATCATTCACACAGTGATTTATTGAAGTTCTTACCTGAAATGGATCCTATTAGATGCATGGTGGCCAGAGACACTAAAAAATTCAAAATAGATATTGAAGTTCTCAGTTTAAATGGATCATATTAGATACATGGTGGCCAGAGACACTAAAAGTTTTTAAATAGATATCTGTTATGACTCCATATTGTCTATAAACCATCCAAATTTCCCATCTTATACAACAATTTCTAACAATAACCGCTCAATTTACTCTCCAATTTTTGAAACCCCCACCCATGCTGGGGAGATCACAATTTAAAGTCAAATGTTCCTGTTGTCTTTTTAAAGGGTTCATAAAGAAAACATACAATGAGAAAGTCAATATTGTGGTATAATAACTGATTTTTAATTCATTGTGACAAAAAAACATCACATTAGCTCATAAAATATATCTAATGCTATAAGGCTCTGAGGTGATAACAAATTTTTGAATCATGATAACTAGGTGACAACCAAAACTAAGTTTTAGCCTAAGAAAAAAATCACAACAACTCATAGAATAAATTGATATTGCAAATGAACTGATGTTTGTGACACGTCTCTAGGTGTTTCCATTCATAAATTTCTTACTAATTTTGTCTCGAGATTTCTAGATAATGGTGAAACAAATACAATGCTAATTTCCAAGTGATCCAGAGAGGTATTCATGACCAGATTGGAAAACCAGGCATGAAGATGCTTCTAATTTTCAATGAAATAGTCTTCAAAAGTTCCTAGGTCTATTTTATTTACTTCAGTTGTTTTATTTGGACGTGTTGCAAGCTAATATTTATTGCTATACAAGTTGTGCATCAAATTATTATGTAACGATTACGCCAAGAAGTTTTTAAATTATTGCTCTTTAGCTATATGTTACCAGTTTAGTATTTTTTCAATCAAGAAGAGGCTTCAGAGTTTAAGAACTATATCTTAGACCTGAGCACGTGATTCTATTAAAATTTATGAAACAAATTCATTTTTTACAACTTATATGTTTAAATATGTGATTTTGGAAGTGATGATGGCTTCTTTAGACACTTCATTAGTATTGTGGAAGAAATTTGATTATATCATTAAGGACTGTGAGTAGTTCATGTAGCAGTTGCATTACTTATAACATATTTTCATATCCTTTGTATAAGCTATTGTATATACAGTTCTAACACATTTCCCCAAGACGTTACCCATATAGTGAGTAGTTCATGAGCAATTGCATTACTTATAACAAATTTTTATATCCTCTTTATAAGCTATTGTATCTACAATTCTAACACATTTCCCCCAGGTGTTACCTATATGGTGACTGAGTGATGATGGATTCTTTAGACACTTGATTAGTATTGTGGAAGAACTTGGAGTATATCATTAAGGATTGTGAGTAATTCATGTAGCAGTTGCATTGCTTATGAAATATTTTTATATCATTTGGATAAGTTGTTGTATATACAGTTATACTATGATATGGATACACATTCCCCCCATGTGTTACCATATTGTGACTGTTGTCCAATTGCTAATATTTAGAGAAATATAATTAAGTGATTTATGGTTTTGGAACATCAAAGTTACTATGATGACCTTTTATCTTAGGATGACTCCTTAGTGTTGAGATTCGATTTGCATGACAAAGATAAGTTGTTTTACTTACTAGGGAGTACAATAATTTTGTAATCAAATAATAGGATAAAATATACTCACATATAATTTATTTGAATGAAGAAACTAGATTTGTAATTATAAAATATAAAACTATAACTTAAATTTGTGAAATTACTTTGTATTTTTTTTTCTTATGTATATAGAGACAGACTAAACCAAGTTTGGAGTTTAGAAAATAAACCATAACATGATTAACAATATCTCCTTCCAAAAATATCTCCATATTAAAATGACATTCACTTTCTTATGTTACAACTGTTTTATTATTCATGAGTAGTATTTCATTATTTATAAAAAATTAAATTAATAACGATTCTTTTTTAAATATGTGATATTTTTTTAATTTTCAAATTATTTCAGAGGACATGATTTATCTTGAGCAATAATGATGAATGTTCATAATTCTCATTTCTTAATTAACACTAAATTTACCTTTAATTACTTAATTGTAATAGTTTGTAACTACATACATGCTCTTTCGAAATTTTTTTGTTAATGAATATCAAATTTCTTCTCTTCAAAAAAAACATATATATATCTTTAATTACCTAATTGTGGCTAAAAAACTTACATGTTTTTTTTACTTTATAATCATAAACTAATTTCACATTATATGATGTCAAACTTACTCAACTTTTTATTTTGAAATTTTAAACAAAGTTTTTCACTACATAATTTTAGCTTTTATAATTTTTTTATTTTTCAATTCCAAACAAAACTTACAAAAGAAAAAACCCACTCAGTCCTTACTGTAGATTATAGTTTTACAAAATTGACACTATGTGATTAACAATAGAGTAAGTTGAGACAACACTAAAGGGTTTTTTGTACATGTTTTATCATAACATTTCCCTCCATCCAATATATATTGTAGAGTCTTATGAAGAGAGAGTGAATTCTAGTTTATAACCTGATCCATAATCAAAGAAAATGGCTAGGGATTTCACAAGTTATTAGTTTGTAACCTGATCCACAATCAAAGAAAATGGCTAGGGATGTCACAAGTTATCAGTCACACAGTGATTTATTGAATTTCTTACCTGAAATGGATCCTATTAGATGCATGGTGGCCAGAGACACTAAAAAATTCAAAATAGATATTGAAGTTCTTAGTTGAAATGAATCATATTAGATGCATGGTGGCGAGAGACACTAAAAAATTTAAAATAGATATCTGTTATGACTCCATATTGTCTACAAACCATCCAAATTTCCCATCTTATACAACAATTTCTAACAATAACCACTCAATTTACTCTCCAATTTTTGAAACCCCCACCCATGCTGGGGAGATCACAACGTAAAATCAAATATTCCTGTGTTCTTTTTAAAGGGTTCATAAACAAAACAGACAATGAGAAAGTCAATATTGTGGTATAATAACTGATTTTTAAATCATTGTGACAAAAAAGCATCACATTAGCTCATAAAATATATCTAATTCTATAAATATCTGAGGTGATAACAAATTTTTGAATCATGATAACTAGATGACAACCAAAACTATGTTTTAGCCACAAGAAACAAATCACAACAACTCATAGAATAAATTGATATTGAAAATGAATTGATGTTTGTGACACGTCTCTAGGTGTTTCCATTCATAAATTTCTTACTAATTTTGTCTCGAGATTGATAGATAATGGTGAAACAAATACTATGCTAATTTCCAAGTGATCCAGAGAGGTATTCATGACCAGCTTGGAAAACCGGGCATGAAGATGCTTCTAATTTTCAATGAAGTAGTCTTCAAAAGTTCCTAAATCTATTTTAATTACATAAATGTATTGAAAACCAACTAATAGTATTTACTTCAGTTGTTTTATTTGGACGTGTTGCAAGCTGATATTTATTGCTATACAAGTTGTGCATCAAATTATTATGTAACGATTATGCCAAGAAGTTTTTAAATTGTTGCTCTTTAGCTATATGTTATCAGTTTAGTATGTTTTCAATCAAGAAGAGGCTTCAGAGTTTAAGAACTATATCTTAGACTTGAGCACGTGATTCTATTAAAATTTATGAAACAAATTCAATTTTTACAACTTGTATGTTTAAATATGTGATTTTGGAAGTGATGATGGCTTCTTTAGACACTTCATTAGTATTGTGGAAGAACTTTGATTATATCATTAAGGACTGTGAGTAGTTCATGTAGGAGTTGCATTGCTTATAACATATTTTTATATCCTTTGTATAAGATATTATATATACAGTTCTAACACATTTCCCCGAGACGTTACCCATATGGTGAGTAGTTCATGTAGAAATTGCATTACTTATAACAGATTTTTATATCCTCTTTATAAGCTATTGTATCTACAATTCTAACACATTTTCCCCAGGTGTTACCTATATGGTGACTGAGTGATGATGGATTCTTTAGACACTTGATTAATATTGTGGAAGAACTTGGAGTATATCATTAAGGATTGTGAGTAATTCATGTAGCAGTTGCACTGCTTATGAAATATTTTTATATCATTTGGATAAGTTGTTGTATATACAGCTATACTATGATATGGATACACACTCCCCCCATGTGTTACCATATTGTGACTGTTGTCCAATTGCTGATATTTAGAGAAATATAATTAATGATTGATGGTTTTGGAACATCAAAGTTACTATGATGACATTTTATCTTAGGATGACTCCTTAGTGTTGAGATTGGATTTGCATGACGAAGATAAGTTGTTTTACTTAGTAGGGAATAAAATAATTTTGTAATCAAATAATAAGATAAAACATACTCACAATATAATTTATTTGAATGAATAGAAGTATGTAAAATATTTTAATAAGAAACTAGATTTGTAAATATTTTAATAAGAAACTAGATTTGTAATTATAAAAATAAAACTATTTAACTTAAATTTGTGAAATTACTTTGTATTTTTTTTTCTTATGTATATAGAGAAAGAATAAACCAAGTTTGGAGTTTAGAAAATAAACCCTAACATGAATAACAATATCTCCTTCTAAAAATATCTCCATATTAAAATGACATTCACTTTCTTGTATACCAAGACTATTGTTCTTCATATACAATTTCTAACAAGCATGCAATTGGCGCTAGGATATGTAGATGAACTTGGAGTAAACTCTATTTCTGTTAATAAAAATTCTCTTTATTTACATCTATGCTAGATAGATTGTACCTGAATGTATTTAAATATCTTATTTCAGTTACATGCTTGTTTCAGAGGATTATTAATCACCAAATGATTTTCACCCCAATTTCCTATTTCAATATCTATAACAAAAATTTTATATATGTGAACAGATTATGTTGGTTTACATATATGTTTTCACCCATAATTGTCTATTTCAATATCTATAACAAAATTTTATGGTTGATAACTCTTATAATCAATATATTTGAAACCTCCACGACCTGCTTCTATGGAAGCAAAATTTTCCTTTCATTCCTTCACGATGGCTCTTTCTCTGCAACAACTTATTTCATTATGTTGGTTTACATATATGTTTTCATCCACAATATCCTATTTCAATATCTATAACATAATTTTCTGGTTGATAACTCTTATAATCAATATCTTTGAAACCTCCACGACCTGCTTCCATGTAAGCAAAATTTGCCTTTCATTTCTTCACGATGGCTCCTTCTCTGCAACAACTTATTTCTTCTAGGCTACTCTTTCTTATGCTATTTCTTTATGGCATTTATTTTACAACATATCATACAATTGCTAGTTACTTTTATTTTAAATTTCCTTCTATTTGCTCAAGTTACTATTATATACCTCTATTTAAAACATTTTTTTAATCTTCATATAATTCTTACAATGGATAGTATCCATTACATAGTTATGTACCAATATCACTTCCCATGAACATGAAAAGTAACTTTTAATTAAAAAAGGTCAACATGAAAATGAGCCATAGCATTTAACTTATCATGAGAAAGTTAAAGACCTACATAAAATTTACCACGATCTAAAACATTTCGAATAATAAAAACATAACATTTGAGAAGTAATTACATAAAAATTACAATTATTTAAGTTAATTTTAACAATAAAAATATAATATTTTAGATTACATGAGGTGTGTTATTGTTTTGAGAGGCACTTTACAATTTAGCATAGAGGATATATGTAGATGTAATGTAAGTAAGTTTGTATGTATGTCAACATTTTTAAATTTAGGCTCAATATGTTAAATTTACATTTATTCACATGTTATTTCTATCCTTTTTTAATATAAAAACTTGCTTAAATTATGGTGGGAAGTAGCTGATAATCTAATTTGTAGAGGAAATGACATTTTTTCAGAACATTTTTTTTGGTTAATTTTAACTAAAATATGGAAGAATTTTTTAAAAACTTGAGTTTAAGTTTAAGTTGTTTAATCTATAGAATTCAAGTGCCCCAGGGTTTTTCAAGGTGTTGAATCAATTTTGCATTCAAAAATGTATTTTAAACAACAAAAAATCACAATCTTGCTTGAAATTGTATAGTCCTATTTTAGTGAAAAATGTCATTTCGTCTATAAGTTACACTATGCCGAAAATAAATATGTTATTTAAGTGAATATGAAATAATTTCAAGCATTTTATATTTGGATTAAAAAAATACTATACAAATAACTAAGAATCATGCATGAATATTGAAACAATATCCATAAATTATGGCATAAAATATGTGATGCACTTATCCACATGGAATTATATTATGCAAAGGCTAATATAAGAACTTCAAGTTATGACCCAATCAAATGTTTGAAAATTAGTTTTTTTAATAATATCAAAAAATAAATCCAGATGGCATTATGTTATGCAAAGGCTAAAATAAGGCCTCCAAGTTATGCTCTAATCAAATGTTTGAAATTTTTTTTTTTAATAATATCAAAAAATAAATATTTACTTTTTCAAAGTTAAACATTATAAGTTGCATTGGTCAATGTTAAACTAATAATGAGCAATAGACAAATCAATTGCTAGAGTCATGCCTTGGTAAGGACTAATAATGATTTTGTAACTATATTTGAAGTTAATTAATGAGCGCATAAAAACTCAATACTTACAATATAACAAGATTCTTAACCATGGATATTAACAAGATTCTTAACTATGGACATTCACACCTACTTTACCAGGGATATTATTGACTTGTAAAAATATTTTGCTACAATACCATAGCTTAACAATACCACATGCCCATGAACCAAAACACATTTTACTATCAAAATATTTTATAAATATAATATCTTAATTTTAATTTTTTTTAATGAAATTTAAAAGAAAAAATATTATACTTTTGAGATATATCTAAATTCTCTACCCTCACTACTACTAAAAAAAATTCATAGAGATTAAATCAAGCTTTTAATAAAATGAAAAATGAGAATACTTCTATATATAGATGTGTGAAATTTATATAATACCATCCTAGATCCATTAACTGTGGATCTACCAAGAGTTGAGAAGGATCAAATCTCTTTTCACTCAAATGTTTTCATCTCAGAAGATTTGACCCATATCAACGCTTGGTAGATCCAGAGTTAGAATGGATCTAGGTCGATATTTACTCCTTGTTGACTTATGTTATTAGAGGTTATTTAAAAATGCTTTGAAATCAAGAAAGTAGCTAAATACAATTTGAAATTGAATATGATACTAAATAGAGTATTCTTGAATAAAAGTATGCAACTTTATTTTATATTTGAAAAAAAATAGAAATTCATTGCATATTAAAAAATAAAGAAAGATTTTATTAAATTATTGTATATAGAGTTTTCAATGATAGTTCAATTGGTGATAGTCATGTTATGAAATATTATGTATAGTATGTGATTCAAAATTCAAATTCCTTCTATTTAGCCTAAGAGACATATGTTGAGGCATATGTAATGTCCCCTAGAGATTATAGTGGTAACAATTGGAATCAACCTCGTGTCACGCCAGTTGCCAATTCCTCTAATCACAAAAAAAATATTATACATAAATATTAACATTTAAATAATTATAACGTACACTATATATATTATTCACATGTATTATAATTTATTACGCCGAAAGAAGGCTTTATTTAAGAGAAGGATTTGCATCGACCATTGGCCCATAAATGCATCGGGGCAGGAAATGTCCATGAAATCGAACATTCTGATATTTGGAGCGTTACTAGACATTTCTTTAACAAAAGCTTCTTGTAATTTGCTCAGAATGTTCGATTTCATGAAATCGTTTGGCTCTTTCATGGAAATAAATTAAAATTTTATTGAAATTTAAAGTAAAATGTTAGATTTTGGAAAAAATAAATCTAATTAAAAATGAAACTTTGGAAATTTATATTTAGCAATGACACACTGTTTTTCACCTTAATCTCTTCAAAATTTAATTACATTGGCTTCAATATTTACAAATATATATTGTATTTTTTACTTTTAACTTAAATGAAACCGTTAAAAATAAATATTAAAAATGATGTGAAAAATGATTTAAAATAAATAAATAAATAAAATTATGTGATGAGTGGAAGACCCGTCAAAAATTTAACCTCGCTAGCATTGGGTACAAATTGCTTCTCTTTGATTTTTCTGTATGGGAAACCGATCTATTAGCCATTGAGATAATCTAATGGATCATATCACCATCTCAAAATTATTACCATGGACATAAGTTTACATTTATTTTTCCGTCCATTGAATTTTGCATCGAGCTTAATGTTTTCTGTAATATTTTACTTTATATGGAGAGAGCCGTCAAATTGATCGAAGGAAAGGTACATAAGTCTCTTCAACGGGTCTGGTTATGCCACCACATTGGTTCAAGTGATTTATTGCCACCACGAGAGCTAGGGTATTCTATTTTATTAGGGACCTCACCCGTTAGCTCGTTGTGGATATGTTCGTGAAAGTTATCTATTTTTGTGGTCGGAGAATTAGTAAGAATGCAATGTCCACTGTAATCATCACAATCATGATAGGAAGTGTTACAACCACTGCTAATGACGTAATTTAATAAAAAAATTAATTTCAAATGTGTGAGAGATATTGAAATTAAATTGCTCTCACGGTTATTATGTCACATAAATTTTTCGCTCAATCAATGGAGAATTAAATATTTATTTTAATCATTTATAAGTATTTTCTAAAAAGTTTAATTAAAGTTACAAAATTTTGCAAATTAATACATGAAAATTATAGTTCCTAGCAGAGACCACGAATAAAAGGAGTGTTTATGTTATTGTGATGGAAAATTGGGTGTGATGGTAATTTGATTGTACTTATAATTTATAGTGTAGGTGATAAGTTTTAAGTGATATGTTTGGGTTTGTGAGGAAGTTATTTGGATAATAATAAGGTGTAGATTAGTTAGATTTTATGATGTATGATTCTCATCATGTCACTAATTCAAATTTTATGGAGAGGGATTAAGGGTATTAGTTCGTTGTAGGGGAAATAAACTTTCAAGGAGTGTCTAAATTCAACTGAATTACTAGTCATTCTTTTATCCAAAATTAGAACTAATTCCAATCTCAACTCTATCTCAAAATTGCAATTTTAACTCCGCCAAATTGAAAATTGAAAAAAAAAATTTACATTGTATTTTCTCAATTTTTATTCCATATTTACCTTTATTTTAAATTTTCCTCTATTTTCTCGAGTAACTGCTACTCTATACCTCTATTTGAGAATTTTTTTTAATCTTCATATAATTCTTGCAATGGATATATTACATAGTTATGTAACAATATCACTTCACATGAACATGAATATTTCCTCAATTTCCATTCCATATTTATGCCATAAGGCATTGCTATTTGAAAACAACTCCCCTAGCTGCCACTATGTCCATGTATGAATCATTGGATCAAATGTTAGACTATTGAAATGTGTTAGGCCATTAGATCCACAAGTAAATAGTTTTATATATATATTTTTATAATGTTATTTTTTTTCTTTTTAATAAGTTAGATTGAATTTAGGTTTTGGCGACTTTTAAGTTAAAATATTGTTATTAAAAATTTGTTATATTTTTATATGTAAATGTAAATAGTTTTATATATGTTTTAATAAGTTAAATTCAATTTCGGTAATAAAATAAAATAATAATAAGGTATTGACCCCTGGTATCATGTGGAATATAGTTTATTTAATAAGGGAAATTAAGATGGCATAGATCAATCTTAACTCTGGATCTACCAAGAGCCAAGAGGAATCAAATGCCTTGATATGCAAACCTCTTTTATAGTGAAAAGAGAATGGATCCCTCTGATAAATAATATATATCTTAACTAACTATTTAATAAAATTATTTTTAATTGTTTATAACCATTATTCTTTTAAAATTCTACTTAATAAAATGTATCGAAGGTTTCATACATCCAAATATACATAGTTTTTCTTGTTCTATATTATTTTTGTTACAACTATTTTATTATTCCAAAAATACATGGTTTTTTTGTTATATATTATTTATGTTACAACTGTTTTATTATTCATGAGTAGTATTTCTTAATTTGTAAAAAATTAAATTAATAACGATTTTTTTTTTAATATGTGATATTTTTTTTTTTCCAAATTATTTCAGAGGACATGATTTATCGTGAGAAATAATGATAAATGTTCATAATTCGCATTTCTTAATTAACATTAAATTTACCTTTAATTACATAATTATAATAGTTTGTAACTACATACATGTTCTTTCGAATTTTTTTTGTTAATGAATATCAAATTTCTACTCTTAAAAAAAAAACATATACATATCTTTAATTACCTAATTGTGGCTAAAAAAGTTACATGTCTTTTTACTTTATAATCATAAACTAATTTCACATTATATGATGTCAAACTTACTCAACTTTTTATTTTGAGATTTTAAAATAAGTTTTTCACTACATAATTTTAGCTTTTATAATTTTTTTTTTTATTTTTCAATTACAAACAAAACTTACAAAAGAAAAAACCCACTCAATCCTTACTGTAGATTATAGTTTTACAAAATTGGCACTATGTGATTAACAATAGAGTAAGTTGAGACAACCCTAAAGGGTTTTTTGTACATGTTTTATCATAGCATTTCCCTCCATCCAATATATATTGTAGAGTCTTATGAAGAGAGAGTGTATTCTAGTTTATAACCTGATCCATAATCAAAGAAAATGGCTAGGGATTTCACAAGTTATTAGTTTGTAACCTCATCCACAATCATATTAAATGGCTAGGGATGTCACAAGTTATCATTCATACAGTGATTTATTGAAGTTCTTACCTGAAATGGATCCTATTAGATGCATGGTGGCCGGAGACACTAAAAAATTCAAAATAGATATTGAAGTTCTCAGTTTAAATGGATCATATTAGATGCATGGTGGCCAGAGACACTAAAATTTTTTTAATAGATATCTGTTTTGACTCCATATTGTCTATAAACCATCCAAATTTCCCATCTTATACAACAATTTCTAACAATAACCGCTCAATTTACTCTCCAATTTTTGAAACCCCCACCCATGTTGGGGAGATCACAATGTAAAATCAAATGTTCCTGTGGTCTTTTTAAAGGGTTCATAAACAAAACATACAATGAGAAAGTCAATATTGTGGTATAATAATTGATTTTTAAATCATTGTGACAAAAAAACATCACATTAGCTCATAAAATATATCTAATGCTATAAGGATCTGAGGTGATAACAAATTTTTGAACCATGATAACTAGGTGACAACCAAAACTAAGTTTTAGCCATACGAAAAAAATCACAACAACTCATAGAATAAATTGATATTGCAAATGAACTGATGTTTGTGACACGTCTCTAGGTGTTTCCATTCATAAATTTCTTACTAATTTTGTCTCGAGATTGCTAGATAATGGTGAAACAAATACAATGCTAATTTCCAAGTGATCCAGAGAGGTATTCATGACCAGCTTGGAAAACCATGCATAAGATGCTTCTAATTTTCAATGAAATAGTCTTCAAAAGTTCCTAGGTCTATTTTAATTACATAAATGTATTGAAAACAACTAATAGTATTTACTTCAGTTGTTTTATTTGGACGTGTTGCAAGCTGATATTTATTGCTATACAAGTTGTGCATCAAATTATTATGTAACGATTATGCCAAGAAGTTTTTAAATTATTGCTCTTTAGCTATATGTTATCAGTTTAGTATGTTTTCAATCAAGAAGAAGCTTTAGAGTTTAAGAACTGTATCTTAGACCTGAGCATGTGATTCTATTAAAATTTATGAAACAAATTCATTTTTTACAACTTGTATGTTTAAATATGTGATTTTGGAAGTGATGATGGCTTCTTTAGACACTTGATTAGTATTGTGGAAGAACTTTGATTATATCATTAAGGACTGTGAGTATTTCATGTAGCAGTTGCATTGCTTATAGCATATTTTCATATCCTTTGTATAAGCTATTGTATATACAGTTCTAACACATTTCCCCAAGACGTTACCCATATAGTGAGTAGTTCATGAGCAATTGCATTACTTATAACATATTTTTATATCCTCTTTATAAGCTATTGTATCTACAATTCTAACACATTTCCCCCAGGTGTTACCTATATGGTGACTGAGTGATGATGGCTTCTTTAGACACTTGATTAGTATTGTGGAAGAACTTGGAGTATATCATTAAGGATTGTGAGTAATTCATGTAGCAGTTACATTGCTTATGAAATATTTTTATATCATTTGGATAAGTTGTTGTATATACAGTTATACTATGATATGGATACACATTTTCCCCATGTGTTACCATATTGTGACTGTTGTCCAATTGCTGATATGTAGAGAAATATAATTAAGTGATTTATGGTTTTGGAACATCAAAGTTACTATGATGACCTTTATCTTAAGATGACTCCTTAGTGTTGAAATTCGATTTGCATGACAAAGATCAGTTGTTTTACTTAGTAGGGAGTATAATAATTTTGTAATCGAATAATAGGATAAAACATACTCACAATATAATTTATTTGAATGAATATATGTGTGTAAAATAGTTTAATAAGAAACTAGATTTGTAATTATAAAATATAAAACTATAACTTAAATTTGTGAAATTACTTTCTAAACCAAGTTTGGAGTTTAGAAAATAAACCATAACATGATTAACAATATCTCCTTCCAAAAATATCTCCATATTAAAATGAAATTCACTTTCTTATGTTATAACTATTTTATTATTCATGAGTAGTATTTCTTAATTTATAAAAAATTAAATTAATAACGATTTTTTTTTTAAATATGTGATATTTTTTTTAATTTTCAAATTATTTCAGAGGACATGGTTTATCTTGAGCAATAATGATGAATGTTCATAATTCTCATTTCTTAATTAACATTAAATTTACCTTTAATTACTTAATTGTAATAGTTTGTAACTACATACATGCTCTTTCGAATTTTTTTTTGTTAATGAATATCAAATTTCTTCTCTTAAAAAAAACATATACATATCTTTAATTACCTAATTGTGGCTAAAAAACTTACATGTTTTCTTACTTTATAATCATAAACTAATTTCACATTATATGATGTCAAACTTACTCAACTTTTTATTTTGAAATTTTAAACAAAGTTTTTCACTACATAATTTTAGCTTTTATAATTTTGTTATTTTTCAATTCCAAACAAAACTTACAAAAGAAAAAACTCACTCAGTCCTTACTGTTGATTATAATTTTACAAAATTGACACTATGTGATTAACAATAGAGTAAGTTGAGCCAACCCTAAAGGGTTTTTTGTACATGTTTTATCATAACATTTCCCTCCATCCAATATATATTGTAGAGTCTTATGAAGAGAGAGTGTATTCTAGTTTATAACCTGATCCATAATCAAAGAAAATGGCTAGGGATTTAACAAGTTATTAGTTTGTAACATGATCCACAATCAAAGAAAATGGCTAGGGATGTCACAAGTTATCATTCACACAGTGATTTATTGAATTTCTTACCTGAAATGGATCCTATAAGATGCATGGTGGCCAGAGACACTAAAAAATTCAAAATAGATATTGAATTTCTCAGTTGAAATGAATCATATTAGATGCATGGTGGCCAGAGACACTAAAAATTTAAAATAGATATCTGTTATGATTCCATATTGTCTATAAACCATCCAAATTTCCCATCTTATACAACAATTTCTAACAATAACCGCTCAATTTACTCTCCAATTTTTGAAACCCCCGCCCATGCTGGGGAGATCACAATGTAAAATCAAATGCTCCTGTGGTCTTTTTAAAGGGTTCATAAACAAAACAGACAATGAGAAAGTCAATATTGTGGTATAATAACTGATTTTTAAATCATTGTGACAAAAAAACATCACATTAGCTCATAAAATATATCTAATTCTATAAATATCTGAGGTGATAACAAATTTTTGAATCATGATAACTAGGTGACAACCAAAACTAAGTTTTAGCCACAAGAAACAAATCACAACAACTCATAGAATAAATTGATATTGCAAATGAACTGATGTTTGTGACATGTCTCTAGGTGTTTCCATTCATAAATTTCTTACTAATTTTGTCTCGAGATTGCTAGATAATGGTGAAACAAATACAATGCTAATTTCCAAGTGATCCAGAGAGGTATTCATGACCAGCTTGGAAAACCAGGCATGAAAATGCTTCTAATTTTCAATGAAGTAATCTTCAAAAGTTCCTAGATCTATTTTAATTACATAAATGTATTGAAAACCAACTAATAGTATTTACTTCAGTTGTTTTATTTGGACGTGTTGCAAGTTGATATTTATTGCTATACAAGTTGTGCATCAAATTATTATGTAACGATTGTGCCAAGAATTTTTTAAATTATTGCTCTTTAGCTATATGTTATCAGTTTAGTATGTTTTCAATCAAGAAGAGGCTGCAGAGTTTAAGAACTATATCTTAGACTTGAGCACGTGATTCTATTAAAATTTATGAACAACTTCAATTTTTACAATTTGTATGTTTAAATATTTGATTTTGGAAGTGATGATGGCTTCTTTAGACACTTGATTAGTATTGTGGAAGAACTTTGATTATATCATTAAGGACTGTGAGTATTTCATGTAGCAGTTGCATTGCTTATTACATATTTTCATATCCTTTGTCTAAGCTATTGTATATACAGTTCTAACACATTTCCCCGAGACGTTACCCATATGGTGAGTAGTTCATGTAGCAATTGCATTACTTATAACAGATTTTTATATCCTCTTTATAAGCTATTGTATCTACAATTCTAACACATTTTCCCCAGGTGTTACCTATATGGTGACTGAGTGATGATGGCTTCTTTAGACACTTGATTAGTATTGTGGAAGAACTTGGAGTATATCATTAAGGATTGTGAGTCATTCATGTAGCAGTTGCACTGTTTATGAAATATTTTATATCATTTGGATAAGTTGTTGTATATACAGTTATACTATGATATGGATACACATTCCCCCCATGTGTTACCATATTGTGACTATTGTCCAATTGCCGATATTTAGAGCAATATAATTAATGATTGATGGTTTTGGAACATCAAAGTTACTATGATGACCTTTTATCTTAGGATGACTCCTTAGTGTTGAGATTGGATTTGCATGACGAAGATAAGTTGTTTTACTTATTAGGGAATACAATAATTTTGTAATCAAATAATAGGATAAAACATACTCACAATATAATTTATTTGAATGAATAGATGTATGTAAAATATTTTAATAAGAAACTAGATTTGTAATTATAAAAATAAAACTATTTAACTTAAATTTGTGAAATTGCTTTGTTTTTTTTTTCTTATGTATATAGAGAAAGAATAAACCAAGTTTCGAGTTTAGAAAATAAACCATAACATGAATAACAATATCTCCTTCCAAAAATATCTCCATATTAAAATGACATTCACTTTCTTGTATACCAAGACTATTGTTCTTCATACACAATTTCTAACAAGCATGCAATTGGCGCTAGGATATGTAGATGAACTTGGAGTAAACTCTATTTCTATTAATAAAAATTATCTTTATTTACATCTATGCTAGATAGATTGTACTTGAATGTATTTAAAATATCTTATTTGAGTTACATGCTCATTCCATGCTTGTTTTGGAGGATTATTAATCACCAAATGACTTTCACCCCAATTTCCTATTTCAATATCTATAACAAAATTTTTATATATGTGAACAGATTATGTTGGTTTGCATATATGTTTTCACCCACAATTGCCTATTTCAATATCTATAACAAAATTTTATGGTTGATAACTCTTATAATCAATATCTTTGAAACCTCCACGACCTACTTCCATGGAAGCAAAATTTTCCTTTCATTCCTTCACGATAGCTCCTTCTCTACAACAACTTATTTCATTATGTTGGTTTACATATATGTTTTCACCCACAATTTCCTATTTCAATATCTATAACATAATTTTCTGGTTGATAACTCTTATAATCAATATCTTTGAAACCTCCATGACCTGCTTCCATGTAAGCAAAATTTGCCTTTCATTTCTTCATGATGGCTCCTTCTCTACAACAACTTATTTCTTCTAGGCTACTCCTTCTTATGCTATTTCTTTACGGCATTTATTTTACAACATATCATGCAATTTCTAGTTACTTTTATTTTAAATTTCCTTCTATTTGCTCGAGTTACTATTATATACCTCTATTTAAAACATTTTTTTAATCTTCATATAATTCTTGCAATGGATAGTATCCATTACATAGTTATGTACCAATATCACTTCACATGAACATGAAAATTAACTTTTAATAAAAAAAAAGGTCAACATGAAAATGATCCATAACATTTAACTTATCATGAAAAATTTAAAGACCTGCATAAAATTTACCACGATCTAAATCATTTCGAATAATAAAAACATAACATTTGAGAAGTAATTACATAAAAATTACAATTATTTAAGTTAATTTTAACAATAAAAATATAATATTTTAGATTACATGAGGTGTGTTATTGTATTGAGAGGCACTTTACAATTTAGCATAGAGGATATATGTAGATGTAATGTAAGTAAGCTTATATGTATGTCAACATTTTTAAATTTAGGCTCAATATGTTAAATTTACATTTATTCACATGTTATTTCTATCCTTTTTTAATATAAAGACTTGCTTAAATTATGGTGGGAAGTAGCTGATAGTCTAATTTGTAGAGGAAATGACATTTTTTCAGAACATTTTTTTTGGTTAATTTTAACTAAAATATGGAAGAATTTTTTAAAAACTTGAGTTTAAGTTGTTTAATCTATATAAGAGTTTAAGTTGTTTAATCTATAGAATTCGAGTGCCCCAGGGTTTTTCAAGGTGTTGAATCAATTTTGCATTCAAAAATGTATTTTAAACAACAAAAAATCACAATCTTGCTTGAAATTGTATAGTCCTATTTTAGTGAAAAATGTCATTTCATCTATAAGTTACACTATGTCGAAAGTAAATATGTTATTTAAGTGAATATGAGATAATTTCAAGCATTTTATATTTGGATTAAAAAAATACTATACAAATACCTAAGAATCATGCATGAATATTGAAACAATATCCATAAATTATGGCATAAAATATGTGATGCACTTATCCACATGGAATTATATTATGCAAAGGCTAATATAAGAACTTCAAGTTATGACCCAATCAAATGTTTGAAAATTAATTTTTTTAATAATATCAAAAAATAAATCTAGATGGCATTATGTTATGCAAAGGCTAAAATAAGGCCTCCAAGTTATGCTCTAATTAAATGTTTGAAAAATGTTTTTTTAATAATATCAAAAAATAAATATTTACTTTTCAAGGTTAAACATTATAAGTTGCATTGGTCAATGTTAAACTAATAATGAGCAATAGACAAATCAATTGCTAGAGTCTTGCCTTGGTAAGGACTAATAATGATTTTGTAACTATATTTGAAGTTAATGAGCACATAAAAACTCGATACTTACAATAAACTTACAATATAACAAGATTATTAACCATGGATATTCACACCTACTTTACCAGGGATATTATTGACTTGTAAATAAATTTTGTTACAATACCATAGCTTAACAATACCACATGCCCATGAACCAAAACACATTTTACTATCAAAATATTGTATAAATATAATATCTTAATTTTAATTTTTTTTAATCAAATTTTATAAAAAAAAAATATTATACTTTTGAGATATATCTAAATTCTCTACCCTCACTACTACTAAAAAAATTTCATAGAGATTAAATCAAGCTTTTAATAAAATGAAAAATGAGAATACTTCTATGTATAGATGTGTGAAATTTATATAATACCATCCTAGATCCATTAACTGTGGATCTACCAAGAGTTGAGAAAGATCAAATCTCTTTTCACTCTAACAAATGTTTTCATCTCAAAAGATTTGACCCATATCAACACTTGGTAGATCCAGAGTTAGAATGGATCTAGGTTGGTATTTACTCCTTGTTGAATTATGTTATTAGAGGTTATTTAAAAATGCTTTGAAATCAAGAAAGTAGCTAAATACAATTTGAAATTAAATATGATACTAAATAGAGTATTCTTGAATAAAAGTATGCAACGCTATTTTATATTTGAAAAAAAATAGAAATTCATTGCATATTAAAAAATAAAGAAAGATTTTATTAAATTATTGTATATAGAGTTTTCAATGATAGTTCAATTGGTGATACCCCCGATCGGGGTGTACACCTGTCGCCAGAGTCATGATAAGCCACGATAGTTGGCTGCTTATCGTCCTTCATGCAATTAAGATTAATAATGGTGCACCTTCATCCATGCTTATGGAGTGTGCGAGCGATCAGCTTTTAATGATTTTGCAGAGTCGACAGCCTGTGCTGTCAGACTGCCGATGGAATGTTTGTAATATGGTAAGTATATTGTCTCTTTATCCTCACTTTGCCATGCAATGTTCTTTGCTTGAGAATGCTCGGAAGCAGCAAAGGAGGAAGTCGAGCGCCATCCATTCCAGCAGCCAACCAACTCTGTGGGGGTATGTATATGTTTTTCTACTCTCACTCATTGTTGAAGTCACCAAGGTTTCGTATTGCTCGCTGCACTATATGGTTTTTTCAATTCTCCTGATGGGCACCAGCTTTGATGTTCCTCTGTTGAATCCTATAGAACCTTGCTTTCGCGACCCATGTCATTCTTCAAGCGCTTATTTACTTTTGGTGTAATTTCGGTTAGAGTTAGCCTTCCTTTATGTTTGTTTAGTGGGCACGTCAATTATCCCAGGTTTATTTGGTATCATTCCTATGTTCAGATGTTGGAAGGATTCTGGGGAAGTCCCATTTCTCTGTCTGGTAGCTGTGGATGGTTTCAGAAATGTCTTTTACGTGTTAGTTCTGCTCATCTATTTTGGGGAAATCCCATTCCGCAGTTTTGTAGCTGTGGATGGGTTAAGCATTGTCTGCTCCGTGTTAATTCTCATCTGTTTTGTTCTCCTAAACGGGTTCTTTATAACTCTGTTTCTCAGCTAAGTCAATGGGTCGGGTTTATGGTGGTTTATCTGCATGGCGGTACTTAGGTTGGACGATACCTTCGTATCCATCTTCTCAATGTGGGGTATTCGAATTGTTGGCTTATTGTTCTGGGTTGTCTTGCTGCCCTGTTCATTCTAGGTTGTTTCTACTGTGTTTACCTACGAAGTCAATGGGTCGGGTTTATGGTGGTTTATCTGCATGGCGGTACTTGGGCTGGACGATATCTTCGTATCCATCTTTTCAATGTGGGGTATTCGAATTGTTGGGTTATTGTTCTGGGTTGTTTTGCTGCCCTGTTCGTTCTGGGTTGTTTCTACTCTGTTTACCCAGTTTCTTCTCTATGGGATTGGGTTTACAGCAATTCTCAGCCGTGTCCTCGCGCGTGTCACCTACTTTATGTTTGTCTCGGCATTCTCCGCCATCCCACCAGTTACATTCACACAACTGCCAAGGTTTTAATTATTCATTCTTGTTTGTATTTGTTCATACATAGGCCTCTCTCCATCATGGGGAAGTGTCGATCTTCTCATCTCTCTGCTAAAGGCAAACAGCAGGCCCAGCCTGAGACTAGTTCTAAAAAATGTGGTCGCAAGTCTCGGCAGGAGGTTCTAGAAACTCTCACAGTCAACTATGTTCTTGGTAACTCCTCCACTATACGACAGGAGATTCGAGGTTGGGAACGGGATATTAATACTGAACCAGAAGATAATGAAGTGGAAGCAGAAATACTGGATTTTATTATCGATCCTGGTAATACTAGGGGTCGTCTAACTTTGTTCCAGCAAACTCTCCATACCTACTGGACAGTCAAGTGCCTTTTGGCTAAAGCAATGCATAGTTTTCCCCCTACTTCAGCAAAAATTGATCCAAAAATAGTTAATCTGCTTCAGGACATTCAGAACTAGCTGAATCACGTCAAAATTGCTCAGTATCAGGCTACTGATCATATTAGCTGACTTGATGATCATGTGGGCAGAATGGAAAAACAACTTCAGCAACTACAGCAAGTAGATATGCCTGGTTCCACTGTCAAGGATCCTGCTCCTATCTATTCCTCTGATGGCTAGTTTGAATTACAATTTGCCTATGGTTTTTACATGCATTTTGGTTTTTTGTATGGACATCTTTTAATTCCCCAACTTGTAGATAATTGTGTATTCGAGCAGTTAGCTAAGGAGTCTTCTGGACGAATGAAACTTTTTCAATTTTGGCTTGCTTTTAATGCTTTAAGGTGGCCAACAGACCTGGTTTCCTATGGGCAGGTTGAGGCCACAGTCTGGACTTTTATATTTTGTAACCTGCTTTCAAATTATAAATAGAAAATAGCGAGGTCCTACCAAATTTACAAAAAAAAAAGATAGTTCAATTGGTGATAGTCATGTTATGAAATATTATGTATAGTATGTGATTCAAAATTCAAATTCCTTCTATTTAGCCTAAGAGGCATATGTTGAGGCATATGTAATGTCACCTAGAAATTATAGTGGTAACAATTGGAATCAACCTCGTGTCACGCCAGTTGTCAATTCCTCTAATCACAAAAAAAATATTATACATAAATATTAACATTTAAATAATTATAACGTACACTATATATATTATTCACATGTATTATAATTTATTACGCCGAAAGAAGGCTTTATTTAAGAGAAGGATTTGCATCGACCATCGGCCCATAAATGCGTGGGGACAGGAAATGCCCACCATAGAATTTAAATAGGTATTTAAGAGAAGGATTTGCATCGACCATCGGCCCATAAATGCGTGGGGGCAGGAAATGCCCACCATAGAATTAAAACAGGTATTTAAGAGAAGGATTTGCATCAACCATCGGCCCATAAATGCGTGGGGGCAGGAAATTCCCACCATAGAATTAAAACAAGTACATAATCCTGCGGTGGGCATTTCCTCTCTTGGCCCATTTTTTAAATAATTATAACATACACTATATATATTATTCACATGTATTATAATTTATTACACCGAAGGCTTTATTTAAGGCAAAGATTTGCATCAACCATTGGCCCATAAATGCCTAGGGTAGGAAATGTCCACCATAGAATTAAAACAGGTACATAATCTTGCAATGGGCATTTCCTCTCTCGGCGCATTTATGGATCGATGGACTAGAAAATAAGCTTCACCATCGTTTTATGTCCAGAACTTATAGAAAGTTGCCACCTGCTTGCGTCTACATTTATGAGACAGAGCCGTGTAATTGAAAGCCCTCGATTACAATTACGAGACTCGTACCTTTCACCTTTTTCATGCATCCACGTGGCAATATATGACTCGACATCCTTCCTATGCTTTGAAACCGGATGCTCTCTTAAACAACTATTTACCCAAGGATTGACCCGTATTTCTGAAAACAACCTCGACCTTTATGGTAAGAGTGTAAAAGTAAAATTCCAAAAATTTTAGGGCGGGGTTTATTGGGTAATTTCCAAAACAATTTAGTAATTTCGAAAACCATATCGATGATTAAAAATCGACGAACATTTTAGATCAAGGATAGATATACAATATATATCATATTAATTGAATTGTTGTTGAGTGCATATCGATAGCTCGTTGCAATTTTTTTTTAGTTTTTTTTAAGTAGTTGTGTTTAGATGTTTTCCCTGCACTGCTTGATAATCTGTTCAATGATTTTCGATTTATGATACTTGGCCAACAAATCAATGATTTCCGATCTCTGCTGGAACAGCAACCTGAGATCTGGCTGGGAGACCACGGGACCCTCCATTGATAGGTGGTTTCGTTTTAGGAATGATTCACCCCACTATGAATACCTTACAGATGCAGAGCAGGCAGGACGAGGTCCCAATGGATCTCTGATTTACAGAGCTGGTACCCATTGAGAACAATATCTTGTTTGGTATTGGTGGTTATTGATGAATGACTCTTTAGCTGGAACCCAGTGACGTCTATGTGATGATGTTTTTGGTGGCTTACTAGGAGGTTCTCTTAACTGGAACCCAATGGGGACAATCTGTTGTTGCTTATGGTGGCTTCTGTTGAATCTAGAGTGCTGTTGAACCTTTGTTTTGCGGTATGAAGTTTTGTTTCTTCTTTTGTCATATAGGGAGTCAGGGCCTAGGAAAACACAGGTCGGTGATGGGAGGATGATGCAGAGCAGGCAGGACGAGGTCCCAATGGATCTTTGTTTTACAGAGCTGGTACCCATTGAGAACAATATCTTGTTTGGTATTGGTGGTTATTGATGAATGACTCTTTAGCTGGAACCCAGTGACGACAATATGACGTTGGATTTGGTGGCTTACTGTGAGGCTCTCTTAACTGGTACCCAATGGAGACAATCTCTTGTTGCTTATGGTGGCTTCTGTTGAATCTAGAGTGCTGTTGAACCTATATTTTGCCGTGTGATGCATTGTCTCCTCTCATTCCATATATCTGGCCCTCACGGAGGACTATCTGTTGTTTATTTTGGCGGTTATATGTGATCTCTGTTGGGGGGTGGTGGTTTTATATCTGGCTAGAGATCCTTGACCCGGAATTGATCCAGGAATTGGATGCAAAGCACATTTGTCCGACACACTAAGTAAAGCTGGTATGTAGGAAGCATTGTGTTAATTAGTTCATAGTCATGGTATAAGCTCCATGAGGAGAGCTCTGTTATACCATCACATTTCTGGGTATTAACCATGTCGGAGGTCATCGAGGTTGGGATGATATTCATTATGTTTATAGTTGTGATGTTCATCCTATGTGATATCTTCCATACTTACAAGACAAATGGTGATTCAAGAGGATAAGGCACCAAAATCATCTTCGTCGTATCAGGTCTCCCATTCAGAACCTGATGATATTGAACACTATTATTGGTGGCACACAATATGGCAAATATGGGAGGATTTGATCGTTGTCTCCCGACCATGCAAGAGCGTCGGATGTAGATTTTGCAGGAGATGGTGGTATATTCCTGGGTGTATATGCTGTTGTTGTAGAGGCATATAGAACAACACAAGGGGATCTGGTTATTCCGATCACATGCTCGGAATTAATCTCAGACCATAAATTCCGATCACTATTAAATGGTTGTTTCAATTTTAAAATTGAAGGTATGCTGTTGTTGTCTACATGGCTTCACTTAGATAATGTTGTCATATGCCCGTATACCAACCACATCTTTAGCTGGATCTCCAATCCATACCATTAGTAATGATATTAATGAGCGCAGTCTTGGGTCACCCATACTTGATCTTCAGATGATCTTTGTCCTTGATCATCTGGCGAATTCTCTCATCCCGAAGCATTATTGCCATTGACATGGACATAAAATAATATATCATTGGGGCATAGGACTTCCATTGTGTCCTGTCATTGATTTGGTAGATGGGATCACTATCTTCAGTTGATCTACTATTCAGATTTGGATCATAAAATTTGTCCTTGGTTTTGGGGTGATCCTCGTAGGATAGCTGTTTTATATGAATGACCATTTATGGACTAGGCTTGGTGATTACTCCTCTTAAAGGAACTCCGCTGATACATACCCCCAAATGGCCTTTTCTTTTAATTTTTTTCTGACACTTGCCAGAGGTGTGTTGTGACGAATTCCTAAGACTACAAGTGTTTAGTAAATGGAAATGGTACACCAGATGGTGGGATCATATGCTTCTCTGGCAGTTCATCAGGTCCTTCGATCACAGCATCCGATTGTCGAGGTATCTGCACAAGGAAGAACAAAGGGGAAGGCGGACATTGATACTCAAATTATCAAACAGGGTTTTATTAACACATCTGGTACAAATCCTAGTGCATGTGGACATTACAGACATAGGCATGGTGGTAGACGCAGGAAGAAACAATCTGTTATCAAACAAGACATGGAAATCAAGGAGGTGTCGCTTGAATATGAGGATATTTGTGTGAGGATTGTGAGTCTGCAGAAGCGGGAGGTGATTGGAAGATGGTTATTCCCGGACCAGGGTGATTTTGATACAACAAGTTGGATTAAAAAACACTGGAACTTGCTCATTGGATACACTCCGGTGGTAAGCAATCTTATCAACGGCTGGTTTAGCATCCATTTTCTAGATGAAAAAGATGTTCAGAAGATCATTACCAGGACATGGGTACGCGGAAGGAGTTTTATGCAGTTAATACCGTGGTATCTTGGTTTCAACCCTGTTCTGGAAACCCCTAGAAGTCGGATTATATGGGTGAAGCTTCCGGGTCTGCCACTGGAATACTGGACAGTCAAGGCGCTCCGGGCGATCGGCAACTCTATTGGATCTACCAAGTATATTGACCCAGCAATTATTGGATCCAATGACAAGAAAATAGCGTGGATTCTACTTGAACTTAACTTTTCTGGGGGGCTGCCTGGTGACATTGATCTCGTCTGGGGTAACAGAAAACATCGGCAGCGCACAGATTTTTGGGGAATCCCCTTCCGCTGTCTATTATGCCATCGCACAGGTCACCTCCGAGAGCACTGCCCATTTCGTCTACGAATTCACCGTGCGGGTGCGGCTTCGTCGACGGTGAATGTTGATGATCAGGTGAACGCTGCTGCGGGGTCCTCCGAGCCGTTATCTCCAGGTAAATCTTGTCCCCTATTATCTGAGGATGATGCTTTTCTATCGGCTATAGAACAATCAGATGGGATGTTGAAATGTCATGGAGGGGATATTTCTGCAAATGACTATAACAGGCCACCTTTTGATGATTTTCGGGTATCACTGCCGGAGCTGAATTAGGATCCTCCTGATGGTAATCCCGTTGGTCTGGGGAAGGAAATGCCCTCTGAGCTTCCACTTAATTCCATTGATGGGGAGGGGACTGGGTCACCTAACTCTCATATTATTACCACTCGGGCAGATCCCTCTCTAGGCATGACTAAATCTGCTGAATGTATCGCTTTGACCAGCTATGAACACCATATGGACCAATCTTCCAACTTCTTTATGGGGGAACCATCTAGCCAGCCCATTGGTGCATCTGTGGATGATTCACTGAAATTTGATATGACACTGGATCATGTCGATTCATGTCGCTCCCCGGAATCTCCCAGGAACTCTATTGGGAATGATCTTGACGCCATTTTGGCCAACCCAAGCATTGACATCACTGCTCTCACAGTATTTGATAAACCCCCATCCTCACTGACACCAGATTCATCACGTCGACCAGCACCTGACCTTCCTGCCAGGGGTAAAACAAAGGCTGCAAATAAATACACCAGGGGCAAATTCAAAGCAATATCTCTCTTCACGGAAGACGAAGGAAATCTTACAGACATCCCAATCTCTATCAGCGAAGGCACACTGGATGATTCACGGGCGCTTAGAGCAAAATGCCCGGATGAGAATTCGACATGACCCACATGTTATCCATGAACATCCGGGGGCTGGGCAATGCCTCCAAAGCAAATTGCCTGAGGGAGTTGTTATCTGATGTGAAACCGATCATATTTTTGGCCCAGGAAACCATGTGTAAGAGAGAGAAGGCTATTAAGATGTTTCTCAGTATGATGAAGGGATGGTATGCGGCTGCTGTAGACGCAGTGGGGCTGTCCGGGGGCCTCATATCCATATGGAACCCGGAATTCGCTTCCTTCCGTGCTTTCAAATTCTTTGGCGGAATTATATTATCGGGCCATCTCAGAGGGCGAGTGGAGAACATTAACATTATCAACATATACGCGCCTTTCTGTAACAGATACGCTTTTTGGCAGTGAATGTTCACATCGGGCATTCTCAGACTGCAAAACATTATACTCATGGGGGATCTCAATTCTACAACTCGAGCTGACGAAATATGGGGCATATCTGCGCGTATGGACCCATTATCGGCATTCCTGAGTGACAGTTTTCTTGGCTTGCATATGGTGGATATCCGTCCAATTCCACTTCTACCGACCTGGACAAACAGGCGGGCAGGCGATGAATTTATAGGGAAAAGACTGGATCGTGCCCTGTTACATAGTAATCTCATTGACAGCTGGGGAATGCCGCGATCCGATATTATAGTATCAGAGATATCAGATCACATGCCAATCAAACTTTCTTGGTGATGCTGTGATTTTATTAAAGGCCGACCGTTCAAATTCAACAGGATATGGCTCGAGGACGAGGAATACACGGGTATGGTCTCTTCTCTATGGACGCAAACGGTGGATGATTTGAGCCTCAGGGATTGGATCTCTTCCATCACAAATTACAAAAGATTAAGGTAGCATCGAAGGATTGGGAGATCCGGAAGAAGGCTGCGCTTAAAGAAGAGTTGCAGGGAATCACAAAGCAGATGGCAGACTTATACACATCCATTACGAGCTCAATTCCAGACGAAGTGACTATATGTCTTCTAAAGGACTTGGGGGCTAGGAGAAAGGAAATTCTGAGGATTGAGGAGGTATCATGGAAACTAAGGAGTAGGATAACATGGCTTAAGGAGGGTGATCATAATACCCGTTACTTCCACAAAACTGCAAACGCCAGGAGGAACAGGAACGCCATATGGCGTATTAAAAGGGATGATGGTAGTTTCCCTGTGACAAATGCTGACATTCAAAATGAAGCATACACTTACTTTTCAAACTTCTACAGGGCAGATCCCATGATCTCTGCGGACAATCAGGCCTGGGTACTGGATCATTTCACCAGATTTTTCGAAGATGAGGATATTACATTAATTAATGAATGCATAAGTGGGAATGAGGTATTGTCGGTCCTGAAATCTTTTTCTAAGGACAAATGCCCCGGACCGAACGGGTGGCCCGCAGAATTCTTTATATTTTTCTTTGATGTGCTTGGTACAGATTTGACGGCAATGATGGAGTTATTTCGAATACAAGGTGTTATGCCAGCAAATCTGAATTCAAATTTTATTGCGCTCATCCCCAAAGTTGCTGATCCTCAGTATTTTACGGAGTTTAGGCCCATAGCTCTATGCAATCTTATATACAAGATCACCTCGAAGATTATAGCAAACAGAATCAAGGCAGTCTTATCTAATCATATATCAGCGGCGCAGTATGGCTTTCTAAAAGATCGGTCTATTCATGACGCTATCGCCATAGCTCAGGAGGTGATGCATTCCATGCATTCGGGGAAAAAGGAAGCTTTTATCATGAAGGTTGACTTACATAAGGCGTACAACTCAGTCGACTGGTATTTTATAAGGATTCTACTATTCAAGGTTGGCCTTCCAGCGCGCATCATTCTATTGGTGATGTCGTGCGTCTCAAACATCAGTTATGCAGTCATGGTTAACGGCACTCCTTCAAAAAAATTTAAGGCAGGTCGGGGATTGCGGCAAGGATGTGCCCTGTCCCCACTCATATTCATCCTAGTCATGGATGGATTCAGTAGGATCATGCAATCTGCTGAAGAGAAGGGCTACATCAAGGGTTTTACATTTTCAAATTCTGTATCTACTACTCATTCTCTATTTGTTGATGATTTACTCCTTTTTGGACAGCTGATTAGAAACTACTGGTTTTATATTCATATCTGTTTCAATCGTTTTGAATCAGCAACAGGTTTGGCCATTAATTGCAGTAAATCCATTCTCATATATGAACATGGGGACATACAGGAGATCAGATTTATTGCGGAGTTCTTAGGGGTGGATTTTCGATCGGCTGCTGAGGGTTTCAAATACCTGGGCTACTTCATTAAGCCCTGTGGATATCGGAACAATGATTGGAATTGGATCATGGATAGATTCAGAGATAAAATTTATTTATGGTCTCACCGGTGGCTGTCTAAGGGTGGACGACTTATCATGATCCAGTCAGTATTATCCCAGATGATGGTGTACTGGGGACATCTTCTCTTTATTCCTGCTGGAATTATCAGTAAAATAAACAGCATTATTACACATTTTCTGTGGGGGGGGATAGAAAGCAACAAGAAATTTGCATGGTGCAGTTTGACGGCAATCAGCAGACCCAAAGACATGGAAGGATGGGGCATATTGAATTCCCGCGAGTTCAATATTGCGCTTCTGACGAAATCCTTTTGGAGGGCTATCAAAAGGAATGGTATTTGGGGCGAGATCAACAAAGCAAAATATTATCAAGGTGATATATTAAATCAGATATACTGTGGCAACCTTCCATTCCCTCGGAAATTATCTTGTATCTGGGGCAGTTTTAAAAAGATTATGGCACATATGGATCCTAGACTGGTATGGCAATTCTGAGATGGGAGCTGTATACCCATTGGTGCGCCTAATGTTCATCTTGTGCCGGCCCAATATGGTCCATCACTTCGTCTATTACATGCAATGACTCAAAGGGGGATTATATACTATTCACAAATTATATATCAATGGTCACATAGTGCTCCGATATTCAAGAATGCCGCACAGATTGGACTGTCTGATGATTTGGCACATGAATGGGAACAATTTCGGATCCATTTGCGGGGTGCTGGTTTGTGTTATGCTGCTGGAGGCGACCATATTATCTAGAATGGACCGATGAAGAACAATATGATAGTGGTACAGGAGGCATATCGGTACAACATTTCTAACTCACTTCAGATTAATGTATCCAAAGTATTTTACCCCTTTTGGCACAGGAATATACCCACGAAGATTGCAATGTTTGGATGGCTGATTTGGAGGGGTAAGGTGCTTACTTGGGAAAACTTAATAAAGAGGGGCATCACGGGACCCAGTGTCTGTGCTTTATGCCAATCTGAGGAGGAAACAACTTCACACCTTTTCTTCACATGCTCTGTCACCACAAGACTATGGAGGCTGTTCAGTGATCACATGTTTTCTCCTGCTTGGAGACCCACAGATTTTATATCCGCTGCTCAGGAATGGGATAAGCTGAACTGTAAATTCAGATCGCTCCCTTTCTATCTCACATGGGAGATATGGCTGGCTCGAAATCGAATCATATTTGAGAACCGGCCTTTCTATATTCAACAGGCTTATTCTGCGATTAGGGACTGGATAGATGATCGGCCTTCGCCATCGCCTAGAGTGCCGGACTGCTCTGTTCGTATAAGACCTCATCAGATCAGCATCCCTGCAATCTATTTCGATGGGGCATCAGCTGCGGGTATGACCGGATGCGGGGCATGGATTAAATTATCCGGCTCAGAGCGATATAATATCTGCTGGAACGAAGGCCCCGGGACCAACAACAAGGCGGAGATCATGGCTTTGTGGGGAGGTCTCCTAATTGCTCATGATCTACAAATACAGGGGGTCAGCATATATGGCGATTCTCTACTCATTATTAACTGGATGACCAACAGGTGTCTCATGATGTCTCCGCATCTTCGGGGGTGGATTGAAAGGACACGGAGTTTATGGCAAAGATTAGGCAGTCCACCCATCAATCATATATACCGTGAGAAAAATTCGAGGGCTGATAATCTATCTAAGAGGGGCCTGGAAGCAGAATATGGCCTGATGAAGGTGTCACATTTCCTCGAGGGTCGACAGATTGGGGATTTTTCCTTTCCCATCCCATAAGTCTGGTATCTTATTGCAATTTTCAGTTTATATGCTATACACACGTTATATAGGGATATGGGGGATTTTTGTTTTTTGACACAGGTTCATGACAGCAATTTGGAGGCTAAACACAACCTTGATTACATGTATACGCTAATGTTCCAGCAAGCTAGTGAAAACAGGGTGGACTCGAAAAGTTGGGACAGTGTTTTCACCCCTTCTATTACAACAGCACCAGGCATATTATGGACATGCAATTTCAATTTATCATAATCTATCTTGGAATACCTCTCTATTCACAGGGACTCTACAAGCGAGCCTGCAATTGACTCAAGCGAGCCGGATATATGACAAGCAAGCGTGCAAAAAATCAGAAATGTGAATGCTATCTTTTCACTTCAAAACTTAAGCTACAGGTGACTCTCAAAGTTTTCAATGAGATAGAATTACTGTTTCTGGGGTACTTGATATTGGATACAGGGGTGTCTGAATATTCTGCACGAGGGAGCATGTAAATATGAAGAATGAATACCTAGTCCTATGCAAGACAAACGAGCAGTCAAGGAGGCGATCACACTACAGTTGTTTTGGTGTATGAGAATGACATGTTCATCAGTTTATCATATGCAAGCGAGTCTGTTTAATTATTGGTAATAGTTCTGATTAGAAAAAGGACTTTTTGTATATCAGTAGATGGGGAACAACGGGCAACAGGACCCACTCTTACACAGTTTTTCTATCGGTCACATAGTCGACCATCCACACTGATCTATATACTTTATCACAGTCAATAGTGGATGTATGCTCTGACCCCAGCTAATCTTTTTATCACTGGAATAGTATCCCATTGTTCATTGGATGTGTACTAGTTATTTGGGATGGAATATTTGTCCCCGGATTTGGAGGCCGGCCATTTTCTTTGTTCATTCTATCTATTAATGAGCAATTATAATGGCGCCAAAATATGATGGAAAACTCGTTGTATTCTTCTTACAGCCGAGTTCATATATGATAATGCACTGTTTATATACACTAATATAATCAGCGTATTTTTTTCCTCTGAGAAAATCTCGTTGTAAAATTGCTCGCAGATTCTTTAAACGCAGATTTTGACCACGAACTAGATGAAAATCGATCGCTCACCATGCCTAGAACAGAAAAGAGAAAAGGAGCGAAACTGAACTCGGTGGAAGCGCCCAGTAGCGGTCACTTGCAGAGATTTGGCGTCTTCTATGTGCCCATGGTTCTCATACCGCAACTCCGGCTGAAAGTCCCAGGTAAAATTATGACAATGGAATCGATAAGGTTTGTTGCTGTTGTTTCAAGGAGCAGAAATGGGTGGGAGGACGTGTGGAATGTTGTTGTTGCCGAGTGATGAAAAGGAAATCCCCAAGCATCTCATAATCATGGTGAACGACATCACTAGAAAGTAACTTCTGGTTGAATTTCTATTTTATTTGTTCAAAAACCTTAAGAATTTTGTTGAAAGATCCCAAATTTATGCAGGGCAAGGTTTAAATAATAGAATTAATGGAATGCAAGTGCTTCCATGTTGAAGTTTTTGAAGAATTAATGGTATGGAAGTGTTGCAATGTTGAAGTTTTTTCTTATGATTAAGACTTTGCTTTAATTGGGAAAATGTTTATCAAATTCAAAGTAGGTTTATTTCGAGATAATAAATAAATTAATTAAAAGTGATTGGGAAAATGTATAATTTTTAGTTTATTTGATGATTTGTTTGGGTTGTCTTGACTCATTACATAATAGTAATACATCCAATTAAAGTGGATTTTATTTAAATAAATTAAAATGATTTTTTATTTAATATATTTGTTAAATAAAGAAAAATGATTTTTTTTTTATAGTTAAAAATAAGATAGTATTATTTTCAATAATAATTGTTAAAAATAGAATGAAATATATAATTATATATTACAAATATTTTTTTAAATTAATTTAGAATTTTGTAATTATTTAAATTAATTTTTCAAAAGTATTGAAATAATGTGTAGGTATTTGAATTAATTTTCCAAAAATATTAAAAATATATGCCTTTTTTTTTTAATATTTCGCCTATTTCCACTTATTATAGAGGTAATGGCCACTTTGCCTTCCCATTGTGATTAAATAATATCACCTTAAAATATATTTTTTAGAATTTAATGTGTTGACTTCCACCATCTATGAAAACATGGCATATTGTATACACTTCATTCTTCCTAACTTGGGAAATCAATGGCATGCATTTAATGTTACATGGGCTTTTATTTGACTTAATGATTATGATGTCTTCCAAAAGTCAATGAATTATGTCTCAAGGATGTGTTCTTAACACTTTAATGTGTTAAGAATTCGTACTTATAAAGAGGTGAGACATCATTTTATACTTAATGGTCCACAACCATTAACTTGATTTAGTAACCATGATGGTTCTTAAAAGGAATTGATTGTTCTCGTTCAACAAATGTTCTTGTTCTCAGTGGTGAGTGTTCGATGTTTAGTGCTAATTAGAAAAATACTTCCTTTATCCCCTTAATTCTTTCCATAGTTAGTCATTCAAATCAAACAATAGGAATATGATTGAGAAATAATGATTTTTTTCCTGCCTTGTATTTTCTTCCTCTAGACTTGTCTACATCACCAACGGGATCAATAATCCAAGCACATAGACGCATAAAATGAGCATATAAGAAGACAAAACTATGTGATCCTTGTTTCATTCATCATCGATGGTTTAGTGGCAGTGAAGCTTAGTAAACATCCATACTTCTCCATCAAGTTTTTGAGTGAAATGTAGTATTCACAAAGCAGGAAGAATTGAAAAGGCTAGATGCTACCGCCACATGCCTTCTATCAATTTTGTTGAAGGAAAGCCAATTCCCAAAAAGTGTATCAATGACCCACTATTATTCCTTCATGACATGGGAGGAGGCCATATATTTGGCTAATATTTTGGTCATACAAAAATATTTAAATTCAATTTGGTTCATGCATTGACGAAGATTATCAAATAATAAGGTCAGATTTCTTTCAATGTATTGTCTTTTGGATAACTATAGATAATTCTCCAATTTTTAAAATATGAAACTATTCAGTGTTCCTTTCCTCGCTTCAGGTGTATGCTAGTTTTATGTTTGCATCGATATGATCAGAATATAAGAGATTATTATTGATATTGAAGGAAATGAGGAAAACTCCTTTGCATGGGTATGAGAATGACCATAGACAATCATGTTGAAAATCTTGATTTATTCCATGGTATGAGAACTATTAATGAAAAGAGTTATAGGAGAATAATTACGCCGCAGTGCGTTTTCTTTGCGGACTTGGGGTGAGCAGACACTGTTCACCGCAGCCAATCACGACAACTTATTACCGTCATTCTATCTACTAAAAATGTGACACATGTTAGCCATTAACGCATTGGAACATTCGTCGTCACTCGGTCAGGCCATTCATAACTCAAATCATCGATAGCTGAGTAATCCAGGTTCTCTATATGCCATAGACATGTACTACCATCCAAATATCATGCAAAACAACTCTGCAACACCAAACACACATTTGCGCTTCTCCTCTTATGCTTCTCGTAATTTACCGTCTCTGCAAAAACGCTGAGACTCAAAGCCAAACAGTTTAATGGAAAAGGCTGAGATGCAATAATAGAATTATAAACAGAAGAATCATCACTGGAAACTTTGATATACATATGGTTATGTTGACTGGGAGATCGATATCCATTGACAAGTAAAACCTTAGCAAAACAAGTTTTGGTACCATCCATTCTGTAGGAAAAACCTTCACATTGGATGGAATTCATGCACCAAGTTTTACAGCTTTCAAACGTGATCCCAGTTTGATAGTTTATATCGTAGCCATAATAATGTGTATGTGGAAGATAAATAAGCTTTGTACTGGACACCATATAATAATATGTATGTGAAAGATAAATAAGCTTTGTACTGGACGCATTCAGTTGTTTATTGCGCTCACAACCTTGAAACAATTGGTGGAATTTTTCCTGTGAAAACTCAGGAGGCAGGTACAACTAGGCCTGGGAGTGTATTTGCAGAGACCGTTGATTCCACAGAAGCCATGAACATAACAATTATCAAGAATAGCCATCCACTTAATGGTCCATATACTTGTTTCTTCCACCAAGTTGTATAGTCCAAATTTAATCTTCTCTTGGGGCCTTCTCCATAATCTTACGCCTGAAAGCTAAATATGTCGCTTGACTGTAAACTACCATAGCTATCCAATACCACTTGGGGGATGCTATTGTAAGTGTTTCTGTCGTTGGAAAATCTTCCCGAGGAAGGAGAAGGCCAATAGTTGCTAAATATGCCTGATCCCTCATAAATTAGATGAACCTGGTCTTTATATTAACTGCCATGTATTACCATTCAGGGTTTGAAATGAAAGAAGAGTATTAGTTGGCTGCTTGGAGCTCTCCCCCAAAAAATGATCACCCGAAGAGTTGCGTGACACCCCAAGATCAAGTTTAGCAAAGGCTTGGGGTGTACCTGAATCCTTCAATCATTTTTCCTCTGTCAGGGAAGGCTTGTGGTGTGCCTGGATCCTTCAATCATTTTTCCTTTGTCTTTGGGTCAAAGATAATGTTCAGGTTAAGAAATAGCCTCAAGTTTACAGGGATGTTTTCATTTTTATTTTATTTTTAATTTTTACCATTTTTTTCTTCGAAATTTGGCTTAATTCAATTGCAAAGGGTATCTTCTTCTTATTTCTTTCTTTTTTCTTTTTTCTTTTTAGTAATGGATTCTGACTACTTGTGTTGTCATTGTGAAGTGACAATTGTTCCCCTGTCGTAATGGATTCTGACTACTGGTGCTATCGTTGTGAAGTGAAGATAGTTCCCCTCTTCTGTGGAAATGAGATCGAGTGCCCCCACTGTAATGTTGAATTCGTGGAACAGATCGAGGGTACGTCATGGCCATAGAGGCTCGCCTCGTTGTTTGAATCATTTTTCCTGTCTTTAGGTCAAAGATAATGTCCAGGTTCATTCATAAGCACATCAACACATCGTTCCATGAGAATTTAAATAAAATTTGACATTACTTAGAAACATGACAATGTGGAGAAGTGGGGAAATGTGTAAAATCAATAATTGTTGATGTCTTTAGTTTAATTATCATTTGAGATAGGAGATTTTTCTACATTGATGCTACAGTGACCAGTAAGACCTATATTTGATGGGGAAATTACTAGTGTTTTTGTCAACTTCTTACTCAATTGAGGAAGGTATATGCTAAATCTTTATCATATTCTCAAACTTTTTGAAGTGAGAATTTGTCCTCATGTCCATATGCCACTGGAGATTGATGGAGAGTGGTGATTTGTCGTTCTCATCAAATCCGGGGTTTTGATTTACATTGTTGGTTTCTTGTTATGATTTTTTAGTGGTTTTCATTTAAATTTCTTTAAATCTGTTGGGAATTTTCTTTGAGATTTCAATTTTTTATTCTTAATAATTAGCGTCCATATTTTAATAACAAATTGTGAAAACTGTATGTAATCCAAATCCAATCATTGTCAATATATTGCACTTATATTTCACTTATAGTTCACTTGCGGCATTCCTTTGCACCTCTCAGTACAATTGCTAGTTGTTATTGGAATTTGAGAAATGATCATCAAATCCATGCACAAGAATCTTTATAAAAACAATAGTTTTTTATTAGTATATTCCATAGGAAAAGAAAAGTGGCTAGGTTTGAGCAGGTTGAATTATTCCATGTGCTTAGAATATATTATTGGTGAGCTGGCACATTAGTTAACAACATAAGCATAATATAGTGTGGTCTTCATAAAGACAAAATAGGGTTATCACAGTTCTCAATTTCATAGCAATTTGGTAATGAAGAAAAAAAATAGGGTATTATATCAAACACACTTGCAATCACAAGGTATATGTTTAAGGTTTAATTCACGCAAGTCGAACACACTATGTGTCATTTCCTGCAACCGCCCAGATTTCCTGCAGCAAAATTGGTGATTAGATATGTTCCACTTAATCTCAAAACAAACGGGAAAATGAGTTTTGCGGGGAAATCCACCTACATGAACGTTGTCCTATTTCCTATTTCAGATTCATCATCGAAACCACCCATATTTTCAATATTATTCTCGTTGGATGCATTAGGGAAAGCTCCAGCAATGTAACGAAATTAGTTTGATCCTTGCTTTCGGTCATGGATCAGACTCACCAGAGCTATTTTTGAAATTATGTTCCAGTATTGATAGTAAATGGTTCAGGATAGTAGTTTTACTAATTCATGCAAAGTAGATGCCTTCAAACTTGTATAAATTTCACTATGTTTTATTTGCAAAGGGGTTGGTTGGTTGATCAAACATATCAAATTGTACATGACTGTAACCTTTTTCAGATTAATATAAAATCATATGTTTTTTCCATTTTACTGAGTAAACCTTTTGAATATTGAAAGGGTTGTGAGTAAGGGAGGGCCCCCTTTGCTCACAACTCCATTAGTTGTAGCAGTGTGTTCTTTGATTATGTTTATGCAATGATAACATTATTTGCACAACTAGTGTTCTCTTTTATGAGTTTTAGCTACATATGTCAATTGATTAAATGATTAAGTTTATGTGATAATGTGTTTAAATTCATTTAATCATTTTTTAATTTCTAAATGTTAAATTGATTTTCTTATGCTTGTAAGCTTGATATTTCATCTTTTCTGATCAACATCAGCAATATCAACTGTTGTAGAGGGATGTTTGAATCCACTCCATAGCCTTTGTTGCCAAGTGTTGATGCAAAAAATAGGCATTAGTATTGTGTACATGTGACTGATTTAATTAGGAAGCACTCAAGGTATTAAGCCTGCATATACTTTGCACAGCATCTCACAAGCTTACCTACCCTTGGTTGATAATTTATATTGGTAAATTATAAGGCTATAATTTAACTCAATATTTTGGCGCAGTTGTTGGGTAGGTGCTAAGGGATGATACTAAAAGTGTTTTAGTATGATTTCTGTTGTTTGAATATTTTGTAGGACTGGGGGAGGCGAAGTGGTAAGACATAGGGTAAGGCCTACGCACTTGTAGATATCAGAATTTTCCAAAGCCATGTCCTAATTGTTTGGTAAGTATAAGTTTTTTTTTTTTTTTTTTTTTGTATAATAGATGAATAAGGTCTAATATTTTCAAATGTTTTTGGTGGTGGTGTGAGAACCACTTCATTTACTAACAAACTGGCAAGAACAAGGAAGTCTGCAAGAAACAAGGTAGCAAAGGAAGAAGAACATGAACAGGAGGTCTATAGTCCTAAAAAGAGCTTGGTTGTTGACCCCAAGCAGATCAATACTTTTATAGCAAAATATTCTGTTGGGAAATCCTTTGTTGCTGCCCATTTAGAACCTCCTCTTGTAAGGAAGTCAACATCTTTGCTCAGCGATCATCCTAAATAGGAGTTCCTCATCAATCCTATTCAATAACCAAATTTCCAGACCATTTACTCTGAAGAATTTGTGGTTTACAAAGGTCCTACTCTCTCTTGGTCTGATATGGCCCATC
The DNA here is from genome assembly GCA_034641835.2 of Pinus albicaulis. NCBI lineage: Eukaryota > Viridiplantae > Streptophyta > Pinopsida > Pinales > Pinaceae > Pinus > Pinus albicaulis. Next base: position 105,245,077 of record CM076583.1, read on the forward strand.
TAGAGGGTACTGGTAACACAGATGGTGTAATATTCCTATTTAAGGATATTGATAAAACACAACAAATGGTACAGCGATGGAATGACTCTAAGAGCAAACATTCCATAGTACATAAAATAATAGGAACCGCGTATGCAACAGATATATGTTAAGCAGAGAAATTACTAAGCCATTTTATTATGCTGGGAATTATAAGTGATTACAATAGATGCCCAGATGATACTAGTGCTCAACTGGCGCAGGCAAGATAAAAGATATTCTCAGAAAAAAAAGGTACAACGGTTTTCTTGTTTGCATTCAAGCGGCTGGGAATATTGCTGTGTGCTGCTCATACGCTGCGGCTGTAAAAGATCCACTGAGAAACTCCTGATTCAGCTCTGTACACGCTCCAAACCCTAGACTCCACCTTTCCCGTGCAGCCCCTCTCGGCCCCCACGCTGCCAACTCAGCCCGCGTACTTACCTTCGCGCGCTCAGATGAGTTCACGGCTCGCTCACTGTTATTTACCTTTAACCATAGGCGGCAAAATTTGTCTGAATTAATATTCCAATTAGCTATTTCTAATTGGGAATATTATAGATGGAGATTATAATGATAAGGAAGAGGAATTGGTCACATTTGAATTTCCTATCAGGGAAATTGGTGGAGCTACTCAGATGAAAAACATTCCTCCTTCAGCCTTGCATATTTTCATGGTGTCTCTAGTGAAGATCTTGATGCCTTCCTATTTGAATCTGATGTGCTATATAGAAGTTACGACTATTCTTCCAATGCTCGAAAGTTGAAATTGTTTCCTACTACATTGAAGGATGTAGCTCTCAAGTGGTTTATGGGTCTGCGTCTGTTATTACTCCAATAATTCTCAAAGGTTGTTAGTCTTTTTGGTTTAAAGAATATTAGAGGTAACCAAAAACCTACTTTTAAGCTTTAGGATCTAGCCTTCCTCATGCTCAGAAAGGGCTCTCTCCATATGATGTATCTTTATTGATTTTAGTTGATTTTAGGCTATTTATATAAGATTACTTGGGATTTTGATTTTGGGTTTGGTTTGGTGGTGGAATCACTGGTTCAGATGGATAGATGTAGGTCTAAATTCCATTGGGATAATGGAGTCAAAGTGTCAAGCAGTCAGACCAGAATCAAGGTTCTAAAGGGAAGTGTTCACAGGGCAAGATAGCTGAGTAACTTCAGATCCTTAGGCTGATGGTGAAATGGTTTCAATTGGGATGAGAGAGAAATTAAGGGTTCTCAGATCCGGATAATGATGGAAATAACAGAGGTCAAATGAAACTAGGGAGAAATTAAGAATTCTCTAATCTGGATATCAGTAGAAAACATAAAAATGAAATAATAGTTCAAGACAGAGTGTTTTTAAACATATTCTGAAATAATATTCTTGTTATACATTTGGAATTAGAGAAAATGCAAGTATGTGAAAACTTCAAATAAAAATAAAGAACAATTGAGAGTATTTCATTGAAGTGGCCCAACACATGAATCCTGTAATATAATCTCTTTATTTCTCAATCCAGTCTGCTGACTTGAAAATGGTACAAAGAACCCTTTGGTTTAGATCAGTACATCTATAGAAGTGTTTAGCAATCCAAAATCCACACTCAATACTTCAAAATGTGAAGTATTTATACAAAAAATCTTACAAAATATCCTAAAACAAACTTAAGAATTATTCAAGGAAAAATAAATATCTTCATGCAAGAAGATAGAGACAACTATCTAACTAATGCAAGCTATCCCTGCTTTTATTGAATTTGCTGTTTTGCAGTCTTTGATCTTTTGTTGGTTTGTCTCTAGTTGTTTTCTCAACGTTGGATGTTTGTTAGGCAGTTGAGTGTCCTTTACATTGGCAGCTTTCACTCTGATTTGTAATTTTTGTTTGACTTTAACCTCTGACTTTCATCTAATACACTTTAAATCTGATACTCTTTGACTGTCACTGTTGTTTTTTCACTTTAAAATTTGACTGCTCTGTTTTACTGTTTTACCTTCACATTAAATCAATCAAATTTTCCCAATTTTGTACATCTAGTAACTTGATTCTTACCATCCTCCTGAATATCTCATCAGCCTCTGTATACTTTGTAAAATTAGGCTTGTTGATAAATAATGTTTTACCTCATGCTGTAGGTAAAAAAGGTTTTCAAAAATCTAGTAAAGTACTTTCCCTGTTGGAATTCCTTGCATGGATGAATTGTTTGCTTGTTCCTTAGCCACTTCTCTGATTTTCTTATCATAGTCTTCTTGTTTCATCAACCTGTCATTAATAACTAGTGGATTTGGAAGGCCTTTCTATCTCAGAATATCAAACTTCATCATGAATCTAGTTATGCCAAGCTCCATGTTCTGACATTTTTCTTCTAGCGGTATCATTAAGTTCCTTTTTAAAATCACCTTCCTAACTTCAAGAATTGTATCTGTCCTGTCACTAATTCCAATCTCGTCTAATTCTTGCTTATTCTTGGAATTAAGGAATTTTATGATTTCATTAGCCTCTTCTGGCTTCTTACCAAGTTCTTCTTTGATTTTCTGGATGGCTTCACCTGTTTCTTTGATTAGATCTTTCTACTCATAAATAACATGAATGGATGGCCAAATATCATTGACAAATTCAATGATATTGGCTCATAGTTGTTGCTTGGCTTGTGCCATTTGTTCTTTTAGTATCAAATATTTCTCTAATTTCTTCAATTTCTCTGTCAACCTATTGGTCCTTTGTAATTCCTTGTTGTGCATAATCTGAACTAGTTTTTTCTCATCACCTAGACTTTTCAACTGTTATTTGAGTCTGTTGATTTCATTTTCCTGAATAGACATTTCTTGCATTGCTTTAACAAGTTTGCATGCTTCATCAGTAGGTTGTGTTGTTGTTGTAGATGACTATGTTGCTGAAGTGGTTGCTAATGTAACAGGAATTTTTGTAGCTATTGGAACTGAAGGGACCAATGACTCTGCTAAGGTAGAAGGAACAACAGTAGTGACTACAAGAATAACAGTGATAGGGACTTATTCTGATCTGGCCTTTTTCTCCTGCACTAACTTGTCCATTTCATTTTCCATTTCTTTTATTTGGGCAGTTAACTGAAGAATGAGGTTCATCATCTCATATTTTTGGCTCGCAACCTCAAACACTTAATTTTCTTGTGGATGTTTAGTAGGAGGCAGTTTTAGTTGCTTATTTTATGCAACAATGTCTACATTCTTCTTTTTTATGAGTTCTTCTGCAACTTTGACATTGTTTGGATCATATCCTACTTCAATAACCAAATCTTCAATCTTTGTTATATTTAGCCTATGAGGATGCCTTTTCGAGCTTTAGCTAACCTTTGATGTTCCCTAGAGTGTTTTGCAGTTTCTATACACTCATGGCTTTGTTAGTCATGGTAGAATATAACATTTCACCAGCTTGCTTGTGAAATTCTATTTGGTCAATTGGATGAAGATCTTTTGCTTGAACTTCATATGATGTCTTTTTATAATCTGCTGATGACTTAGGATGCTTGACTGTGGGCTGTAGGAAGGTCATTTGCATCTTCCTAGTCTTATAGTCAAATGCAGAAAGCAATCTGCTTTGGTCACTAGGTGACTACTTCCAGTATCAAGTGTATGTATCTTCTTTTAAGGCCTCATTTCTGATCTTGATCTCTTTATACTTTTTCATAATATCCTATTCTTTCTCTGTTGGTTTTCTGGATGAAGACACTTCAACACTATGTTGCTTTTGAATCATTTGAGTGTTTGTTGTTGAAGGTTGGTGAGTTTCTTCAGAAATTCCAGGAGGTGCATTATCCTTTACCTCTTTATCTGTGTTTATCACTTCAATAGTTTCCACTTCTTCATTTACAGGATTTAATTTTGGCTTCTTCCTGTACATCAGTTTAAATTTTGTTTCAGTGGTAGTCTGTGCGGAGAATGATCCTTCTTCTCTTTTTAGAGTTCCTATCCTGTGAGGCTAGAGTTTTCAAGATGGAACTAGTATCACCTTGCTTCTCTGCCTCTTTTAAAGTGTTCTCCAACCATTCAGACTGATTGGAGTACTTTTCAATGTCTTGCTTGGATTCATGTACACAACGATTTAATTTAAATTTGACTCTTAACTTTCTTATTACTCCTAAAGGATCATAATACCACTGGAAACTCTGACTGAACTTAAATTCTTGCAAATATTTTTCTGCTTTTGGACCTACATCTCTACTGTTGCAAATAAAAGGACCAACCTAATTCTTTATCTTAAACTGTGTCTTCCTTATGGTTGCCAAGAAATTTATTGCATCAGAATTAAGGATCTGCCTGATATATTCAAGGGAAAATAACCTCATCGGGAGGTATTTGGGCAGCTTATATGGAAAAATATTAGATCCATATACCCTAATCTCTGTATGGTTCTGATAAAGGTACCAATATACTATCTGACTATGCTGTGATAATTGCAGGATATTTTTAATTTCCTCACTAACTCTTAGTTGAATGTTGTTGCTCAACATGTTGACAATAGGATGGATGAATGAGTCAATGAAGTCTGTGTAGGTGGAATGTGTGGAGTATTTTCTGATTAATGGAGACCAAAATATTACTGACTATGGATTACCTTCAACATCCAGCTTTTGAAGGCTATTGAAAAAAATTTCAGGTTGAAAGTACATAAACATGTGAAACAATATTGATGAGTACTTAAAGACACCTTCTTCAGGTAATTTGACTAACTATTCATGAATTTTATTAGCAAGATATTGGGAAAAATTGAATATGGTAGCAGGAGGCTGACCAGGGGTGAAAAGAGACAGGAACCCTAAGACTGAAGCATCAACATGCTCATCAATGAAATAACCCAGAATAAAGGACAACATGCTAATGATATGTCTGGTTCTTTCAGAAAATATGGCTGCTGGATATGAAGGGTTGGTCTTGTGGGTTTCTACTGATGAGGGAATGAAAGTTTAGAATATCTGGAACCTCTTGGGGAAGTCTAGATTTAGATAAAACTAAGTAAGGGTCTCAATAGACAGAGGGGTTTCATCTGGCCTAGGTTGAATCTGCAACATTTGATTTATTGATTCAGGTGTGATAGTGAATAAGATTTCTTTTCCAGGGGTTATAATGGCTCTTTGATCAGGGAAATAACAAGTTTGGCAAAGTATTATCACCTCTAGACACTGGAAGGTCTGTGGGACAACATACTTGGGAAAATTAGACTCCCAAATGAAAAACTCATCAGCTTGGTCAATTGATTTGTCATGGCTCCAGCAGTGGAGCTCAAGAAAGTTAAACTCAGTGACAGGGTCACTAATTTTTAAGTCTCTGTCTGCTAAGGGAGTGTGTTCCACATCCACAACTGGAGGTTGTAGGGGATTAACTGATACAATGCTTTGAGAAGCCATATTTTTGTTAATTTTATCAATTAATTACTCTTTTAGCTGAGAAAAACATATTCAGGCCTTTAGGAGAACCTTTGAAATATATTTAAAGTTTGCAACAGGGTTTGGAATGAAACAGTGGCTTTTTCTTCTTGCTTACAATGGTCCAATTGATCAAATATTCAGTCTCTGTGATCAAGAATAGTCTCAAGCCTGGGGAATTCTATGAAAAGATGCCTAGGGTCTGCAAAAAAAAAAAAATTGGAAGCAATAGGGCTTTCTTTTGGTCTGCAAAGGCTCCTAAATGATTCAATTTCTTTGTTACTTTTTTATAGCTTTAGGAACGGGCCTTTGCACTGAGGAATACCTGGAAAGGGTGATTTTCTGGCTTGCAGAGGTGGTTCTGGACGCAACAAAGGTTTTACATGGCTTCACTGGTCTTTATAGAGCTTTTGATTTTTTTTGCAACGGCTTCAGTAATAGCAGGGTTGAATTCTGTTGAAATATGGCTTAAAACAAGGTCGACACTGGTGTATTAGCTCAAAAACAGGTCGGCAGAGCTGTATTCGTGCATTATAATAGAAAATGGTGTAAAAAGGCTACAAAGGGCGGTCTTAAGTGTTTTCAACCAGCAGTGGTTAAAAATTAATGCGCGGATCAATTCAAATGGGCAGGATGGTTTTGTCACAACAATCACGAATACAGTTGAGTTGTTTTCGCATCAGCTAAAGTGGGCAGGCAGTATTTTTTGGAGGGATGCGATGCAATCAAATGGTGCCACGTAGCAGGGGAGCGGGGTGTGAAAATTGCTCATTTCACAAGGTCTCGATGGGATTAAAAATCAAGCTGTCGGAGATGCAATAAAGGGTATTGGCCATTGGATCTGCTCAATCGCGATCGGATGGATGGGCAAATGAGAGGATTTCATCGGGGATTTGATAGGCGAGGCCTAGAGAATAACGTCATGCAATGGGATATGTAAAAAATTTAATATGTAGCGGAGTTATAAGGTGGGCCCATGATATATCAAACGTGGGAGAATTAAAGCTATAGGTTTATAAATATACAAGGGGTTGTGGATAATATATATAAATGGAATTAATATTTAAACTAATGTTAAAATGAAATATGATGCGGGAGATAAAATACACTAAGGAAGGATTTAAAAAAAACATCGGGTGAGTTTTAGCAGTGGGGCCTGACTTATCATTTTAAACTTTAGACTTAGGATAAGTGTATTTTTAGGGGATTTTAAAACGAAAGGGAAATTAGTAAGTGGAAAATTACTTTCCAAAGGATAAATGTGTTTTAAACTAGGGAAAGGGTATTTATGTAGGAAAAATGAGTGAAGTAAGGGGAAAAAGATAAATATGAAGGGGAGGGGGTATTTTTACAAGGGAAATTAGTAAATATGAAATGACCAATTTTTGCTATCCATGCCTTGTGAAAACTATTTCTTCCTACCCATCATCTACCCTAACGTTTTTTCTTCATTTGGGTGCATTTGAGCTTGCAAACCCTTTTTTATTTTTATTTTAACAACAAACTATCTAATTCTAACCTTATTACTTCCAATGACTCAGATTAAGCTATTGATCTCATTTATTATTCTCTACCTAAATACTGATCTCCCAAGATTAAACAGTTTGGCTAGATCTTTATTCTCTATCTATCAACATGAAAGATCAAGATTAAGCACTTTAACCTTCATGGATTGTGGCATTTTGTGACAAGCTGCACATAATCTTATTTTGCAAAATAAAGTAAAAAGTAGTGGCATTTGAATTTAAATCACTTTCATGATCTATTTTTATCTCTTTTTTGTTAGGGTTCATTTTTTCTTTTTTGATCTTTCTCTTTCAGTCCTTTGATTTTTCTTTTAGGACTTTTACCCTCTTTACATTTTTTAATATGGGAAAAAAAATCGCAGAAATCAAAGTATGTACATATTACAAGGCTAATCATAGTCAATTCATGAATCCTATTATTATAGGATCCTGACAGGTTCAAACTGCATTTCCACTTGGGATGAAATGAAGAAGGTATTCCTGACGAAGTATCAAGATTATTGTAAGACTAGAGACCTCAGAGAGGAAGTTTTTGGCATGAATAAAAATGAAGGGGAGAGCTTTGAGGACTTGGCGGAGACATTTCAATACAATCTACAGAGGTCCAAGATGAATCAACTAAGCGAAGAAACCAACAGGACAATTTTTCTCTGGGAAATCAGACCGGAATTTCTAGAGATTTTAAACTTAATGGGAGCAGGTGATGTATCAAAGCTGAGTTATGATGATGTGTGTGAGTTGTGTCGAAGATATTCAAGGGGAAATTCTAAAGTTGGAGGAGGATCAAGAGACACTTCTTCCAGGCTTGTCAAATCAGTTGTCGGAGCTAGAGTAACTAGAGTTGAAATTGGTAATTTATTTGAAAATTTTAAGACTGATATTCTTAGCACTTTGTCTTCACAATTGGATGGTTTATAGACTAAGAAGAAACATGAGGAATTGGATAAATCCGTGGCCGTGTTCTGCGCCAAATGCATGAAGAAACATGCTCTAAGGGAATTTCCTCCAGACGACATAGAGGTATGCTAAATTTGTGAAGCTGAGCATTATATTGATCAATCTCCTTCTCTTCCTAAGATTAAAGCAGCATATATAGCATATCAGGGAGTTGGCAATGCACTCTATGCAATGGCACCTCAAAGGCCATGGAAACCACATCCTACAAGTATGTCACAATCAAATTTTCAAATTCCTTATGCTCAGAATTAGATGTGGAATATTCCAATGACTGACCTCCACAACAGCCTTGGCAGGGGAACTTTTCTTACCCTGCTGCACAAAATTTTCCATCTCAGAATTTTTATCCACCACATCCCATACCACAACAAATGGTACAACAGAAACTTCAGTTGCCTGCCCCACCAAATCAACCTCGTCCCACACATCTTCATGCTCAGCCAGTATCTAACCCCGAAAATAAAACCATCCAATCTTCTCACAATATTGGAGTGGTCACTTATCCCACTTTTCCTACTTACTGTATTACATTGCAGCCTCTGCAGTAAATTTGTGTTCCTTTGCTACAGGAATTTCCTGTGTCACTCTAAGAATTTCATGTGTCGCTGCAATAAATTAAACTCAGATCAAGAAAAGTGGTGACTCAGCCTAAAAGAATTGAAGAGATTTTAGAGGAAGACACTCCAGAAATCCCTAAAGTTGAAAACACACCTGAATCAGCAGAACAAACAACTTCAAGATCACAATAACCTTCCTCATCTCATATTATCGACCCTCCTTTTCCAGAGAGATTGGAAATGAAAATAAAACAACCCGAATTTGATCTTGTGTCTGAACTGAGGAATGCGTGCATTAAGATCCCATTAATGCAAGAAATTAAGGATATCTTGATTTATGCCAAAACAGTGAGGGAGCTATGTACCAAGAAACCACGAAGGAAAAATAAAGATTCCTCCACAATTAAAGTAGGTGGGAAACTTGCAAGCCTTATGTCCACCAAATTTGTTACTGAGAAATATACAGACCCTGGAATCCCTGTGGTTACGACCTTTATCAATGGGTATGCAATAAAGAATAATCTAATTGATTTAGGTGCATCCATCAATGTGATGACTATGGAGACTTTATCTCACGTAGTATCCTTTGACTTACTTCCTACTCCTACCATGTTAGAATTAGCAGATAGGTCTAAGGTCATGCCAGAGGGGGTATTAGAAGACATTTTCATCTCCCTGGATTCCTGGGAGTACCCTGCAGAATTTTATGTTCTTCAATCTAAAACCAACTTGGGAGGGAATCCTTTGATCTTGGGGAGGCCTTGGTTAGTCATGAAAGATGCCTACATAGGGTGTAGATCGGGAAATATGACCATCACTCATGGAGCTGAAACAAATCATATCAATTTGTATCCCCCTGCTAAACTCCTCTTAAGATCAGAAAATACTCGTTGGGTTGAAGAAGAGAAGCATGATTTAGAATGTACCCAGCCAGTTTTAACAATAGCCCAAGCCATGAGCCTTAAGGAAAACTTAGAATAAAATTTGATAAGTTGTTATATTTGTAATCATGATTTTCTATTATGAAACCAACTCCAAAAATAGAATAAAAGAGAGATCAACGCCTTAGAAATAAGCCACTTCAAGGGGGAAACCTCATTTACATAACATAAATAATCAATCCTTGGATGATCAAATGACAAAACCTCCTTTCTATATATAGGATTCCATAGGGTCACAATATAATCATAGCGGACCTAACAATACTAATGTAAGGGCACAATAATAACAATATGGGGGTTACAAGGATACAAAAATAACAATAAGGTGGCTACACTAACAACAATAAGGGACTACACTAGTAATATAGGGACCTAACATGCCCCTCTCTTTCAAAAAATTGTTGTCCTCAATGCTTGAGTAGCTCTGGATGATTCTGTATAAAATTCTCATCCTCCCATGTAGAATCTTCAATGTGTAAGTTCCTCCACTTGATGAGATACTATGAAATTGATCGATTTCGTAGCTGTCAAGTTCTTGTTTCCATGACTGCTTCAGGTTCAAATGTGATTTTTCCTTCCTCATCAAGTTCTCACAATATTGTTTGAACTGGAATTTTGTCACCTATAACCTTCTTTAAGCATGAAACATGGAAAACTGGATGCACTCGAGAAGAAGCAAGAAGCTCCAATTTGTATGCCATAGTACCATTGTTTTGCAACACCTTCTAAGGACCATATTACATTGGTGATAATTTATTATCCTTCTTAGCTTGCTTGAGGGAAATTTTTTTGTATGGTTGTAGCCGTAAAAATACCCAGTCTCCTACCTCAAAACTTTTCTCATTGCGATGTTTCTCTTCCTGTTGTTTCATTCAATTTTGTGCCAAATTTAGGTTATCCTTTAATAGTTGGAGAACTTGTTGTTGATGCTCGATGTGATCTTCCACTGCTTGAACCTTAGAATTTTCTCTTAAATATGATGCAATGAACGGTGGATGATATCCATGAAGTGTCATAAATGGGGTCATTTTTGCTGCAGTATGGAAGTGTTATACCACCATTTAGCCAGAGGTAACCACTTGACCCGTTATGTTTGTTTATCAGATACAAAACAACAAATATATCCTTCCAAACATTTTTTCACTATCCCAGTTTTCCCATTAGATTGATGATAAGATGAGCTATGAGCTAGTTGAGTACCCAAATAAGAAAATAATTCCATCCAAAAATTTCCGGTAAAAATGGGATCTTTGTCACTTACAATAATATTTTGGTTTTCATGTAGCTTTTGAACTGTTTCCATAAATGCAATAGCAATTTTACTTGCTTTAAATGGATGAGATAATGCACAAAGGTGTGCATACTTGGTAATTCTATCAACTACCACCATGATGAAACTCTTTTCTTCGAACTTAGGTAAACCTGTGATAAAATCCATTGAAATCTCCTCACAACATTGACTTGGAATGGATAAAGGTTGTAGAAGACCCAGGGTCTTAATTGTCTCAACTTTATTTTGCTGGCAAACTAAACATTCTACCACAAACTTTTGAATATCAGATTTAAGGTCATCCCAAAAAAATTATTTCTTCACCCTGTGGTAAGTTTTTAAAAATCCTAAGTGTCCTCCTAAGGGAGAAGTGTGCAATTCCAAAAGAATATTTTATTTTAGTTAGGAATTCTTACAAAGATATAAGTGATCTTTGTACCATAAGGAATCATTTTTCCAACTAAATGTATCATATGTAGGATCTTGCTACAACTTTTGAATGAGTGTCCACACTTCTTCGTCCTTCTTCCATTCATCCCTTGCTTCGGTTATCCAATCTGGTTGGATGATAGAAATGGCACAAAGCAATGCTTCCACCTCTTCATCCTTTCTTGAGAGTGCATCTGCAACAACATTTAGCTTCCCTTTTTGTAGATGCTTTCAAAGTCATAACCCAACATCTTTGTGACCCATTTTTGCTGCTCTTCTGAAGATAGTCTTTGTTCCAAAAATTATTTAAGACTATCATGATCAGTTTTTACCTTGAAGTGTCTTTCCATTAGGTAAGGTCGCCATTTCTTTAGTGCACATAGTACATGCCAAAATTTCCTTCTCATAAATAGCTTTCTGTAAATACTTTCCTTTGATTGGACGACTTTCAAAAGAAATGGGTCTTCCTTCTTGCATTAAAACAACACCAATTCCATTTCCTGAGGCATCACATTTCACAATAAATGTTTTTGTGAAGTCTGTCATAGCTAATACCAGTACTAGGCACATTGCCTCTTTAAGATGTTAAAAGGCCTTAGTTTCTTCAGGAGTCCATGAAAATGCATCTTTCTTCAATAATGTTGTTAGAGTTGCTGCTATTCTCCCATAATTCTTAACAAACTTGTGATAGTACCCTGTTAACCCCAGAAATCCTCGCAACTGCTTTATGGTTGTGGGGACTTTCCATTCCTTAATGGCTTTAATTTTGTTAGGGTCTACCTTAACACCCTCTTGAGATACAATATGACCCAAATATTCCACCTCTTGTACTCCAAAGAAACATTTGGAGGTTTTTGCATATAATTGTTTCTCCTCCAATAGTTTGAGCATAATGTCAACATGTTGAACGTGATCCTTCCAAGATCTATTGTATATTAGTATATCATCAAAAAATACTAACAAAAATTTTCTAAGGGATTGAAAATGGAATTCATCAACCCTTTAAATGTAGAAGGTGCATTGGTAAGGCCAAAAGGCATGACCAAAAATTCATAATGACCCTCATGAGTTCGAAATCTTGTTTTTAGAATATCTTCAATGTTCATTCTAATTTGATGATATCCTGAACGAATGATCTGAAATTTGAATGTTAGTTATTTATGTGCTAATTTCATTTTCAGATATAAAACTTATTCATTGATCTTATGCTTGATGTGCAGGTTCCCTTGTTCCTTATGTGTATCAAAAGAGGAATTAAAACTGAATATTATAACATAAAGCATGAATTTAAAGATTGAACAGCAACAACATAAATGACAACAAACCACACATACTGATACAATAAAACAAATATTTGATAAAGAAGTTCACCCCTCCTATGTTAAGAATTTACCGGAGAACATAAATAATTACCGCATGAATAAATAAAGAATTTTACTGAGAGAAATAAATAAACATAACCATGAAAGAGCCAGCAACAAATCACATAAACATAAACACAATGTTTATCCGGGAAAACCCCAAATCCGGGAAAAACCCAACCAATGAAATTTCATTAACCATTGGCCAAAACCCTGACCAATCCGGCCAAGTGAGCCTTCACCGCTCACCTCCAGGCCTTACCTTACAATGAATTCTTCCCAGCCTTTTTATAGGCTCCATTACATGCAATACCATGGGTCAAAACCATGTGCCCCAAAACCACTACTGTTTACCCTAGTCAACATTGACTCTACCCCGAGTCATGTTTACCTAAAAATTCCCCCCTTAAACTTGACTTGGGGATTATTGACTAAATCCAGCCAAACCTGCTAGATGAGACAACCCCGCTCACTCTAGCTCTTCCCCCCTCAAATTTTTACCCAGGGTAATTGTTAACTTGACATCCCCCCATCACCTAGGTCTAACCCAGACTTTACCAGTGATTTACCCAGGGGTATGCATGCCATACCAGGTCTTACAGCAATATGCCCATTTACATGTAAATTAACTTCATTATAATATATATATATATTTTGTTTCATTGTTGCTGCTCTTTGTATGACCATTCTCTACATTCATACATGATGTCCTCTTCAAAGAGGACATCATAGTTATACATCAATGTCCATATAAAGAGAATCCATCTACCGGATTACATGGGTCACCAGCCTCTGTAACCGCCAGTCCTCTAGGAATTCTCTTCAGATACATGGTTCATCAATTTTAATTAATTTACCTGCAAATATCCTCTCTCATTTTGACGTTCTATAAAGCATTTGATTGACACATTCTGTCAAACACTTTGCTCTCCTAACGTAGCTAATGGCTTGCTATTCTAGCACATATTCTCTCCTATCTCATGGATGCAGATAACATAATAATTGAGGGTGGTCCTATCCATAGTTTTCGCCATCTCCAACGTCATCATCAGCAGCATTTGCCCCAAACTCCTGCATTCCAACTTGATCAGACATTACTCTCCACGGTGCAAACATTTCGTGGATTATCATCCCGCTTCTAACAAGTTCGAGATGTTGTCATTGCCTCCACGACCACCAGCTCCACCACTGGTGCTACCATGGCCTCCACATTAAACGTGCTACTCGTAGCCATCTAAATCATCTCAAATTTATACTCCTCCGCCATCAAGGATTCCGTGTCAAAACTTGTTTGCAAACCTCTGTCATCTATGTTGGAGAATCGTTGCTTGACCTGCAGGCCATCCTGTGACGAGAGACAGGGTCTTTAATTTCATCTAAAAACTCCTTTACAGACACGACTTTCTCTGCGCAGCGCATCAGTTTTTTCTCCCCCATCGATCATAGCACTGGAATCAACCACAATCACACTAATCCCCTCGCTGGATTTGAATGAATCTGTTACTTGCTTGGGCATGGACATGCTCTGCTCTTTTGGCGCTGGGTCCCTTTTCGCCATCTCCGTCCACGCAGAGGGGCAAGATGATACGTCAATAGCCATGGCTGTGCTCCTGCGCAAAACTTTTACAGTGATTTCTTTGGCGCAGATTTTCACGTTAAGAGAAGCCCTTCACCATTCAATCATCGAGTAGATATACCCCGTCATGCACGAATGAATTCTCAAAGAAATTCCTGCAAAATTTCACAAGTACAGACTGTGAAATTGTGGAGTGATCCTTATTCAAAAAACCTTGAATCAAAAATGATATTGTTCATAGTTTCCACATTGTTACTCGAATCTAGTAGCGATAGAGAATTCCCTTGCGCATTCCAGCATCAACTCCCACTCGAGCTCGTGCGACCCTATATGACCTGTCTAGCGTCATCAAGAAATTAAGAATTGGATCGTTGCTCTGATTGATCTAGACACATCAAATCATCCCTAGATTTGATTCTCATGATTTCATCTATTTGATTGTATTGCACTTGGAAAACTAGCCCTAGTCGGATTCATTTTCAACCAGCTCCGATACCAGTTGTTAAGAATTTACCGGAGAACATAAATAATTACCGCAGGAATAAATAAAGAATTTTACTGAGAGAAATAAATAAACATAACCATGAAAGAGCCAGCAACAAATCACATAAACATAATCACAATGTTTATCCGTGAAAACCCCAAATCTAGGGAAAAACCCAACCAATGAAATTTCATTAACCATTGGCCAAAACCCTGACCAATCCAGCCAAGTGAGCCTTCACCGCTCACCTCCAGGCCTTACCTTACAATAAAGTCTTCCCAGCCTTTTTATAGGCTCCATTACATGCAATACCATGGGTCAAAACCATGGGTGCACAAAACCATGTGCCCCAAAACCACTACTGTTTACCCTAGTCAACATTGACTCTACCCTCATGTTTACCTAACATCCTGGGCTACATCTCCTTGGTCCATCTCCATAGATTGGGCCTCTATATTAGCTCAAATTTGATCAAAATGTTGTTTACATGCATTAAATTCTTTTGGAACCTATTCCAATGAGTTTAAATCATCGAAATCTATCATAAACGACTATTTGTTTACTCAATTTGGTTACCAAATACTTTGGGCATGGCCTTCCCTCTTGGTGGCCCTAGTCTTCAAAAATATTCAAGTCAACAAAAAATTTTGTAGATGACCTCTTTTGCCTCTGCAACCTGTTCCAATGGCTCCAAAACATCAAAATTTGTCTAGAATGACTCTTCCTGCACCCAATTTGGTCAAATATTGCCTCAGTTATGGCAAAACCAACTTTCCCTAGTTTTTCTCCACTAAATCTAGAATCCAGCGAGCGAACTCCACTAAAACTGGAGCTGCCTCTGAATTTGGCGGGTCCGCCATATCTTCCGCCAAGATAATTATGCACTTAATTAATGATAAGTGGGAATTTAAGTGTAGTTAACATATATATTAGCGCAAAGCACGTTTAAACATTGATTGCGGATTAGTTTGAATTAACCACGGATTAGTGGTATTAATACACAGTTTAATTTTTGTTTTAAAACTAAGCCGAACAGCGTTAGATCTTGTTCATAATACGCAGACTTGTGGGAGGGGGCTGGCCCCCTCTGGACCTCCAACTCTCGCGCTAACACAGTTCAAATACAAGCAGCATTCCATAATTAGTAATGAACATAGTGTTGGTGTAGTGGTAATTGGGTGCGCTCGTGGGCGTGAGGTCCGCCCATAATTTTGCATTGAAACCTTTAATAACTCGCACCCATTCAAACCTGCGTTAACCTTTGGTCGAACCTTGTATTAATACCTCCATCGTATTAATATAAACATATGTCATTACCATAGTTTAATACGACAATATATATATGCCAATGGATTTGTAATTAAATGAAATGTAGGGTTGAAGGATTTGGTTTATAAATAATGTAATATGTAAGAATTAATATATTAATTTAGAATTAATTAAGGTTTATTAAAATAATTAATATAAATAATATATGATTAAAAATTATATATATATATATATAGTTAATTAAAAATAAATAATAATTTCCAACACAAAATCCATAAACTCAAAATTCAACCTTAGGAGGTCATTGGGCAATTTTCTCCTTCACAAACCAAACTGGAGAATCACGGAGTGACACTTGTCACAATCCCATTTGAATAAAATAGAAGAAGATTCCCTAAATGCTAATTGGGCTACCATGTCATCAACCTATACTTTTTTTGCAATTTTTTTAATAAAAATTTGCATGTTTCGAATGACGATCAACAGATCATAACTCCTTCATCCTAACTCGCTTTTCAACGAAATGAGATGTGTTGGATTCCTTGCGACAGGTCAGTCATTGTAGTTCTGGTTTCATTCAATTCTAAGAACTTTAATTTTTGAGCTAAAATATTGAGCCTCTAATCATTCCTCCCCTCTAGAAGCCTTTTGGGCCCCAAAATCTCTCTTGATTATTGGTTAAGTGGATTAGGGGACTGTTCCCTCACCCTTCCAGTCTCTATCCATTGAAATTTTCTCAATTTCATCATTTTGAGCTTTTCATAAAAATTCAACTTTTTCCTCGATTCTTACGACCTTCTCTTGCTGTCATTGACACTGTCACGCTGCAATATTTCTGAATTTGCAGAGCAAAAATCTATTCTTGCAAAAACCATCTTGTTCCTACCTTGTTCAACAATCAAACGAAACTTAAAATCTTTCTCACCTTGCACACTGTCACCATAGCAATTTTTAGTTTCTTTTGCTTTGTACTTGCATTGAATCTTGACCAAGTATCTTTGTCATTGCCATGTACCTTTTGGAAACCAACAATAAGCATTTGTGGAACCCATGCCTTCTTTTCCAAGCTACTTTGTCACTTTCTCTTTGGCCTTTGCACCCTCTTGCACCGGCATCTTGTTTCTAACACTGCTCAACACTACTGTTGATCGTTGCAAATGTTTTTCACCTTGATCTGAATGTGGGCAAACTTGCTAATGCTATGCAAGCTCCCTCATCAATATTAAAAATGTGTTTCTTATGTGCATAGTAATTTTACTGAGCCTTCATCTTATCACAAGGATTTATTTTTGGTGTCTTTCAACATGTAATTCCATGAGTAGATTATATACATGAAACCATTAAGCACATTAACGGAAAATACATCATACAGCAAAACACAAGCCATTTGATGAAGAAGTTCACCCCACCTGGGCTACATCTCCTTGAATCATCTCTAAGGCATGATTTATTGTTATTATGCTCCAATTTCAAAATGATGAGTACATCAATGTGCTGAAAAAAAATGGTAAGTTTCTCCTAAAAAGAAACAACTCCTGCAAAGTCGCTTTACCATACAGTTACTGTCAGCAACTCATGGGCATCTTACCAAGATCCCTTACTCAAATATGAAAGAGCATCAAATTTGTACTTCAATAATTGTAAGTACATCAACAATATTTTTCTCTAAAACACATAAAGAGAAAATATGAGAAAAATGCTACAGCACTGCTACAAAGGCTATTGCTGCAAACATATGGTGGCTAGAATATCCCTGCAAGATCATCTTCATCTCAAAGTCCTCCAAGGATTGGCTCAATATCTGAATGATCCATACACCCTCCTGGTTCAACCTACAATTTTAACTTGAAGATGTGCTCTAAATAGAAAACAGAAGTTACCAATGGATTCAAAGCATCCATAAACCCTTGAGTAGCCTCTTTTGGTTCTTTATTTGGTCTACAGGTCCTCTAGACATGGCCTTCCCTCCTGGTGGCCCTGGGCTTCAAAATTATTCAATGTGCCAAAAACACCTGTATATGAGCTCCATTGCCTCTAAAACCTATTCCAATGGATTCCCGGCATGCCAAAATGCTAAGAATGACTTTTTCTTAGCCCAATTTGGTCGAATATTGCTCAAGATAGGCCTCAGAAAACTTCCACTAACACTAGAAGACTGCTAGTTAAGTCCACTAAAAGTGGAGCTCTACCAAAATTGGCGCGCTCCGCCAAACATGTCGCCAATTTAAATGCGTAGTTAAGGTTAATATAAGTGCAGATTAGGTTAATTAGGCACGTGGTTAATGCGCTAAACACGCTTTGCAATTGGCCCCCAGCGCTTGGTCACGGAGTAGTGGACGCATGAGGGGGCTGGCCCCTCCGTGCTCCGCCATCGGATCTGCGTAACCTTCATATAGAAGTTCGTGGGAAATGTTTTACAAACATTTCCCATGGCTTAATGGTGAAGGTGTTGGTTTGTGGGGCGAAGGTTTGGGGTTCAAACCCAACCCCGCCCTGTTACAATGTATTTTTTCCCTTGGCGGATACTTCACAAATTTGAATATGCGGATTTGAGTTTGGAACTTTGATTTAAATTAAATTTAATATATAATTAATAATATATATTGATATATGTGTGTGTGTGTGTGTGTGAAACATAGACCAAAAATTTGGAAAATTTCACCCACATAGACCAAACTGGGGAATCCGTAAGTACCAGTTGTCACAGTGCCATTGGATGAAACTACAGAATATTCCTGGAGTTCTAACTAGACTGTACGGATGCCCAGTCAGCATCCTTGTCAACCCTGCACAAATTTTGCATGTTCTGCACGGCAATCAGCGGGCTCTAACTCCCTCATACGGAGTCGGATTTTGACGAAACGAATTGCACCGGAATCAGGGCGACAAGTCAGTCGTGGTCATTCAGGCTCCACACCTTTTTGAACACTTTGAATTTTGAGCAAATTTTTGCCCCTGATTCAGATTCCTATCACACCTTCTTTCAAAGGCAACATGTTAACATCCTGAAACAACTCATTACAAGTATAAGAATCTTTTTTAAAAGTGTGATTCAATACATCTCTTTGTTTGATCATCAATAATGTCAAGTTTTTACTTGCATTAACTATCCTCTTCATTTCACTTGCATGCATAAGAGACAAACCTGTGTTCTTCTTATGTGCTCTAATTATGTACTCAATACCATCCTTAAACAAGTGATACTTGTTCTCATGGCGATGAAATACTTCTTTCCTATCATACAGATAAGTACTTCCCAATAAAATACCTGATATCTCAAGCGGCACCACATCAAGCTCAACTTCATCAAGCAAGTTTGAGTTAATGGCGAATCTTAGTAAGCACTTCCTTGTAACCTACAAGTTTTCATTCTTGCATATCCAACCCAAAGGATATGTTCTTGGATGTCTAATAGTTTCAAGGCCTAGTTGCTTAACCAAATCTTCGGAAATCAAGTTAGCTTGTGACCCACTATCAAAAAGTGTATCAATCTTGGTATGTTTAGAGACAACTCTAATGTGGAAAACTTCTATTCTTGTATCTTCATCATAAGTATCATTTGAAAATTTTGAAGAACTAGTGCTTACAACATGTTTACCTTTCAAACCCATAGTTGTAATTTTTGTCGCATCTCCTGAATCTGACCCTAAGTCTTGTTCAGCTATACCAACAGTTTACCCTTCTCTTTGGCTTTCAGTCTATTTGGTTTTAATTGTGGATGAAGTTTCCAATAGTGGTATTCATCATGGCCAGTCTTTGAACATCTCTTGCATGTGAGTTTTTCCTTCTCTCTTTTTACAGAGCTATTTCTTTTTCCTCTTCCATAAAATTTTCCTTTCCCTTTACCCTCACTTTCACCTTTCTCCTCTATGCCTTGTTTTCCCCTTGCCTCTAAGTTTGTGGCTTGTACACAAACTTCATCTAAATTGTTTGGGTTAAACATAAGAATAGTATGCTTCAAATAGGAATGTAAACCCCCAATGTATTTCAAGAGTGTATCTTGGAAATTCAAATTTACTCCTAACAACAAAGCTCTCTTTCTAAGCTCCTGGGTATATTCTTGAATTGTTTGACCCTTGAGCTACTTAAAATTTTCCCAACTCATAATAGCTTTTTTCATGTAGGCTAATGGATAAAATTGTCTTTTAATGGAATAAATAAACTCAACCCAATAAATCGATATCTTACCATGGATTCACAATTCCTCTTAAGTCTTTGCTTCCCACCAAACTAGTGCATCTCCTTCTAGCCTTAATGAAGCAAAATGGATCTTTATTTCGGCTTCATGAAGGTTTTGAATTCTTCAATACACCTCCAATTGATGTATCCAATTTTCAAGCCTCTCTGCATTTTCCTCACCATTGTTCATGGGTAGTTCAAACTTAATGCCCTATTTGAGTAATGGAGTTTTCCCCTTTGTGGCTTTTGAGTGAGTGTGAATGGTCTTTGTGGTGGAAGTGGAAGATGATGCAGATGGGGATGATGAGGATGATGAATATGGTGGAGATGAAGGTGGGTTTCCTCCACTGCCCTTTGAACTCTTCTCTTCATCCTTCTTCCCATCTAAAGATCCTTCTCCATGTGGAGGCTTAGAACATTTTCTTTCTCTTTCTGCAATGAATGCATCAAACATGATTTTAACCATTCTTTGAATGTCTTTGAAGTCTCTCTTGACATCCTCTTCTTATGAATGTCCATGAGTCTCTCCAAATCCTGAAATAATGGCTAAGGATTCAAGCTCAACCTCTGATGCTTGTACCTCTTCAATCACTTCATCTTATTGTGCAATTTGTACCTCTTCAATCTCAACTGCTGGAGATGGAACTTGAGGTGCTTCAAGTGCAGTTTTGAATGGAACTTTGAGTGAGGATGATGCTCTTTCAGCTCTCCTTCTTCTGGTTCTAATCTCAAGACTTGCAACCAACAATTTACCTTCACCTTTTTGCAACTTTAACCTTGTCAACATCACAAAATTGCAACCATTAACTTGCACAAAACTTCTAGCAACTATCAAGAAAATAACATTTCCTTTCAACCACACTCTAATACCGAATTGATCTGAAATTTGAATGTTATTTATTGATGTTCTAATTTCATTTTCAGATATAAAACTTATTCATTGATCTTATGCTTAATGTGCAGGTTCCCTTGTTGTTTATGTGTGTCAAAATAGGAAATAAAACTAAATTTTATGTGTTTTTTAAAACATAAATCATGAATTTAAAGTGTTGAACAGCAACAACATAGATGAAAGCAAACCACACAAACTGATACAATAAAACAGAGTTTTGATGAAGGATTTCAACCCTCCTAGGCTACATCTCCTTGGTCCAGCTCCATAGCTTGAGCCTCTGTATTAGCTCAAATTTGCTCAAAATGTTGTTTACATGCATAAAATTATTTTGAAACATGTTCCAATGAGTTTAAAACATCGAAATCTATCATAAACGACTATTTTTTTACTCAATTTGGTTACTAGATGCTCTAGGCATGGCCTTCCCTCCTGGTGGCCCTAGGCTTCATAAATATTCAAGTCAAAAAAAATATATGTAAATGACCTCTTTTGCCTCTAAAACATATTCCAATGGCTCCAAAACATCAAAATCTGTCTAGAATGACACTTCTTGCACCCAATTTGGTCAAATATTGCCTCAGTTATGGCAAAACAATTTTCCCTAATTTTTCTCCACTAAATCTGGAATCCGGCTAGCTAACTCCACTAAAACTAGAGCTGCCTCCGAATTTGGCGGGTCTTCCATATCTTCCACCAAGATATGTACGCACTTAATTAAGGATAAGCGGGAATTTAAGTGCAGTTAACATATGGATTAGTTCAAAGTGCATTTAAACATTGATTACGGATTAGTTTGAATTAACCACGAATTAGTGATATTCATACAAAGTTTAATTTTCATTTTAAAACTCTGTCTAACATATTTAGCTCCTGGTCATAACACGCGGACATGTGGGAGGGGACTGGCATGCGGGGCTGGCCCCCTCCGGACCCCCAATTCCTGTGCTATCACAGTTCAAATACAAATGACATTCCATACTTAGCAAGGAACATAGTGTTGGTGTAGTGTTAAGTGGGTGCGCTCATGGGCAGGAGGTCGTGGGGTCGAACCCCAACCTCTGCCCGTAATTTTGCATTAAAAAGCTTTAATAACTCACGCCCATTCAAAATTGCGTTAACCTTTGGTCGAACATGTATTAATGCCTCTAATGTATTAATATAAACATATTCCATTACCATAGTTTAATACGACACAATATATATATATATATATATATATATATATCAATTCATATGCCAACAAATTTGTAATTAATGAAATGCCAACAAAACTTTGCAATGTAGGGTTGAATGATTTGGTTTATAAATAATGTAATATGTAAGAATTAATTAAGGTTTATTAAAATAAATAATATACATATAACCCTAATTAATTAAAAATAAATAATAATTTTCAACACAAAATCCATGAATTCAAAATTTAACCTTAAGAGGTTATTGGGCAATTTTCTCCTTCACAAACCAAACTGATGAATCACGGAGTGACACTTGTCACAATTCCATTGGAATAAAACTGAAGAAGATTCCCTGAATGCTGACTGAGCTGCCATGTCATCAGCATGTACCTGTTCTGCAATTTTTTTAATAAAAATTTGCTTGTTCTGAATGGCAATCAACAGACCGTAACTCCTTCATCCGAACTCAGTTTTCAATGAAACGAGTTGCGTTGAATTTCTTGAAATAGGCCAATCGTTGTCGTTCTAGTTTCATTCAATTCTGAGCACTTCCATTTTTGAGCTAAAATACTGAGCCTCTGATCAACGAAGATCCAACTTGGTAAAATAAATTGCTCCATGTAATTCATCCAATAATTTGTCAATCACAAGAATGGAAATTTATCTTTACTAGTGAGCTTATTGAGCTCCCTATAATCTGGACACATGCGCCATGATCCATCCTTCTTGTGCACTAATAATACGGGAGCAGAGAAAGAACTTTGACTCGGTTGAATTATACCAGCCTCTAACATTTCTGCAATCATACATTCAATTTCACTCTTTTGGACATAAGGATATCTATAAGGCCTGAAGTTTGGAGGAACACTTCTTGGAATCAAATGAATAGCATGATCGTGATCAGGAATAGGTGGGATTCCTTTGGGAGTTTCAAACACCATGGAATGATTGTCCAATACTTTTTGGAGATCTGGAGAAATAGAAGATTTTGATGTTGGAACTTCTAGTGAGCATAATTGTGCAATTGCACCTCATTGTTCTTTCTTCTGAAGCTTTGTCATGACATTAGAGCTTATTATCTTTCCCGGCTTCCCTGCGATACCCCGTAATTTAACTTCCTTTCCTTCCGAAAAAAATTTCAATAAAAGTTTTTGAAAATTAAAAGCTACCGACCCCAAAGATTGTAACCATTGTACTCCTAGTACAACATTATCACCTACCATTGGAATGGAAAGCATTGGAATATTCAATACATATTCCCCCATGGTTAGCTTGATATTATGGCATTTTCCAAAGCAATTTATAGTTCCTCCATTTGCAACCATCACTTGACATTCTGGTGTTGGGTACACGAAGCAATTCAATTCCTTGGCTACCTTATAATGAATAAAATTATGGGTACTACCCGATTCAATCAACACTATTACCTTTTTCTTCTTGATATGTCCATCTATCTTGAGAGTTTGAGTGATAATCCCTGCCAATGCATTACAGGATATGGTCATAATCATTTCTTCTTTCTATATGGTTGGTTCTTGGTGTATATCCTCTTCTTTTGAAGTTTCTAGTTCATTTTCTTCCTCCTCTTCACAATCTATGTAAAATAATTTCTTCTCAGCACACTTATGACCTTTAGTGTATTTGCTATCACAACTATAGCAAAGCCCTTTTGCTCTTTTTTCTTCCATTTTTTGTGGAGTCAACCTTGTAGTTTTTGGAAGTCTAGGAGGGAGTGGTAGGCTTCCTTGTCGCCATAATTTTACTTTCAATTTTTGTTTCCAACCTGAATGCCTTCTCCAATGAATCAGGTTCCCAACGGCAAACCTCATGTTGGATGTTATCTTTTAGAGTCCCTATGAAGACATCAATCATGTGCTCCTCTGGAATATCGGTTACCCTTATATATTTTTGGAAGTCCTCAATATGCTCCACCATTTTACCCTTTTTTTTGAGATTTATCAATTGGCTAAAGAAGGTGTTGCTCTTTGTATCCTCATAATGTGTTATTATTTCCTCCATAAAAATTTACTAAGTGACAATTTTTTTACGAGAAAAGCCATTGATACCATACAAATGTATTTTTATTTAAACGTAAAGTTGCAATGCGTACCTTTTGTGTGTTATGGAGATCAAAATATTGCTCCATCTGTAGCATCCATGTTATGGGATCCTTGCCATCAAACTTCCTCATATCCATTTTTGGAATATGGTGGGTCTTACATCCAACATTAGAGTTTATGAAATCGCGATTAACAATTATTTTGTTCTCATCATGAGTTTCCTGTACTACCTTTTTGCCATTAGGAGTCATTTCTTGAATCAACTTTGTCAAACCTTCCTTCAAACCTTCCATGTCTACTTTTAGATCATTCTTCATGTCTTCCAGTTAGGTTCCATGTCACCATCTTAGCTTCCATGCCATTCTTCAAACCATCCATGTTAGCTTCCACGTCTTTCTTCAAAGCATCCATATTAGCTTCCACGCCTTTCTTCAAAACTTCCATTTCATTTTTTGTTGCTCTTTGCGAGAGCGAAATTTGATGCACTCGCTTTTGTAATTTTGATATATCATGTTGCACTTCTTCCTCTTCATGAGTCATAGTAGAGCCTTCTGAGGGCTTAATGGGTGTTGAATTCTTTTTGGGGGCATTTAGAACCCAATATTGATATCTATATTTAAATATGCCCTTAGAATCACTTCAAACTGATTTTTCAAACAAGACTTGTGTAATTTGAAAAAAAAATAGACAATTTTTTCTTGCTTTTGAGGAGCTTGATATTGAAACTGAATTATCTTTGTGCTTTCATATCTTCAATATCCGAAGTGTGGTCCTATAGTAGCCCTTTGAATCTTCTTTCAAATGCCACATATATGACCTGATTTGGATTCTTCAAGACAAAGTTATGCACAATCTCCCACAATGACCTAATTATAGACTGGTTCAGTAAAGCGAACTTGTACGGTGTACCACATGTCACTGTTCCCTCCTTCAGCTCTGAAATTGACATAGGAAACTACAGTCTGTGGAATTTCGGCCACTTTTTACAGAATTCCAATCCGATGCTCAGAGAGAGAGCTATGACGATTTTCCCAAGGTCACCTATTTTAGATGAACTTCGAGAGCCTACAAAAACCCTAACTTCCACAGATTATATCTTCGAAAATATTGTGAACCAAGATTTGAAATTTTTACACGAAGTTCCTTGGGATTTATTCGAAATGGGTTTTTTTTTAGCGTTTGAATCTTCGTAGAAAAAACTTTATAGCAAAAATAGCATGATGACTTTTTTGAAGCAACGAAACCCTAGAATCCAAAGCTCTGATACAAAATGTTATGAAACAAACTCCAAAAATAGAAGAAATTAGAGATCAATGTCTTATAAATAATCCACTTCGAGGGGGAAACCTCCTTTACATTACATAAAAGAACAAATTCTTGGATGATCTAATGACAAAACCTCTTTTCTATATATAGGACTCCATGGGGTCACAATATAATCCTAGTCGGCCTAACAATAATAATGTAAGAGCACAATAATAACAATATGGGGGTTACAGGGGTACAACAATAACAATAAGGTGGCTACACTAACAACAATAAGGGACTACGCTAGTAATATAGGGATCTAACATTTTCCGCAACATTTAGAAGGGCAGTCTAGACATAATTTAAATATCATTACTAATGTGTAGGATTTTTATGAACATAGTACAGCAATTGAACTACATTCAACCCTCTTATATGCATTCCCTACATATTCAATGACTGAATGGGGGGTAAGGTGATTGAAATTTTTCCTAGAAAAACTTTAAACATCAATTATGTCTTAACTCCTGAACAAGAGAAACAATTAATTCAAGCATTGAAAAACTTTTCAGACACATTTTCTTGGGAATATACAGACATGAGGGGCATTCACCCAGATACATGCATTCATCAAGAAAATGCTCGTCTTGTGAGACAACCACAAAGGAGGATGAACCCCGCTTTAAGAGAAATTGTGAAAAATGAATGGTAGAAATTATTAAATGTAAGGTTCATCTATCCTATCTCATATAGCCAGTGGGTATCTCCACTTGTTATTGTCCCTAAAAATAATGGTAAATGGCGAGTGTGTATATATTACAGGGAACTAAACAAAGCTACATTAAAATATCACTTTCCCTTACCTTTTATAGACCAAGTATTGGACACTCTAGCAGCGAAGAAGTATTTTTCCTTCCTAGATGGGTTCAGCGGGTATAATCAAATTAGGATAGTTCCAGAGGACCAGGAGAAGACAACATTTACATGTCCCTGGGGTACCTATGCATATAAGTTATTACCATTTTTTCTATGCAACGCACCAGCCACATTTCAACGGGCAATCCTTAGCATTTTCCCTGACCTTTTTCATGATTGTGTAGAGGTCTATATGGATGGCTTTACAATGATGGGTGATAATTTTAAAGAATATTTACATAATCTTCATAAATTTTTGCAGAGATGTAGAGAAACTGCTCTTTCATTGAGTAATGAAAAATATTTTATGATTATGACTGAGGGTATTGTTTTGGGTCATCATGTTTCCGCTGCAAGAATTATAGTTGATCCGGCTAGGATTGAAGTTATTGTAACGTTGCCCTAACCAACCAGACAAAAGGGAGTCGGAAGTTTCCTTGTACATGCAGGCTACTACAGAAGGTTTGTTGAGAATTTTACAAAATTATCATATCCATTGTTTAAATTATTGACTAAAGAATCTGAATTTCATTGGAATGATGAGTGTCAAGCTGCATTTGATACACCCAAGGAAAATCTTTCTTCAGCACCTGCCTTGAGAGGCCCAGATTGGAAATTGCCCTTTCACATTTCCACTGAGGCCTCTGATTCAGCCATAGGAGCAGTATTGGGTCAAAAGGAAGATCTTGTAACCCATGCTATTTATTTTGTTAATAAAAATTTAACTCATGCAGAACTGAATTACACGGTAACTGAAAAAGAATTCCTTCTTGTGATTTATGCTATTAACAAATTTAGACATTACATCACTGGTTGCGATGTTTTTTTACACACTGATCATTTTTTCATCCAATATCTCATGAACAAACCAGTCACTAATGGCAGGATCACTAGGTGACTTTTGCTGCTGCAGGAAATTGACATCACAGTATTGGATAGGCTAGGAAAAGAAAATCAGGTAGTTTATTTCCTATCCAGGCTCAACTATGCAGGTGAGGAAGTTCTTGTTAATGATATATTTCCTGATGAGAATTTGTTTGCTATTTCTGTCAATACACTTTGGTTTGCAGACATGGCCAACTACCTTGCTACAGGAAAGTTGCCACCCTACTTTTCATCTAATCAGAAAAAAGAGAATTATTAGGAAAAGTGTTGATTACTCTTGGATTAGAGGAGACCTCTTTTTCACTGGACCCAATTTGATTTTTCACAGTTGTGTCAGAGAGGATGAGATAAATGATATCTTGACAGATTGTCATGATGAACCCTGTGGAGGGAACTTTGCAGATAAGAGGACAACCTATAAGATCATTTTCTCAGGTTATTATTGGCCAAGTCTTTTCAAAGATGCAAAGGAGTATGTCCGGAAATGTGATAGCTGCTAGAGAATAGGGCGGCTTGTTCAATCAAATGAAATGTCGTAGCAGCCACAAGTTCTCATAAAACCATTCGAGAGGTGGGTTATTGATATTTTAGTTCCCGTCAATCCTATGTCCAAATTTAAGAAGTATATTTTGGTCTGTATTGATTATGTTATGAAGTGGGTGGAAGCAAAAGCATTACCTAGAGCAACCGAGAAAGCAGTGGTAGATTTTATTTTTTCTGATATTTTTGTAAGATTTGTGGTATCAAGGGAAATAGTTATTGATCAGGGTACTCAGTTTGTGTCAAATCTTCTACAGGGAATTGTACAAAAATATCAGATTACTCATCGGAAGTCCACCCCTTACCATACACAAGCCAATGGGTGGGTGGAATTAACAAATAAGGTGTTGGAGACCATCCTTACAAAGACAATGCAATTACATAAGAATGATTGGTCTGATCGACTTCTTGAGGCATTGTGGGATTACAGGATCACATGGAGAAACACCAGTTACTTCTCTCCATATGAATTGGTGTATGGAAAACAAGTTTTACTGCCTATTGAATTTCAGATCAAAACTTTCAAGATGGTAGCACATTTTGGGTATAGACCTTGATGAGGCACAACATCGAAGAATCTTGCAGCTCAATGAGTTGGATGAGATTAGGCAGGATTCTTTTCATCATACTAATCTGGTCCAACAACAACGGGCTAAATGGCACAATAGATACACTAAGAAGAAGCAGTTCAAAGAGGGAGTCTGGGCATTGTCGTATGATTCAAAATTTAAGAACTTTAAAGGAAAATTTAACACACATTGGCTAGGTCCCTATGAAATAATAATTTTTTTGATAATGGATCTGTTTGGGTTAAAAATATTGATGATGGGGATGTTATCTTCTTGGTGAATGGGCACATACTCAAACTATGTCAGAAACTTCAATATCAAGAGGAATTTGTGGAAGAAATTGTGAAGAAAAAGGAGTTGGAAAAGGTGGGAGAGGGAGTCATTCCTCTCACTACCTCTTCTTGATTTCCTGCTGACACATTGAGCTCACTTTTTTCCTCCTCGAGCTCAGTAAACCATGAGAGGAATGTCTATTGGGTACGGGTTTATTCCTTTTTCCGGGCCCAATGGACTAGTTACGAAAAAGGAGCCCCCTTGGAGTCTTTTTTTTCAATATTTCAGATTCTCTAAAATTAAAATATGGCGAGCATGGACTGCCTTGGGTACATTAAAAACACTGGTTAGTAGATCCTTTGGGATCCTCTCAATAAATTATGTTTTTCAGTTAATTTTTGGATTGCTCATGTTGGACTGATGTGGGATTTCTTAAGACCCTCCTTCCAACAATCTTGGCCCATCGACATCAGCAAATTCTTTGGGTCCAAGATCATAGCCTTATGATGCCTTGAAGCTTGTATGCCTTAATGACAGGCTATTCAGCAACAATGGGGATTCATTATGGCTCCTTGACTGCTGGATCCTACAGTGAGTTCGACAACAGCTCATAAATTCACACCTGATTGTTAGAAAATTATACATTACAGAGCAATGCAACACATAAAATATGCGGAAAACACAAGCACACAAAACACATAAAACCAGAGAGAGACAGATATACGTGGTTCACCCAGTTTGGGCTACGTCCACTTCAAACAGCCAGTTCTTCCTTTCTATTATCCAGCAAAATGAAGAGACGCAACCTACAGCAGATCAGCTGTAATATCTTATGTTCTCTCTCACAGTCTCCCTATTTGTTTCTCGCTCTGAGAATACACATACAATACACAGCCGCAATATAATACCCTCATACCAAGCGAGGGGTTGCCTTCTAGGGCAAAAAACCCTAAACTAAACATAACTTCTATCGTCATATCATCTGCCTAATGAACGGCCCAGATTGACTAGAAATTATTATACTTTTACAAGGCAATTTTACATATGTTTTTAGCTTCGGGTGCGATGCCCCCGAAACCCTCACCGGGTGACCGCTGGCCCCCGAAACCCCCAACAAACCCCCCCCCCGCGGACCCCGCAGGGTGGTCAAGTCCCCCCCGCACCCCCCTGCTGATGCATATGGAACTGGAGTGTAAAAACTCTGGTAAAACTGATAAATATATATTATTAATGATGAAAAGATGAGATGATTACAATGAGGGATCGTCTGGGCTTAAATACAGCCTCAAGGTGTCCCTTGGTGAAGAGGCATGATCTTTGATCATGCCCTTTCAGTTAATAACCTAAGATAACTAAATCTAATTAATAAATAATAAAATATACATAACATTGCCCCCTTCTTAAGATGCTTTGTCCTCAAAGCATACGTAATGATGGGTGTTGCTGGCGAAACTCTTCAGACTCCCAAGATGCTTCTTCAATGGGCAAGTCCTTCCACTTGATTAAATATTCGGTAATAATACGAGAGCGCAGCTTCTTATCACGAGTAGATAGGATCCCCTCGGGCTCTAGAACGAGCTTGCCTTCATCATCCAAAATGGGAAGTGTTTTTTGGGGCAACTGATGGTTACCCAATGCCTTTTTTAAGCAGGACACATTGAAAACATTGTAAACATGACTGGTATCGGGAAGGCTCAACCCATAAGCGACTTGACTGATCTTTTTAATAATTTGATACGGACCATAAAACTTTGGAGCTAATTTATTTTTTCCTTTTTGTTTAAGGGACAATTGCTTGTATGGTTGAAGCTTGACAAACACCCAGTCTCCAACTTCAAATGATCTCTCAGTGCGATTACGGTCAGCTTGTTGCTTCATACGATTCTGTGCAACACTCAAATTATCTTTTAGAATTTGGACGACCTTTTGGTGTTCTTCTAGTTGATTTTTTACTGTTGGCAAATTAGTTTGAATTGAAGCAAAATCTTTCCACTTCGGAAGCTCATATCCATATAGAGCCTGGAACGGAGTCATTTTTGTCGATGTATGGTAAGTAGAATTATACCACCATTCAGCAAGATGCAACCATTGGACCCACTTGTTTTGTTTCTCCGTAGCATAACACCGTAGGTAGGCTTCCAAAAATTTATTAACAACCTCTGTTTGCCCATCTGTTTGAGGGTGATAAGCTGAGCTCATATTGAGATAGGTTCCAACATGGTTGAACAATTCCTTCCAAAAGTTTCCCTTAAATTTGGCATCCCTGTCACTAACAATAACCTTCGGAAAGCCGTGTAGTTTATAAATATATTTACAGAATATCTCTGCAATTTGCTTTGCAGAGTCTGTTTTTTTAATAGCAATGAAGTGAGCATACTTAGTGAGTCTATCTACTACAACGAAGATCTTATCCTTACCATCTGATACAGGTAATCCTTCAATAAAATCCATCGATATTTCTTCCCACTTCTGGGCCGGAATATTTAAGGGATGAAGTAAGCCAGGTGTCATAATGTTTTCGGTTTTATTTCTTTGACACTTGTCACATTCTGCAACATATTTTTGAATATCGTGACTCATACCCTTCCAGAAGAATGACTGACGCGCATTGTAGTAGGTTTTGAAATATCCTACATGTCCTGATGACATGGAATCATGTGATTCCTTGAGTATTTTTGATATAAACTTGGATTTGGAATTTAGATAAATTCTCCCTTTGTACCATAAGATATCGTTCTTCCATTCAAATTTTGAATTCCCTGGGAGATTGTTGATTATAGCCAACATGTCCGGATATTTGGCGTACTCACTTCTAATCTCATTAAGCCATTCAGGCACAACAATTGAAACTGCAAGTAATGTTGTTTCCTCATCTTTTCTAGACAGGGCATCCGCTACTACATTGTCCTTTCCTTTCTTGTGTAATATCTCCATGTCAAAAGCGGCAATCTTCTCGATCCACTTTTGTTGTTCTTCAGAGAGTGTTTTTTGCTGAAGGAGATACTGAAGACTGTTATGATCAGTTCGGATGGAAAATTTACTTCCTAATAGATATTGTCTCCATTTGGCTAATGCATGCATAATTGCGAGCATTTCCTTACTGTATGTGGACTTGAGACGCTCACGTTTATTTAATTTTCTGCTTTCAAAAGCAATAGGGTGCCCTTCTTGCATTAATACTGCACCAATACCGAATCCTGAGGCATCACATTCAATGATAAATGGTTTAGAAAAGTCAGGAGTTGCCAATACTGGTGCATTAGCCATTACTTCCTTCAAATCTTCAAAACATTTCCCTGCTTCTTCATTCCATTTAAATGAATTTTTCTTTAAAAGATTTGTAAGAGGTGCAGTTCGATGCGCATAATCTTTAATAAATCTTCGATAATATCCCGTTAATCCTAAAAATCCTCTGAGCTTGGATATGTTCATTGGTTTATTCCATTCCCTTATAGCCTTAATCTTAGAAGGATCCACTTTTACTCCTTCATGGGATATTAGGTGTCCCAGATATTCAACTTCTTCTTTTCCAAAGGTGCATTTGGATTTTTTTGCATAAAATTGATGGTCTTCTAGTAACGTGAGAACCTTATCCAGGTGTTGCAAATGCTCCCTCCAAGTTTTACTATAAATCAAGATATCATCAAAAAATACTAATACAAATTTCCTCAGATATGGACGAAATAATTCGTTCATAGTGGCTTGGAACGTAGCTGGTGCATTTGTTAACCCAAAGGGCATTACTTTAAATTCATAATGACCTTCATGTGTTTGAAATGCAGTTTTTGGTATATCTTCCAATCTAATCCGGATCTGGTAATAAGTTGACCTTAAATCTAATTTAGAGAAAAATTTTGCGCCATGGAGTTCATCCAACATTTCATCGATAAAGGGAATTGGAAACTTATTTTTAATGGTTATCTTATTTAATCCTCTATAGTCAATGCATAGCCGAAATGATCCGTCTTTTTTTCTTACCAATATAACTGGGGCAACATACGGACTCTTACTTTTTGAAATGACCCCACATTTTAAAAGGTCTTGGATTATCTTCTCAATTTCCGTTTTATGGTGATGTGGGTAGCGATAAGGCTTGATGTTAACAGGGTCTGATCCTGCCTTAACTTCTATGGTATGTTCGATTTCCCTATGAGGAGGCATCTTCATTGGTAGATCTTGAAATACCTTCTCATGTTTCTGAACTATAGCTTGTACCTCCTGTGATTCTTCGTGGTTGACTTTTGTAGATAACATCTCTAAATGATGACATTCGACTATATAGGCTGGCGCTCCCTTTCGGATCATCTTCATCATCTGGGATGATGATATGATTTGATTTTCTAGGGCTTGGAATCCAAATAGCTTGTGCTTCCGCCCTTCCCACCTAAAGCTTATAAACTGCTTCTGATGGTTGGCCGAATAAGTACCCAAGGTTTGTAACCACTGAATTCCTAAACCACATCTACTCCTCCGAGTGGTACGACATAGAATGGAGATTCTAAATTAAAGTCTTTAATCTGCAATTTGACTTTATGGCATTTTCCTACCTATTCAATCTTCTTACCATCGGCCACCATTACCTTCATATTAGGCATGGGAAAGGTAAAGAGGTTAAGTCTTTTGGCCATGGTTGAATCTAGAAAATTGTGCGTGCTGCCTGTGTCTATGAGAACCATTACGTTGTTTTTCTTTATATGTCCCCTTAATTTTAGTGTCTGCGGTTGTGATATACCTGTCATTGCTGATAATGACACTTGCGGGGCGCTGTCACCATCTACTTCTGGGGATAATTCTAGGGTATCTTCTATCCCTTCTATGTCTGAATCATCATTGTCAGAATCATTAGTTGCTTCACAGTTATACAGAATTTTTTTCTTTCCCATTAGCACATCTGTGCTTAGGGTCCCATTTTTCGCCACAACGTTTGCATTTGCCTTCTTTTATTCTTTGTATTTCCAGGTTAGATTTGTCTCCTTCGCGCAGGCGTGGTGGAACATATTTCATGTTATCTTCTTTTGTAGATTGAGGAAATCGTCGTCTCGAATATACTTTTTCTGGTTTTGATAATCTTTCCAATTTCTTTTCAGCAGCTTTTGCTTTTTGCCTTGCTACTTCTACAGACGTGATTTCATGTAGTTCTAGCTCTTCTTGTATGTGGATTTTAAGTCCTGAGATGTAAGACTGGATTAGACGAGATTCCGACAATCCGGGTACTCGTGTTGCCAAGGTCTCCCATTCTCGCGTGTACTCATCCACATCTCCTTTTTGGCGTAATTTGATAAACGTTGAAAAAAACTTTTCTTCTTTTATGCCTTGAAACCTTTTGAAGAATGCATCTTTAAATTTCCTCCAACTGATAGCAAGCGTCGTCTTTTTCCACCACATATACCAATTATATGCTTCTCCTTCCATTTTCATGGAAGCATGTTTAATTTTTTCATCATCACTAGTAATGTCATATATTTCAAAATATTCTTCTGCCTTATTAAGCCACGCAACGCTATTCTTTTCATTACCATCAAATTTGGGTAGGTCAATCTTGGCTTTGCGCTGATATGCTAATGGTGGAACAAGAAGGGGATATTGATTGGCGAATGCATTCGAGAACTGCTTGTTTTGAAAATCTGCATTACTATCTTCTTGATGATGTGGGGAATCGGTTTTTTCCTGATGCTCGTCCGAGTTCCCTGAATCTGCAGTACTGTTTTGTTGATTTGGTTCCCTGTTAGGAGATGTTGGGGATTGTGTCTGACCCAACTTATCTATTTTATCATTTAGTTTGTTGAAAAGTTCTTTCATACTGTTCATTGTTTCTGTGGTCTCGTGATGATTTAGCCACATTTGTCTTTCTATGCGATTTGTTGTATCATGGATTTTTTTTATGTCGTTGGAGTGCCTTGAAACTGTACCTTCCAGATTGACTAATCTTTTTCCGAATTCTTCGGAATTGTTAGTGATTTGCTTCTCAAGATCTCCCAATTTCTTCTGGAATTCCGCCATCGACATTGACGAAGACATCGAGCGTGTATGAGGTGGGGAATATCTTTCTGCCAGTTTCTCCCCTTTTTTCTTTTAAAATTAATTAATTAATATATTTAATTAATTAATTAATTTTTTTTGAATTAATTAATTAATTATTATTTAATTAATTAATTAATTAATAATAATTTTTTTTAAAACTATAAAATTATTATATATATATAATTTTTAATTAAAAATTATATAATATATATAATTTAATTATATAATTGTTATATATATAATTACAATATATATATATAATTATTAATTTAACTATATAATATATATTTTATATAATTAAAAAAAAATCGTTCCTATTTATAACACTGTTTAGAAAAACCGGTTCCGATTTATAACACCGTTTAGAAAAACCCGTTCCGATTTATAACACCATTTAGAAAACCAACCGATTATAATATTGTTCCGATTTATGACATCGTTTAGAAAAACCCGTTCCGATTTATAACACCGTTTAGAAAACCAACCGTCCGCTTTTTTTTAAAAAAGACACGAGCCTTTCAGTTTAATAAACCCACGCCTTAAAATATTACCGAACCTGTTGACGTGCTGTAAACCTATACGTTGAAGATTTGCTGCAGGCCGGTGATGAGTTGACTGTCGATTGTTTTAAAACACGCCTTTTCCAGTATCGCTGGTGACAGATGTATCACGAGTGTTGTCAAATGGCGGCCGAGAGAGAAAAAAAATTTGTGGAAGATACGATAAGAGCACAATCGACGAGTCTCGTTGCCGGTTAGCTGACTGGTGAACCTGTTGACCGTAAATCTGTTCACGGTAATTGTTCCGTTACACTATGCAACTATCCACTGTAAACCAATGGAAGGGGGAATCGATACAAATGGCAGCGGAGAGTTCTTAGCAAATAGAACACGCAGAGAATATCCCAACGTGTGGATTGAATGCTGAACACTTTCGGCTTTAAAAAAATTTCTGAAATTTCTTTCAAAAAAATTTTTAACTTGATGATCACACAGATCGAAAGAGCGATGGCTCTGATACCAATGGAGTGTAAAAACTCTAGTAAAACTGATAAATATATATTATTAATGATGAAAAGATGAGATGATTACAATGAGGGATCGCCTGGGCTTAAATACAGCCTCAAGGTGTCCCTTGGTGAAGAGGCATGATCTTTGATCATGCCCTTTCAGTTAATAACCTAAGATAACTAAATCTAATTAATAAATAATAAAATATACATAACAGGAACTTTAGACATATAGTCCATTTCTTCTTGGGTATTGGGGCACATCTCCTTACTAAGTTTGAAATGGCTAGAAAAGGGTGTACTAATTGGTTTTGCATTCTGCATATTAAATCTTTTCAACACCATTTGTATGTACTCTTTCTGAGACAGTGTTAATTTGTGATTTTTCCTGTCTTTAGTTATTCTCATACCAAGGATTTGTTTTGCAGATCCCAAATCCTTCATTGCAAATGAATTTGCCAATTTTCTTTTGAGCACATTTATTTCCTGCATGTTAGACCCTGCAACAAGCATGTCATCTACATACAATAACAACATAATATAGCTGCCATCATTTTGCTTTTTCAGATAAACACAATGATCAGAGTGACATCTAGTATAACCTTGTTCAGACATAAACCCGTCAAATTTTAGATACCACTGCCATGGAGCCTGTTTTAAGCAATACAAGCTCTTCTTTAACTTGCACAGTAATTTTTCTTTCTCTTTGACCTCATATCCTTCTGGTTGCTCCATATAGATATCTTCCTCCAAATCTCCATGGAGAAATGTTGTCTTTACATCTAACTGTTCAAGATGTAAATCTTTTGTTGCTACAAGACTTAAAATAGTTCTGATTGAAGTCATCTTAACAACAGGAGAAAATATTTTATCAAAATCAATACCTTTCTTTTGTGCAAACCCCTTCACCACAAGTCTAGCTTTGTACCTTTGTTTTCCTCCATCTTCTTCCTTCAGTCTGTAAACCCATTTATTCTGCGGTGTAGTTTTACCTGCAGGCAACCTGACTAAGTCCCAAGTTTGGTTATGCATTAAGGAGTCCATCTCTTCTTCCATGGCTACCTCCCACTTCTTCCTAGTTTCAACCTGCATTGTTTCTTCATAAAATTCGGGTTCACCAGAACCAGTCAACAATAAATAATATAATGAAGGAGAGTATCGTTCAGGGGGTCTACTTATCCTGGTAGATCTTCTGACACCACTTTCAGGTGTTTGAGGTGCATGTTGTTGTTGTGGTGGTTGTTGTTGTTGTGGCTATTGATTATTATTATTTTCAAGCACCTTTACTTTTTCTGTGATCTCATCAAGAACTGTGTATTCTTTGTTTTCTTTTTCGTGTTTCTTTTCCTGCAACGGATTCTTATACAAGACATTTTCATTGAATATTACATCTTTGCTCCTAATAATTTTGTGATTTTCGTAATCATATAAGTGATAACCAAAATCATTAACACCATATCCAATAAAGGTACATTTATTTGATTTTTCCTCAAGCTTTGTTCTATTTTCTTTATTAATATGGACAAAGGCCTCACAGCCAAAAGGCTTTAAAAAAGAGTAGTTTACCTTTTTACCTGTCCATGCTTCTTCTGGAATACCACCATCCAGGGAACTTGAAGGCCCTCTATTTATTAGATAAACAGCAGTATCTACAGCATCTGCCCAAAATTGTAAAGGCAATCCCGCATGCAATCTCATGCACCTTGCACGCTCCATGATTGTTCTGCTCATCATTTCTGACACACCATTTTCTTGTGGTGTTCTTGGAACTGTCTTTTCTCTGCGAATTCCATGCTCTGAACAGTACCTATCAAACTCTTTGCTACAATATTCGCCTCCATTGTCTGATCTGAGACACTTCAACTTCTTTCTTGTTTCAATCTAAACCAAAGCTTCCATTTCTTGAAAGTATCAAATACATCAGATTTATTCTGAATACAATAAATCCAATTTTTTCTAGTTGCATCATCAATAAAAGTAACATAATAACGAGAGTCACCGAGAGATGATACCTGAGAAGGTCCCCATACATCTGTATGCACAAGCTCTAATTTTTCGCTCTTCTTTTCAAACCCGACAACAAATTTCTTGAGTGAAGAATCTTCATCCCTTCTCACTCATGTGTCCAAGCCTATGATGCCATAATGTTGCATCTGCTCCTTTGGAAGTTAAAGCATTAACAGAGTTAGAAATACCATTGCATAAATACAATGTACCAACATTTTTGCCCTTTGCTATTACCAGGGCTCCTTTGGTGACCTTCCACGTTTTATCTGTGAAAGTTGTCACACAACCTTCACTGCCTAACTGCCATGTTGAAATCATATTTTTCTTCAGATCTGGAACATGTCTTACCTCCTTTAGTAGCCATTGGTTTCCATTTTTTTGTTTTACAAGAACTTTACCCATTCCAACAATTTTACAGGGTTTATCATCACCCAAACGAACTTGTCCAAAATCTCCTTGAACATGGTCATGAAAATATTTCTTATCAGGGGTGGCATGGAATGAGGCCCCTAAATCTACAACCCAAGAATTAGTAACATTTTCGAAAGAAAGAATCAAAGCATCTTGTAACACATCACCTGTCACATTTGCTTCATGATTGTTTTCTTGTTGTGTGTCTCCTTCTTTTTCCTTCCGAGATCTATAGTCTTTCTTTAGGTGTCCTTTCTTTCTGCATTTCCAGCACATTATCCCCGATCTGGACTTGGATCTGCCTTTCCTTGATTTACTGCAATATCCCGAGATCTTTCATCCTTCCATTCTTCTTCCCCTAGACTCTGCACTCAAAGCATTACCTGATGTCTCACCGGAGTTTTTCCGTCGCATTTCCTCACTAAGGATAGCACCGACAACATCATCAAACTTTAAAATACTAGATTTGGAGACAGAGTTACTAATGGCCATAACTAAACCATTCCAGCTTTCTGGCAATGAGCACAGAAATAAAAGAGCCCTAACTTCATCATCAAATTTTGCCCCTACAGAACTTAACTAACTGGTAACTGTATTAAAATCATTTAAATGCTCTGCAACAAATCCACCTTTTGACATTTTCATATTAAATAAACGTTTCATGAGAAATACCTTGTTTGAGGCCGAGGGTTTTTCATATAGTTTCGCCAATGCCTTAATCAAACCCTCTGTTGTTGTTTCCTTCGAAATATTGAAGGCTACCGACGCTGCGAGGCACCATTGTACCGTTCCGAGTGCCTTTCTATCGAGAATCTCTCATTCTGCGTCTGTCATAACCGTCGGCTTCTTTGTTTTTCCACTTAATGGTAGGTACAAATATTTATGATACAGATAATCTTCCATCTGCATCTTCCACAGCAGGAAGTTTTGGCCGTTAAATTTCTCGACCCTAAACTTACCATCTTCTGCCATTGCTCCCACTCGAACCAAGAACCCTTCTTTCCTGCGATTTTATCAACCAAATAAACCTTCGGCTCTAATACCAGTTGTTAGAAAATTATATATTACAGAGCAATGCAACACATAAAATATGCGGAAAACACAAGCACACAAAACAAATAAAACCAGAGAGACACAGACATACATGGTTCACACAGTTGGGGCTACGTCCACTCCGAACAGCCAGTCCTTCCTTTCTATTATCCAGTGAAATGAAGAGACACAACCTACAGCAGATCCGCTGTAATATCCTTTGTTCTCTCTCACAGTGTCCTTATATGTTTCTTGCTCTGAGAATACACATACAATACACAGTCGCAGTACAATACCCTCATATCAAGTGAGGAGTTGCCTTCTAGGGAAAAAAACCCTAAACTAAACATAACTTCTACCGTCAGATCATCGGCCTAATGAACGGTCCAGATTTACTAGAAATTACTATACTTTTACAAGGCAATTTTACATTTGTTTTTAGCTTCGGGGGCGTTGCCCCCGAAACCTCCACTAGCCCCCGGACCCCGCGGGGGAGACAAGTCCCCCCCGCTGCAGCGGTGTACAGTTTTCCTGGGGTATACATCCGGCTAAAACAAGGATCTCTGAATCAGGATGAAAATGAGGCTCCACACCCAACACTGATAGGATGCATCAGATGTACCTTGGTCCTCATTCTCATTAATGGTGATGGGCCTCGCATTGGTTAACAACTGACCTTAATGGTTGGCAATCCAATGACATCACTGCACATTCGACATCAGCAACTCCATTCATGTGCAATGAACTATACAAAAGGGAAATAAATGGTTTTTCCTGAAGAATGTTCAACAGTCGTGGTTCCATTTCGTGCAGCAACGCCACTGATTTCCTGAAGAACAAAATTGCAAATAGAACATTAGCTTAACTTAATCCGATAAAGTACTAACATTTTTATTATTGGTTGAGATCATGAACTATACAATTATCCATCTGATGTGATTTCAAGATGGGTTATCATTCCAAGACAAAGGCAATCGTCATCCAAGTATTGGACCGTTGGAAGGTAAGATCGGTAAGCTACAGTTGGTGACAGGATGCTTAAGGTGAAAGGTAATGATGCTTTAATTTTTTAAATTTGCATGAATGTAAGTCATGGTAATCCTTGCGGAAGAATGCGACAATGAGTCGTTACGTCATAAACCGAGTTCCATTTTTGACCATCATGACTCTCACACGTCCTTTGGCTATATTTCTGATATCCATTCCGCAAGTTGGATCATGATGAAAATCATGATCACGACCTACGTTTTTCGAAAGTTTCCACATTCCCTAATACTTCCAATTTAAACTATCGTTGTCGAGTTTTTTTGAAAATTCTTAGAGGCATCTCTGTGAGCTAAGTTAACTATGTTCTCTCTCGTTCCTAGTCATGTCAAGAATGTGTTCCCCTGTTAGATTTGAACAACAAGGTCCCGCATTGTTAGACGCAGATGCTCACAGTAAGGCAAGACTAGAAAAAGGCAAGGTGGTTGTCTCTGTTTCATAAATTCAGTGGGCATAATTCAGAGGTAACAAAGTCCTTCGCTCTGAATCTATATGGCGACAATGCGCAAGTGGGGAATGTCCAATTTCGGTTGACAAAGGAGCAATTTTCTCGAGCTTGCGACATCCCATAGGATGGGGAGCGTTGGTTCAAGAATCAAGGGTTTGACAAAGGAATTCGTGCATCCTTCCTTCGGAAAGAACATGAAAATCCTAATTGGAGTAAAGGGATCCCACGGGAATACCTACGAAGTAAGCATCGACATCTTTTGTTTTTCCTACAGAAATACATAACCTGTGAAGATCGTTTTGGGCTTGCATTTTTTATTCATATTCGCTTTCTCGGCCACTTCTGAGACAGGCCTTTGAATTTGCCTTACTATTTGAGAATGTCCCTGATGAAAATTTCCACTGTCGCCAAGGAAAAGGCAGCCCACACACAGCCCACATAGAGGAGAACCTTTATCACCATGGGTTGATAAAAATTATTATGGCAGAGATTATGCGGAAGAAGAAGAAAACATTGGAAGATTTCTTGTCAGAGTACTATTTTGTGGAAGATGAGAAGGACTCTGGTCCTTCAAAAACTAAGGAGGAAAAGTCGGTAGAAAAGTCGAGGAAGAAACCACGAACCTGTGGTCCACTGATAGAGGAGGACAGGAAAGATGAAGAGGTGGTAGTGATTGGGGAAACCATAGGGAAAAAGCCCAAATTGAAGGGCACTCCTACCCCCTATTTGAATTCTCCTTGACCCCTAATTACACTTATTTTGATTATATTACCTAACTTTTGGCCAAAAGGGTGCTATGTTCTTAAGTATGCAAATTAACTTAAAGTGTCATTTTATCTTGTTCTTAAGTATTCATTAAGCTAATTGTTTCCTAACTGAATTATCAAGTTGACTGATCGAAGTCTTATGCAGATTAGTCATGATTTGAAGCAGCTCCGTGATTTCCTATAGACAGCTCGTGGTCATTAATTTCCTACAAACACTGTGATTTCCTGTAGATGCAGATTTCCTACAACCGCCCAGATTTCCTACAGCAGAATCGACGGTTGGATATGTTCCATTTAATCTCAAAACAAACAAGAACATGGGTTTTGTGGGAAAATCCGCCAACATGGACGTTGTCCTATTGGCTGTTTTAGGTTCATCATCGAAACCACCTAGATCTTCAATCCTTTTCTCGTTGGCCGCATTAGGGAAAGCTCCAGCAATGTAACGAAATTAGTCTGATTCATGCTTTCAATCATGGATCAGACTCAGCATAGTTATTTTTGACATTTTGTTCTAGTATTGATAGTAAATAGTTCAGCATAGTAGTTTTCCTAATTCAAGCAAAGTAGATGCCTTCGAACTTGTATAAATTTCACTATGTTTTATTTGCAAAGGGGTTGGTTAGCTGATCGAACATGTTAGATTGTACATCACTGTAACCTTTTTTCATATTAATATAAAATTATATGTTCTGTCAATTTTACTGAGTAAACCATTTTAATATTGAAGGGGTTGTAAGGGAGGGCCCCCTTTGCTCACAACTCCATTAGTTGCAACAATGTGTTCTTTTGATTATGTTTATGCAGTGATAACATTATTTGCACAACTAGTGTTCTCTTTTCTCAGTTTTAGCAGCATATGTCAATTGATTAAATGATTAATTTTATGTGATAATGTGTTTAAATTCATTTAATCGGGTTTTAATTTCTAAATTTTAAATTGATTTTCCTATGGTTGTGAGCTTGATCTTTTATCTTTCCTAAGCAACATCAGCAATATCAAGAGTTGTAGGGGGATGTTTCAATCCACTCCATAGCCTTTGTTGCCAAGTGTTGATGCAAAAAAGAGTCATTAGTAATGTGTACATGTGACTTATTTAATTAAGAAGCACTTGAGGTATTAAGCCTGCATATACTTTGCACAGCATCTCACAACATTACCTACCCTCGATTGATAAATTATGCTGGTAAATTATAAGTCTATAATTTAACTCAACAGTCCAAATGAGGGATTATTTGTGCTCGTTGGCATGCGATGGTACTGGAGTTGTTTTCGTCAGCGGGCCAATTTTTTCTATGACATTCCTAAGTTTTGTAGTTTATACCTGCTCGACTTAGCAGTCTGAGTTGAGAGGATGGTATGCATTATAGTTCTTGGTGATTGGGCAAGTTACAACCAAGTAGTAGTAATGGAGTCTGGGCTTTGAACCAACCACTTACACCGACGCCCAGGGGAAGAACTCGCCTTCTTTGCATGCAACCTCGTGGGTATGTTTTCATTGGGTTCTCAATCTCTTCGCCCTATCTGAGTTTCATTTTCTCTATATGGAATTCTCATGTTTGGGATCTCATATGGTTGTTTCGTTTTATTGTTGATAGTTTCTTCTGGTTAATTGCTTGGTTTTATAATTACTTGAAAAATGTATGGGATTCCCAGCGCCCGTCATGTCTAAGTTAAAAAAGTGAGAGAGTTCTCCTTGTTAAAAAGGGAGAGCCTATTTGTGGTTGTTTCTCACTGTTTCGGCGTTGGAGGCCAGCACCCCAAGGGCCAGTCTGAGGTGCTCTAACTTCTTTCCCTCTTCTCTTGACCTAGAACTTTTTAGCTATGTAAATCCTCTTTGGATTTGTGGCTTTATCAATCCTATGGACCGAACTGCTCCGTGGCTCATCTGTGTTTATAATTGTCTCATCTCATTTGTGGGAGTGATTATAAATCTTTATGAAGCATTGAGCTACGTGGATAAATACTTTAATATAAGTTTGTTTTGTGACTATAGTAAATGGAATAAGTTGACAGTATCTCGTAGTAGTGGTTACCTAGTAGTGGTTTATGAGTCTCCGAACCCCCCAGGTGGCGATGACATCAATTATCTACAAAAGCTTATGGCAGGTTTGATTGGCACCTCCTAGATCACAAGACCTGGTATCTCAGTAACAAGTTCCCTATGCCTGAGAGGACAATTTCACTGCGTTTGAGTTAGTTGATGTGTGATAATTTCCAAGTGGTGGCGTCTTGATAGTCTTAGCGTAAGCATCTATCAGTTGTATTTGGGGGATATACATGATCAAAGCAGCTGGCAAGACACCATACATGTTTTCAAAATTAGCATGAAAATCATTAACATTTTAAAACAAATGTTCATGATGATGATGATGATGGTGGTTAAAATCCACTGAGACCAAGCTTTGATCTATCGAGCCTAA
This sequence comes from Pinus albicaulis, assembly GCA_034641835.2. Taxonomy (NCBI): domain Eukaryota; kingdom Viridiplantae; phylum Streptophyta; class Pinopsida; order Pinales; family Pinaceae; genus Pinus; species Pinus albicaulis. The sequence continues at coordinate 105,288,760 of CM076583.1, forward strand.
AGAAAAGAGTTATTTAATTTGATTTAAGATTTTATTTCTATGCTCAAAAAGCTTGGAGAGAAGCCTCCTGAGCTCACTATAATTTTGACATCTTAAAATGTTAGGAAGGTCAGTATTGCAACAAAGATTATGAAATTGAGCTTTAATGTGGTTGTACGCGAGGCACTCTAAGAGGAAGTGATTTTCATCCTCGATGTTCATATTCTCACAGAGATGGCAGATCCTTTCCATCCATGGTGTTTTAGGAATTGTCCAACGCCCTGTTTCACTATGGAGCTCATGAGAGTTCGTTCTAATCTTGGCTATATTAATTTTCTTCTTTGAGCTAGTTAAAATAAAGAGATACTTTTGATCTTCTAAAGTGGAGTTGATGACCTCCTTATAATACCTTAATTTTCTTTTAGCTACTAGATTTTCTCGCACCACATTTTTTCTTTGAACTTAGAAGTAACAATTTTTTTAATGTTATTGATGTTTTGCAATGCAACATTCTCGTCAATCTCCCAATGGTTTAACCAGGCCCTGGTGTCTTTATACCAACCTTGTTTAAGCCTTGGGTGATTTTGGCTGGAATTTAAAGCTAGCTTAGGAAGTCTATGGTCTCCTATGCTATTTAGCTTGTGCTTGTACAACAAAGGCCTAGTCATAGCTAGGCTCTCGATAGGGGAAAGACCCACTTCTATAAGGAGAATAGGATAGGGTTTATTGCTTTTAATTTTAAGTTTATACGTTATAAAATGCTTCTGGATTTGCTCAATCTTTCTCCAGGATTCTCTAGAGATGTTGCAACCCCAAACCTCACACCCATATAAGATAACAGGAGTAACTAAAGTTTCAAAGAGGAACTTCTTTCTATCCCACATTACGAGGTTTGTCGTTTTACAATTATTTTCAAGACCAAAATAAGCGTTCCACCCCCCATTAATCCTTTTCTAGATGCTATAGTTCTAGTTGAGCTTGTGATGAATATCAATTCCTAGGTACTTGTAAGAAGACACTTCCTCCAAGTTACTATTGTCATAAATAAATAAAAAAATAAAGTGCCAAAAAAATCACCATTTTTTTAAATCGACGTGACATTAAAAAAAAAATCAATGAAAATTTAAAGTTCCAAAAATATGCTCCAAAAAACACAGGTTATCTACATCACCACTTTTCAAAATCGACATGAAAATCATGACATTTAAAAAAAAGTCATAAGAAGATTTAAAGTGCCAAAACCATGCATCACCACTTTTCAAAGTCGGGTGTTTTTTTGCTTCCTCAAAAAAACAGGTACATTTGAATGGTAGCTGTGTTATTATAGCTCATCTGAAAGTGAACATTTATCTCAAAAAGGATTCATGACATGATAGAGGTATCTGCTAACAAGTTTTCAGCAATGCCAAATCTAAAGGATGGTCACTGATTAGGTATCTATGAAATTAAGAAGGAAAGTTGTTACCCACAAAGTTGGTCAGTGGAAGCAATTTCAGCTATTACTGAAGCGTGCATGGATGCAGGTTGAATAACTATCTAAGTCAACGTTTTCTAAAATATCTTTTCTCATATTGCATTAGGTTAAATTTCTTAGCATTTCTTTTCTAGTATCATACTTCACAATACGTAACTGCTTCAATTGTGTCATTTTGTTTCTTGGTCATATGATCTTAGGTTATGAATAAATAAATCCAACTTACTTCTTTTTTTGAATTTCAGAGCATCCCCTGTTGTAGCCACTAGAATACAGTGCAATTTATAATGTGCAGATGTTATTTACAATGATCAAATTTACATCATATTCAGTGATACTAAACAATATTTCTATGTCATGACTACTTTAAATCCAACTTACTTTTTTTCCTGAATTTCGGAGCATCTGTTGTAGCCACTGGAATACAGTGCAATTTATAATGTGTAGATGTTGTTATTTATAATGATTAAATTTACATCATATTCAGTGATACTAAACAATATTTCTATGGCATGACTCCTTCGGAGTCTAGACCAAGATAATGTGCAACATGCTATTTACAAAATCAAACTCACTATGCTGCCTTTGTGTTAGTGCTGTCAAATTCATTATAAAAATATATAATTCCATAAAGTATGATGCGACTCTGAAAACATTCTCATATTCCTTTAAACTGTGACTTAGTTTTCTGAAGTTTATAGTTTTAGATCGATAGTTTGATGATGATGTAATTTCTTTTGTGAAACTGCAGTTTTTTATTTTGTTAAGATTTTTGGACTAGCTACTCTGTTATTAGATAGTCAAAAGCCCTGGATTCCCTCAAGGCAGGTTGAGATCATCTTCCGCATACCATTTATGGGCTGGATATTGTAACATCTTTTGAGAAATGAAAGAATTTACATCTTAGCTTAAACAAAAGACTTTCAAATATCATAAAACCTGATCCATCCCACAATAAAGAAAATTATATTGCCCCATTTCTGTCTTTTCTCAGTCATTCATTGATGACATCAAGATAACTGAGCTTGATGACAGCATAAAGTTACCTCAACAACTATGCAATGAAGAAAATTAAATTGCCTGCTTCAAGTCTTCTCTCAGTCATTCATCAATGACAACAAACATCAATAGTCTTAGACAATAATATAAGTTTTTTTATAGTCCATGCAGAGCCAGGTTCTCTGAACCATGCCTCTAGTCTCACTACTCAACATACCAGTAATATCTTTAAACATGGCCATGGCTGTATTAACCATGTCCAAAATCTGAATCCTGCCGAAAGCTTGTGATCATAATCCTGGGATGAATTAGCCCGTCCAATTTTCAATGAGAATTGCAGCTTACAAAGTTGAAGGAATATTCACGAGTCCTTTTGGAATTACATGCTTTACTGAACAGATATCTCTCAGAAACAAATTTCACAAATATGATTTTGAGAAAAGCAACACTTTCAGCCATGATAAAACTTTTTAGTTGTCATCTAATAAGAAGAAACTTAAAATGCCAATATAAAGCACTTTCAAGTAGCCAATGACTGTAGCTTCTTCTCAAGCTGCTTTGCTCTGCGAAGTGCATCTAAAGCCTCAGTTTGCTTACCTGCCCGTTTAAAATCAAGTGCCTTCAACCTCTCTGCTCTGATATTTTCTTCAAGGCGTGTCCTTTCTTCCTTTGAACCTTCAGTTTTGTCGACAATTGCTCGTGCAGTGTCATCTCCCAAGTTACCATGAACATGGCTAGACGTAGAAACCAAACCCTTATTCTTAGCACTGATTCCTTTGGTTGGCATCTGACTAAAAATATCGTTTTCTTTCCAGCCAATCCCTTTCAAGGCAGATAACAACTGGGGATCAAAAATATCATCTACTGCCTCACCATCATCATTGCTGATGCCATCGATTGAAGTGTGAGCTTGTGAGTTCCCAGCTAATTCATCCATCTGAATCTCTAGTGACTTTGCTAGCTCAAATTCAGCTTCAGATTCCTCCAATTTACCTTCACGCTTTAAAGCAAGAGCACGCCTTTTGTGCGCAAGGGCATCCTGCTGCAGCTTCAAACGATCTCTGCCCTGGGCCTTCTTGTTCATTAGTTGCTTTTTTGAAGAGGTACTGTCTTTACTACCTACTGAAGAAATTAAGATGCTATCGGAAGCTAAATCTGGCAGTATTTTTGTAGTTGTTTGAGAAGACTGTACAGTAGACATAGAGCCTTTCTGTATTTGAGTATTTGTTGTCTGTGCTCTTTGTTGAGGAATACTTGTTGCATTGGGAACAGTAGATGATGACAACACATGCCCATCATTCCTATCAACATTGTGCTGCAGCCTTTCATCCCTTTCTAGTAATTTAGCAAGCCGCAGCTGCTCTTTAGCTTCTGCTAGCTTGCCCTCCCTTTTCAATGCAACAGCCTTTCTCTTGTGAGATAATATTTCTTGCTGCAAACTCTGTAATGAGGGACCAATGGGGGATGGAAGGACACTTGTGGCCTCTCCATCATATTTAGCTGCATTTGTCCCAGTTAATATGTCACCAGCATAAGGGAGCGCAGCTTGTATTGTCTGTGCAAGTTTATCATATTGCATGTTGTGCTCTGGACTAGCACCAGAAGCTCCTATGACCTTCATCTGAGCTTTGGCTACATTTCTCCTTATAGAAATGCCACTTGCACTAGTGGGGGCATCACTCACTGGCTCAGTACCACTAGACTTCATTAGTTTTTCTTCTGGTTCCAAAAAGAGTGGTTTCCAGTTCTCACCAGTAAGCAAATCAATGCTGTTTGTTGGTTGTCTTTCTACATCAAGAGGGTTTGTAGCCTTTGTAAGAGCATCTTCCTGATCCTTCCGTTGCAAAATCAGAGGAACCAGATCAACATCCAATCTCATTTCACCATGATCGTACAATGAGGGATTTTTCTTTGACTCTCCTTTCGCATTAATTCCCAAGAATTTATCTTCCTTGTCGTAGGATGTATCAATGGTAGAAGCACTCTTACTTTCTATTGCCTTTGATCCTGTAAAATTGTTTTGGCCACCAGAAGACTTAGAAAATGCAATGCATAATCTAATAATAGAAGATAAGTCTCTCATGCAGATTTCTCAATGCAAATATCCACAAGCACACAAAAACTTGAACTGAAATGTGAACATATTACCTTCTTGTGAGATAGAAAAATTTCCTGGCAACCTCTGTAAATCAGACAGGCCAGTATCAGATGGATGGAGAGCAGTTAATGAATCTTTTCTTTCCACTTCATTGTTGTCATCAATCCAACCCATGCTCCTCAATGCTGAGAGCATGGAAGGATCCTGCATATCTTGTTCTCCCATTTTTTCAGTATCTTCTGCCATTTTAACAGATAATGCTCCTAAATCACTACTTTTTCCTTTATGGTTTGGTTTAGAAACATCTTGCATAGTATTTGAGTACATAATTTGAGTCTTCCGTGATGTTTCTAACTCTTCTAACTGCTGTTCTAATAGGTTCCCCTTACTTATCTCTGCATTTGCCTCATCAATTCGCCCTTCTCGTCTGAGAGTAAGAGCCTTTCTTTTAAGCCCCAGCAGCTCCTTCTGCAACTCTGCTTTGGTTTTGATTTTGGAAGATAATGGAGTTGCCACTGAAACATTCTTGGCAGTCTGAGCAGGATGAGAGTTTTCACCTTCAGAATTGTTTGTAAGCACCCTTGGTTGATCATCTTCTTGCCAACCCAAATCTTTTAGTACCTTGGCAAGTTCAGGGTCTCCCATATCTTCTTCGGTTACTTCAACCAATTCATCATCTTTATCATCTAACCTCAGAAATCTTACATCTTGCCCTGGTAATTGTAACTTTTTGTCCATGTGGCCAGGCTTTAGTTTTTTATTGTCTGCTGGATTAAAGGCCTCCTCAACACCATGGACACGATGTTCCAATTGTATGTCTCGAAGCTTCTGCATACCTTGTACCACTACTCTTTCAGGATCTTCCTCCACCTTAACTGGTAATCCCCCTGAGTCACCACCTCTACCTTTATCATTTTCTTTAGAAACCTCTTGCAAAACATTTGAATAAACATTTCGAGTTTTCTTTGACTTTTCTATCTCTTCCAACTGCTGTTCTAATAGTTTTCCTTTGCTTAACTCTGCATCTGCTTCATCAATTCGCCCTTCTCGTCTGAGAGCAAGAGCCTTTCTTTTAAGGCCCAGCAACTCCTTCTGCAGCTCTGGTTTGGTTTTTGAAGTTAATGGAGTTGTCGTTGAAACATTCTTAGCAGACTCTGCACGATGAAAGCCTTCACCTTCAGAATTGTTTGTAAACACTTTCAATTGCTCATTTTCCTGCCAACCAAGATCCTTTAGTGCCCTGGCAAGTTCAGGGTCTCCCATATCTTCATCAGTCACTTCAATCAATTCATCATCTTTATCATCCAACTTCATAAATTTTACGTCTTGCCTTGGTAATTGTAGGTTTTTGTCCATGTTTCCAGCCCTTGGTTTTCTAGTCTCAACTGGATTAGAAGCCTCAACACCATGCTCCTGATGTTGCGATTGTTTATCTTGAAGCTCCTTCTCCAGCACCCTGGCCTGCCGCAGTTGTTCCATTGCCTCAGTAACATTACCAGCACGCTTTAGTGCAAAAGCTTCTCTCTTAAGGGATAACACATCTTGCTGTAGAGCCGCTCTATCATGGTAAGTACGAGAAGTTGCACCTATAGGAGGCTGAATTGAAGATCTAGAACCATGTTCAATACTTACACCAGCACCATCGACAGACAATGTTTCTTCAGAAGTTTCATCTGTCCACCCAATAGATCTCAAGGCTGCGGCTAATTCTGGATCATTGATATCATCATCTGTCACATCAACACCCATATTATCATCGTATTCATCTCCCATGGCTGCCAACTGTCTTAGATCAAAAACAGAATCATCTGCAAGCTTCATGCCTAGGCCTCCCAAGGAATGGGCTTCTACTTTTGACTCATTATCCAAGCCACGGATCAATGCAGCAAGCTCATCATCTGATTCATCCCCCTGATCAATCATCTCTTGCTCTTCCAATTGCTTTTCTAAGATTTTAGCTTTTTTCAATTCCTCTTTTGCTTCAACAAGCTTGCCTTCACGCTTTAATGCAACGGCCCTCCTTTTATGTGCAAGCACCTGCATCTGCTCAGCACCAACAACAGATTCATTTCCTGTGTTTTTTATTTTCTGAGATTCACCAAGAGTTGACAGTTCACCCTCCAAATTCATCTTGCTTCGCTTTCTATCCGTATCCTGCAAATCTGCATCAGACCATCCCAGCTCCTTGAGTGCAATGGAAATATCATCCTTTTCATCCTTAGTTTGTCTTAATGATTTCTTATTCTTCCCTATAACAGAAGGCTCCAATTTGTCACCATCCTTCAATGTCTCCGGAGTCTTCCTTACGGAATCTCCAAGATCCTCCTGTCTTCTTTCACTGCTGGCTAAAGCAGCACTGACAGCCCTTCTCCTGCTCTTTCTCAAAGAAAGCTCTAAAGCTTCAGAACGGCGTTCAAGCTCCTTGCCTCGTTTAAATGCCTGTAATGCTTCCTCACCTTTTCCTTCTTTCTTAAGAATATGATATTTCTTTTTCTCCTCCTGGGCCTGCTGCCGAAGTTCCTCAGGTGTAAAGGAATCATTCTCATCATTAGCATGGGTAGGACTGTCCTTAAAGCTGCTCTGAAAAACATCATGCTTTCTATCATGAGCTGTATCATCTCCTTCCTGGTACTTTGAACTGGAAGCATCCTCTGAAACCCTGGGATTATCAAGGCAATCAACTCCAATGGAGTCACTGTATGTTGAGCTTTGAGGCTTCTTACCAGTACTGAGTGTATCTTCTAATATTTCACTCTCGGACGTTGTAGCTATTCTTGAAGCACCTAAAGATACAGAATAAAGACAACTTTTTAGAATAAATAGCATAATGTAAGCTTCTGCTGATAACTTTTGCAAACTTTTATGGAAAATATTGTGAGGCCATAACAAAGCCAACACTTTTGGTCAATTTTATTTGATTAACAGGCAATTGCAGTTTAACAAAGTCTATGGCAGAAAGGTGATTTCAGTTTGAAAATTGATATACTAATTATCAATGTTTTGAAAATCGCGATCGGGATTAAATCGGCGAGGGGAAAAAATCGGAAAAAATTGTAAAAATCGGGAAAAAATCTGTAAAAATAAAGAAAAAATCGGCACATACAAAAATATTCATTTTTTCCAATTTTTCTAATATTTAAAGCACCCACAACATAAAATAAATGCATTGACACATAAATATGAAAAAAAAAACTAATATATAAGATGTTTAATATCATGTCTAGTGCTACATCACACATAATAGTGAATCATGTCCTGAATACTAAGTCCCGAGTCTCAACTCAACCTCAAAATATCAACAAAAAATATAATAATGTATCTCATATCATGAGTCATAACGTTATATACAAAGGAATGCACCAAATAACCTATACTACTGATTTCCTCTGCCCCTCTTGCGAGAAAATGTAACAGCTTTCCCTCTAGACGAAGAAGCTGGCGGGGCTAACAATGGACTCTGTTGTGCTCCAGAGCCTGAAGCACCAGGAGCTAAAGGAGGCAGACCACGTCCTCTACAGGTAGCAGGGGTAGGTGGTGTCACCTCCTCCTCTTGTTGTTGCTCCTCCTCCTCCTCCTCATCCTCATGAAACTCATCATTGATTCATCGCTACTAGAAATGGGATCATCAACAAGAGATACATAAACATCATCTAGCTCAAAGTCTTCAGACTTGGATTGCTCAACCTTATAACATGATAGAAATTGAAAAAGTTTAACATGTCTAACCAATGATTTTGGTTTGAGTGAAGGGTTCATCTCCTCAACCTTAAAATGCGGTAGAAAAAAGATTAACATGCCTAACCAGTTGTTTTCTTTTGAGTGAAGGGTACATTCTTGTTAAGGCCACGGTAGGGGAGTTCAATAATCAATACCACCAACATCAACAAAGTTCAACAATCAATGCCACCAACATCAAGGTTCTTAAAGGACTACATGCTCTTGATCAAATGCCAATCTCATACTCTTACACATAATAGAATCAAATGGAAACAATGCAAATCCCCAAACCATGAAACCCTAAAAACCAATAAGTTTGCTGAATTTTGAGTGAAATCTAAAATTCTAGTTTCTCCATATGAAATCCAATGAGGTCGAAACCACTCTTAAACACCCTGAGTCATTTCATGGTAATGTTAAAAATTTAAGTAAAAGGATGAAAATGAAAGTAATATTTCTTTCATTTTCATCCTTTTACTTTAAGAATTTAACATTACCATTAACTGCCAACGGGGTGTGTCAGGAAAATGAGAGGGCTGCAAAAATGACCCAAAAAAAAATCAATTTTTGAACTTATAGGGTTGCTGTTTGATGGGCCAACAATTTTTACCGAAAAAATCGCAATTTTTTCCCAAAAATTGCGATTTTTTTGCGATTTTTTCAAATCCAAAAAATCGCCGATTAAATCAGCCTTCTGAAAAAATCGCGATTTTCACTTCTTTGCTAATTATACAAAGCTATTGGCTGCCATTATAAATTTTAAACATTAAAGTGCTTCAATTAACTTCTGAAACAATATCGCTGCAATTAACTTTTTGTCTCTGTTTTCTCATTGGAAACTGCTATTTCAAGTAGTATATGTTGAAGTGTGTGGTAGCTTCAGAAGGTCTTCTACATAGGCTTGGTGTCTTAGCATTTGGAAGATTATGTATTCCCTCTTTAGGTGCTTGCTTGGAGGAGTAAGTGGTTTATATCTTCTTTCCTAGGTCTTAGGAAAAATACAAGAATTAAAGTCAATTAATTATTGTGGACTATTAAGTCATTTAAGGATAAATAATTAATTATTTAAGTGACTTGGAAATAATCTCAACCGTTGATTTCCAAGATCTTCTAGAAGGGAGATTAGGGTTAGGGACTTGGGCTTAATGAAGATTATAAAAGAACCCAAGTGAAGAGGTGAAGACACACAACAAAAACTCAAGAGAGAAAGCCATCACAAAGAGAGCAATTTTCTCTAGTGTGAATGGCTCAGTGGACTAGAGCATAGAGGACAACTATGGGAGAATTGAGGGTGAATCCAGGAGGCCAAGTTGAGTAAATTGCAAGGCCGAGTTGTTGGAGGGTCGATCTGATTTGGAGAAAGCTGAATTGTTGGGGCCGTGTTTCTCCTAAGGCACAGTGATAGCTCGCGCAGGGAGGGTGCATGTCGATTTGCCTGTTGATTGATTGCGCCGAATTTCTCTAGGCTGATTTTCAAGTGGCTAAATTCCTTGGGCCGAATTCATCTTGTGGAGTCAAGTTACAAGTTCCAGTTATTGTGTTTTCCTTGTATCTTTGTAGGTCGATAACCTAGATTTTCCAAATTAATAGATGACAAAGAATTGTTGTGGGTGAGTTATTTTTGCAATGTGTGATTGATCTCGCTTATTTAAATTCCGCTGCATATATATATATATATATATATATATATATATATATATATAAGTTGAAAATACCAGTGATTTTACTTTTCGGTAATACAATATTTATTTGGCTGAATAAATAAATTGTTGGGAATAAAATTGATTGCCACCATAAAATAAATTTGGTTGGCATTCGAAATTTAACATGTATTAGAGCTATCTAGAGGACTCTGAGAGAGAGATCTAAGATCACGAGGGTTTGCAGCAATGAATCTCTTTTTATTGTAGCAGAATTGTTTTCATAAAATTTTGTAGTTGGGTTTTGCGGTTGTGGTCAATTTGTGGAGATGGCATCATTGAGTAATTTGTGATATGAAGACAAGCAGGATTGAACATTTTGTGATATGAAGACAAGCTGGTTAATTTTAGTCTTTGGAAGGAATGAATTACCATGATTCTAAAGATGAGTGATATGTGGGATCTTGTAAACAAAGACATTTGGGTTCCTTCAAATCCAAACCTTAATCTCAAAATTATGAAAGCAAGGTGTATAATTTTGGATGGTGTAAGGGATCACATAATTCCTCACATATCAGGTAAGGACACTGGACGTCAAATTAGGGTGGCTCTGAACGGTCTAGGTAAATCTGACCAGATAGGGTCAAAGTTCAAATGAAAACAGGAAATGGTGCTGCAAGAGAAATTAAACAGCATCAGAATGAACATATCTAAGACGATGACATCATACCTCACGAGAATCCAAACGGCTCATGATGAGCTTGCAGCGATTGGGGAAACTAGGTGATTCAGAGCTAGTAAAAGTTGCTTTGAAGGGTTGTGTTAAGCACTGGACTACCTTTGTAGATGGGATCCTTGCTAGGCAATAGATTCAGGAATGAAGCGAGTTGTGGGATGACTTCATCTAAAAGGAGATCTAGGAGAACTCATTAACCAAAGGACAATGAAAGGGTACTTAGGAGAGAGATGAGCTTGCTCTTGCTACACAAGCAAAAAAGGGCAAAGCGAAGGCCAAGCAGAACTAGAGCCGAGGGGGACTTTCACAAAAAAAAAAGGAGAAGGACATGAGCAAGGTCAAGTGCTTTGCTTGTTAATTACATTTGTTGGTCAACGCAAAGACAAGGATCATCTTAGCAAGGATTAGTCATTTCTTTCTACCTGTGTGATTTCTGCAAATATGAACTTACTTTCCTACAAGAGTGAATTTAATTTCCTACAAGCGTGCTCTTTACTTCCCCACAGTGTGGATTTGATTGCAAGCGGGGTTTGGAGTCTTGGACTCCAAAGAATGTAGAACCATGCCAAGGCTTGTGAGTTGTATGTACCCCTTTCATAAAAGTAACTGTTGGTACTACAACACATAGGAAGATTAATTGTTCCTGCATAAATTATGCATGACAGTTCGCAAGTTCCATACAAATCTTGGATTGACAATTAAATGCACAGTCTTTTGGTTGTCTTTCTGAGCAATTAGAAAGGTAATTAAAAGGCCCATCAATCACCACACCTTACAGGCACCCAAAGAAATTCAAGGACAAGATAGAAAAGGCCATCAAAGAACTTCTAGCGATGGACCACATCACACCCAATTCAAGCCCATTTGCTTCATCAATGGTTTTGGTGAAGAAGAAAAAGGGCACATGGAGGATGTACATTAACTACTGAGCACTGAACAAAAAGACCATCAAGATCGACGGATTATTGGATGAATTGCATGGAGAGGTATATTTCTCAAAGATTGATCTGCGGCCAAGATATCATCAGATTCGGGTTTAAGAGCAAGATGTGCATAAAATGGCTTTCAAGTGCCACTATGGGCATTTCGAATTCTTGGCCATGCCATTTGGACTAACTAATGCACCAACCACTTTCCAGTCTTGTATGAACCACATCTTCAACAAGCAGTTGAGGAAATTCTTATTGGTGTTCTTCGACGATCTACTCGTATATAGAAAAACATGGAACCTAACAGAGTTACAAGGATTCTTTGGGATTTGCAACCATTACAAATAGTTCGTCAAAGGATTCTCTCAATTGGGCGTGCCACTGACAGATTTGACAAAGAAAGGGGCATTCAAGTGGACAAAAGAATCAGATAAAGAATTTAACAAGCTCAAGGAGGTGATGAGCTCATGCTCGGTATTGGCCCGTCCCGACTTCAGCCAACCATTTGTATTGGAGTGTGATGATTCGGGTGAAGGGATAGGAATTGTGCTAATGCAGAATAAACATCCAATTGCATTTGAGAGTCGAAACTCAAGGATCAAGAAAAACGTTAATCCATATACAACAAAGAGATGGCATGCCATTATGTACGCTTTGACAAAATTCAAGCATTACTTGGTAGGAGGCAGGTCTATGGTCAAAACAGATCACAACGGCTTACATCACTTCTTGGAGTAAAAGGACCTAAATGAAAAACAACATAAGTGGGTAAGTAAGATCCAAGCATATGATTTTGACATTGAGTACATGAATGGAAAAAAGAACGTTGTGGTCAATGCACTTTCTAGGAAACCAGCAACATGTTCACTCATGGAGATCATAGAAGATTAGAAGGCCCACCTCTTAGTGGAATACTCCAAAAATAAGTTTGCTTGTGAACTAATGATCAGCCTCATCAAGGATGACAATATAAGATAGTAAATGACATAATTTTCTATAAAGACAGGATATACTTGGTCCTTGAGTCCATACTCAAAGAGAAAATCTTGAAGGCCACACGTGACACGCCATTAGCAAGACACCAAGGCTTCTTCAAAACTTATTGAGGGGTCAAGGAAAGGTTTTCTTGGAAGGGCCTCAAGGATGATGTGTTGAAGCGTCAAGGAGTGTATGACACTTGTCAGCAAAACAAACACAAGAAAATGCATCCTGCAAGACTACTCAACCTTTGTTGATTTTAGAACAAAAATGGGTGAGCATCTCAATGGATTTCATCATAGGCCTACCCAAGGCACAAGGCAAGGATTGCATCTATACAGTGGTTGACATGTTAACCAAGTTCACGCATTTTTCCACAATTCCAGTTGATTATAAGGCCGCACAAGTAATGAAATTAGTATTCAAGGAGGTATTTCGACTCCACAAACTACCTAAAAATATAGTTAGTGATCATGATGGTAGATTTATGAGTGCATTTTGGCAGGATCTTTTTAGATTGGTCATAACATAATTGACTCCCAGTACCAGTTATCATCCTCAAACAGATGGACAGATAGAGATTGTGAATAAATGGATTGAAGGGTTATTTGTGTAACTATGTGACAGGGCAGCAAAAGGCATGGATCAAGTGGCTGCATCTCGAGGAGCACTATTATAACACCATTTATCATTTGTCTACTGGGATGACTCCAGTCAAGGCAGTGTATGGGTATGATACCCCATCTTTTGTAGATTTGGCATTTGGGGATAGTAGGGCTCCAAAAGGTAAATATTGGACACAAGAGCGCCAAGATATCGTTAAGGTCCTCAAGGAGACCCTGCAGACCGCTCAGAACCAACAAAAGATGCATGTGGACCAACACAGAACAAAATGCAGCTTTGAGGTAGGAGACCTTGTTTTTCTAAGATTGCAACCATAGAAACAGTCTTAACTCAAAAAGAGTGGTGCAGAAAAACCAAAGCCAAGGTTTTATGGACCTTACAAAGTGCTCTTATGGATTGGTGAAGTAGCATATGAACTGGAGCTACCAAAAGGTAGCAAAATTCACAACATCTTCCATGTACCATGTCATAAAAAGGCCATCAGTCAATAGGTCAGAACTTTCGTTGAGCTACCCTCTTTGGACGAGGAAGGGCATTTAGAATTGATTCTGAAAGCAATCATGGCAGTTCGAGAGAGAAGATTGAGGGGCAGAATGATCTCATGATATCTCATTAAATAAAAGGACCTAACTGAATAAGATGCAACTGTTAAATTTCCATGAAATTTTGCAACTACTTAGATGAATAACTGAAAAGAAGGCAACCAAATACTAAAACCAAATTTACTTTCACCAAGATACAAAGTTTCTTAACAACTTATAAGCAGCAGAATAAAACACCAGAGATAAAAACACATTACACAAATTGACACAATTGTTAACCCAGGAAACCCAATAGGGAAAACTTGCTTTCTTTGTTGTGAAATTTTATTGATTGAACTTGAGCAATTGGATCTTTTACAAAGTAATTTGTCTCTCTTGAGAAAGCATTATGCTTCTCTCACAAATCTTAGTTTATACATTTGATCTTGGTTGGCCTTGATCACTACTTGATTTCAACCTTCTAGCGAGTAATTGTTGCTCTGTTGCCTCTTTGACTTGCTTTGCAAACTTTTCCCTCTTCACCTTAATCTTTACACACTAGAAGCCTCCTAAATCCTTGCACACTTGGCAACCCTATTTCTTAGGAAACAATTCCTCAAGCTCTATGCACAACCAATCTCCTAAATTCTAGCGCATTTGTGATCCCCTATTTCTTAGGACACAAGTTATGCGCTTCTCCACAAACAAGGATCCTCTCACTAACTCGTGAGTTGTCTTGTCTCACAAACCTTGTGCACTAAAATATGAATTCCTTGTGCCTTTTCCCTCCTCTTTATAGACCCAATTTGAACATGCAAGGAGGCCAAATTCAAATTTAGAACTCGAGTTTTGATTGACGAGTTAACTGAGAGTTCTTCTCGTCCTTTCTCAATCAACATTGGAGCTCTTAACTCATTCTCTCTCCAATAAACACTAGAGACTAACTCTCTCTAACTAAACTTGTAACTGCCACCTCAATCTGTAGTCAAACTGATGAAGACTTCTCTTTAAGTAAAGCTCCAACTCTAAGCATGCTAACTTGATGAGTATTCCAGTAAACTGGAAATAAACTCAGCATCACTAAAGTTTATCCCATGAACTCGCATCCATGTTGAGAGAAAGACAAAATCATGGTCTTTATGAATAAGACACAAGCAAGAAGACCTTCCATGCTGCATTTTCAATGCTCTCTCTTAGCGAGGAAGGGATTTTGTACAACTCCCAACTTATCTCTAAAATAGACGAAACTACCTCTTGCCAATGCTTTGGTCAAGATATTTGCTGTCTACTCCTCCGTTGGAATGTACAGTAGCTTCACTATCCCTTTCTACACACAACCCTTGAGAGGATGATACCTGATCTGGATATGCTTGGAGCGATCATGAAACACTGGATTCTCAGAGAGCTTAATGCAACTTTGATTATCAAAATGTATAACAGTATGCTCCATCCCCTATCTAAAGAGTCCCACAAGCAACTTCCTCATCTAGATAGCTACTTACACTACCAAACTTGCAGCCATGTACTCGGCCCTTGTTAAACTGAGTGCAATTGATCTCTGCTTCCTGTTGTACCAGGAAAGAGTTGTTGACCCAATGTTGAAGACGCAACTTGAATTACTCTTCCAATCTGTGGAGCTCCCTATGTCGGTCTTCATAAATTCTACTTGAGTCATGACTTGATGTAATTATCAAAAGAAAAAGAAAAGAAAATTTATTTTAAAGAAAATTATTATTATTGAAATGGGTTTCTTTCCCATCATGTTGTGGTCCTAGGTCAAAGCACCCATTGAGTGCTCTAGGGGTCTTGTTGACAAATCAAAGGGTTAAGGTCATGATATACTAGCCCTTGGAGGGCTCATGTAACAAGAAAGAAAAATAATAAGTGTAAAATGTATTGTCTAGAAGCCTCCAAGTGATGAGCCAGCCATCCCTCTTCAAGTCGGCCCAAACTGGCCCAATTCATCCTCAAGCAAAGCCTATATAAAGGAATTCGCTCTCCTCATTTGTACAGACAGCCATCAAGCAATATATCTCTGATCCAGCAAGAGAATTAGAGGAGATCTGATCTAGCAAAGAAGAGGAGTGAAAATCTGTGATAGCCAACAAAGGAGGAAAGGAAGCAAATTTTGTATCTGCATGTTTACACGTGCGAGTTTTGAAGGAGGAACTAGGGTTTCCTCAATCTTGTTGTACAGAGATATTCTTTGGGATTTGGCTAGCTCATCACTTGGGATTTTGGTCTTGGCTCATGGTCTTGGAAGTCTTCATTGAACAGATTCTATAAGAAGAGATATTTGTGGGTTTTCCTCTCTAGGAGAGGTTTTGGCCCTGGCTAGCAGCCTACATCTAGTGTTCTTTTGTTTGCATTGTGATCTTCTTATTGGCATTTGCCTTGATGATGAACATAACTAAATAATGATGATAATGTCCTAATATAAATCACAAGAAAATGTCACAAATTAAATAAATACCCTAACTGTCTGCCCTAGATTTCTCAACATGGAATCAGAGCCAGGGTTGTGAACAAAGGGCAGAAAAGGATCAATTTTGGCATCATTCCATCTCTAGGAAGTCAATCACTCTAGGCTGATTCAGTGGAGACATCAAGTGCAATTTTGTGTATGATATCAAGCACTAATTGCAGAGATTAGGCCGCAGGTCTTATCAAGGTTTGCAAGGATATTTGAAGAGCAGTTTCAAGAGACTGAATTAATAAGGGAGAAACCCTCTCAAGACTACAATCTCTGGCAATCAAATCGAAGTCTTTTGGCTCCTCAATTAGCCCTTAATCACTAGATCAATGTCGCATATCTACTGTAGCAGAGTGAGAGCATAAGGAGCATTTTTGTGAAGGATGAAAGTCTTGGCAAGCAGCGCTTAGGAAGCTGCACTCATTGGCATATGAAGCGAAGGTCAAAAAGTGGCATTTCAAGGTCTGCAAAACCTCCAAAATATCTGAGCATCTTCGCGTCTTTGGTATGTATATTCCAATCACTATAGATCAATAAATTCATTAGAGTTTTGCAAGGCATTCAAGGCCTATTTATTAGCATCTACCATAGCTCTAGAAAAGAGTCAAAACCCTTGTCAAAAATCTGAGGTTTTTGTGGTATTAAGTGACATATTTATAGCCCTAGAAAGGACTCAAGTTCTCTATCAAAGGTTCGTAATTCTGTGGTTTAGTCTTGCACATAAATTCCTCATTGAAAGAGGTAACGAGATAAGTTCTACACCTGTGCATATATTAGTTTCAAGATCAAATTTGTCTAAGGGATATTTTGAGTATAAGACAAAAGTACCAAAGTTCTGAAGCATAGTCTCACTATCAAGTGAAACTCATACCCTACATCAGTGCAAGATATATAGAGGTCTTCTCTATACCTGTGCATGAGATCCAAGCATAATTATTGTGCAAGTGAAGGCTACAAATTGGTTCTCCTATTGATCTGAGCATAAACATATTTCAAAAAGACTCAATTCGAGCGTTAGTCGCCAAAGAAGAGGAGTCGAGACTCCTATTACGTTTTTGTGCATGAGGGAGACCTAGAACGAAGGCACATTGGGCTTATAATCTCATACAGTCCCTTGTACAACCAGAGGAGAAGCATAACTGTTTCAGCACATATAAGAGAAGGCTCATCACCTTGCTCACAGTCCTGGAAAGTAGCATAAGAAGACAAAGAGTTTGTGCATAGCAGTGACTATTTTTGGGAACATATATATACACAGTCCAAGCAAACAGTGAGTCGTCCTATGGTAACATTGAAAGGATACATTTATTTCGAATTTGCAATAGTGATATTTTTTAAATCGTTGTTGAGTGTAGCACTGTAAATAATAGTCAAGGGTCTCTATTTTGAAAATCCTAATCCGAGGGTATAGTAATAAAATTGTCACGTTGAAAGAAGGACTAACTATAGGCAGAAGGTGAGGTCACATATTTGTGACAGTGACATCACAAGTGCAGGATAGTTTTGGGATTATTGACAGTCATTATAGGTCAACGCTCTGTAGAAAATTCTTGGGCATAAGAAGTATTATTGCACCTGTAGCAGTCAGTCCCTTAAGACCTGTGCATTTTCAAAGTGGATCCAGAAGAGCAACAGTATGTTGACATTGTACAAAGTAATAGTCCAGAAGCACATCACGATGTTACAGTCATTTCTTTGAAATAAGGTTCTCGTTACATCAGTTGTTGACGATAAAAGTTATGTTTTATTGACAGTCATTGTCAACATTTTGGAAACTTCTAAAAATTCCTGGGTAATTGATATATCGCTACAGACAGTCCTCTAGATTTGTGCATCACTGATAAACAAGTAGAAAAGAAATAGTATAATGTTCCTGAAGCAAGAAAAGATATGCAAATAAATACAGTGAAGATGCACACCTTGAGGAAAAACAATGAAGAAACCATTGCATCCAGAATTGCAGGGCACTGCGACAAAGGTATGTAACATTGAGGCATGTATGGTATATTTTTATTAAAGGTCCAACATGAACTATTGTGAGGTTAGTGGTTATAGGGTTTGTTGTTAAAACTAATGTGGGTATTGATATCTGAAAACCTTCAACGACACAAGTAAAACCCTAGTCATATAAAACCCTAACCTTGTTCCCTCATAGAAACCCTAACCCTTGGTATTTAGGGTTTTTATTCAATCTAGGGATCATAACTAATATGAATAGATAAGGAGATAAGCTGGTCTAGGGTTGGCACTTGAAAACCCTAGATCTCATGGTAATCCTAGATTGACATATTGACATCATGCTTTTATTATTGTATTTTTGCTTGGGTGTAGTTGGCAATGAATACTGCAGGTACTAGAAATAAAGAAAGAAGGATGAGACGATCCACTCTTTTGGTAAGCATGATGGAAGGAGGGAACTATAAGGACCATTAGATCCTTAGGCACTCTGATGTATAAAGGTAGATTCATGTGGGACTGTGGATGCCTGAAAGAAAAGAATTTGTAGCAGCTTACGGAAGGATTCATGAACCTGAGACAATAGTCAACTAGCCGATAGAACAAGATTTTGTTGTAAGCCAATGATAAGGATCATTTATGGATCCCCCTTTGTGATATCATGGAGTGATTTCTTCATCTTAGGAAGAATGACCATTATGGTATCACTACTCTCTCTAGAGCAGGATTCTTAAGAAGTTTGCTAATTCAATTGCAGCTTGATGGACCTTGTTTTGAAAAAATAAGGAACAGGGCTAAATGACTGGTTGAGACTTGTTGATGACTCTAATGAAGATTGAAGGAAGACCATGATGTTGATGAAGAGATAATATGCTATTAGGTTTTGCACGATTCTACTATATGAAGAAGATTCGCTTTAGGAAAGATATGATGACTCCATTGGGTTGTTGCCTTGGTACTTGGTCCGAGGAGCTGATGTACATCACAATGTCATATGTGATAGCAGGTTGCAAATGGTTCGATGATCATGACTTGTTGGATCACTTCTAAATGTTCAAAGGGAGCCATGTTCGAGCTCTATGATGATTGGTTCATGAAGACGCAGCAGATGTAGACTAATGATGTGGAGAGTGATGGAGAACCCTGTCGTGATGATGATGGAGTGCATAGAGGGCTATGCGAGGATCAAAGAGAACTCGCATGTGTGATGATGACAATAGAGCCTTGAAAGCTACTATCATGGTAGCTGATGATGGACACTTCTCCCAAGTTGAGAGGAGACTCCTCCCTGGTTGAGAGGGAGTGACGGATATGGTTCTCTATTTCATCTGTCGTGCACTTGATCAAGACTAACAGTCGTAAGTCTTAGTGAAGGCCATGAGGAGGGAATGGCGTCTGGAGGATTGGGTAAGAATCTGAGACAGATACTCCTTGACGATTTGGAATCCAAGATAGGAAGTAGTATGGTGACCGACACCCTTTGAGGATTTGAAAGGGCATCCAATAAGTAAGAGTGGTCATAGAGGAAATTTCTTAAAGATGTGTAAATCCAAGAGAGGAATGGTCCTAGAAGGACATACCATGTGAACATCCGAATGGGGTATGTGCCTTAAGAGGTAGTGTGGTGTCTGATGTAAAACCTCTCAGTATTGTGCTACGATCTATAGAAAGATAGAGCTTGTTAGTCAAGACTCAAGGCCTTGCTATGTTGACAATGTTGGTTGTATATTGGTCATAATGTTGATGCTTAAGAGAATGATTCAATGAAAGTAATGCCCTTGTCCCTGTGGCCATTTATGAATACCTTCCTGGTTAAGAGCTTACCAATCGCACCCTTCTCATGAGAATGATTCAATGAAAGTAATGCCCTTGTCCCTGTGGTCATTATGAATACCTCCCTAGTTAAGAGGGTGTTGAAATGTAACTAGTGTCGGTCCTCATAAATTGTACTTGAGTCATGACTTGATGTAATTATTGATGTACATGTCAAAAGAAAAAGAAAAGAAAAATTATTTAAAAGAAAATTATTATTATTTAAATGGGTTTCTTGCCCATCATGTTTTGGTCCTAGGTCAAAGCTCCCATTAAGTGCTCTAGGGGTCTTGTTGACAAGTCAAAGGGTCAAGGTCATGATGTACTAGCCCTTGGAGGGCTCATGTAACAAGAAAGAAAAATAATAAATGTAAATTGTATTTTCTAGAAGCCTCCAAGTGATGATTCGACCAACCCTCTTCAAGTCGGCCCAAGGTCGCCCAATTCATCCTCAAGCAAAGCCTTTATAAAGGAATTCACCCACCTGATTTGTACCCAGCGAGAGAATTAGAGGAGATATGATCCAGCGAAGAAGGGAAGGAGGAGTGAATTTTTGTGGAAGCCAGCGAAGGAGGAAAGGAAGCAAATTTTGTATCTGCCTGTGCACATGTGCGAGTTTTGAAGGGGGAACTAGGGTTTCCTCGGTATTGTTGTCCATGGATATTCTTAGGGATTTGGCTGGCTCATCACTCGGGGTTGTTTTGGTCTTGGGTCATGGTCTTGGAAGTCTTCATTGAAGAGATTCTATAAGAAGAGATATTTGTGGGTTTTCCTCTCTAGGAGAGGTTTTGGCCCTAGCTAGCAGCCTACATCTGGTGTTCTTGTGTTTGCATTGTGATCTTCTTATTGGCATTTGTCTTGATGGTGAACAGAACTAAATAATGATGATAATGTCCTAATAGAAATCACAAGAAAATGTAAAGGATGAAAGAGAAATGAAAATAAATAAATACCCTAACGATGTTCACTAGATTTCTCAACACTCCCTACCTAATCTGCATCTGTGAAGCCCTCAAGCCTCACTCCATCAACATGTCTATACCATAATCCATAATCTGTTGTGCCTCAGAGATATCTCAAAACATGCTTCATAGCAACCCAGTGAACTCTGGTAGGATCCATCATAAACTGACACAGCTAGTTCACTGGAAAACAAATATCAAGTTGTGTGTTAACTAAGTACATCAACGATCCGATAAGTTGTCTGTATAACGTAGCATCAACTCGCTATGCTCTACTATAGCATCCACCTTCCTCCAGTTTGTGACCAGAGGCACCATCATGGACCTGCATTTGAAACCTCTAGAGATCTTTGTAGTGTACTTCCCCTATCCCACGAAAATCTCACCATCATCATGCCATTCCTCCAATCCAATGAAATAGTGCGTAAGCCCCATGTTCTTCATCTCAAACTCCCTTGCAAGGTCTGCCTTGGAATCTTGAATCAAGTTGTCTGCCCCAATTAGAATAAGATCGTCAACATAGAGAACTAGAATGAGCGAAAGCCCTCCAACCGTGATGTAATACAAGTTGGCATCCGCCTCACTCTTAGTGAAGCCCAATCTTTAAAGGTAGCTATCAATGCGAGTGTACCATGCTCTCAGAGCCTGCTTGAGCCCATAAAGACCTCTCTTCAACAAACAAGCACGAGTGTCTCTATCAAAGGTCCAAACCCTCATCTTGTACTGACTCTTGTGAAAATTTCTGAATGTTACTTATGCAGAAATCTACTGTTAGATCTGGTTATGCTCCTCCTACTTAATTAAGTTATTAAGCTGAAAATTTAGATTAATATCGAAGCAAAACACATAACAGACTTTCACCAATTCAGATCTAGAAAAAGTACATGCAAACATAGACAAAGTGACACAATATTTTCTAGACAATAGTCCCCGAAAAAACCTAATGCGGGAAAACCGACCTTCTGGCTGTTGGAGGGTTTTATTATTAAGAGTATTTCTGAATACAGCAAATCTGGATTCCAGACCTAGAAAACCCGACAAAGAAAATATAGATCTGCAACTCACAGGTTGTTCTGAAGCCAAAATATTGACTAATCCACACGCTCAAACGGGATTTACAAGACTCAGCCAAAATTTGGCCCTTGAAACCCCAGCGCTGTCCCTAAAGCCCCTACGTCAGCCTCTGCAGCCTCTGCGTCCCTCTGTGCTTACCTGGAAAGGGTTGCGTAACCCCAGACTAGGTGACGCAGTCCCTACGCTGCCCCTAAGGGTCTCTCCATAACCTCTGAGGGTTTATAGCTGCCTAACGTTGCCCTAGAAGTGACTGCGCAGCACCTGTGTAGCTGAAGTTGCCTCTACGTTGTGCAGCCCTCTCTACTGCTGCTCCTGCTTCTCTGCGCTGCCTCTGGAAGCTGCTCTCTGTCTCTTGTTGATTCTAGACACTGGGATCAGACCATCCCCTTTGTCTAAATTCCCCTCTCTGCAGCTGAAACACTTCTGAGAATTCTTAGCAAACCCTGCCCTAGAATCTCAGCTTAGTTTCAGTGCTCTGCCTCTATGTGTCTTTGCAAATGACCCCAAGCCTTTCCTTTATACTTTTCTTGTTGGAAAACCAACGGCCATGATCAAATCTTGAATCAATGGCTAAGATTAAAAGAAAGTTTGATCAGTGTGACTTAAGACAATTTCAAAACATGTTTAATTTAATTAACTTTAATTATTTAATTTTCCTAAGTTTAGACTTAGGAAATACATTAAAAAATTAATTAATTAAATATCTCCTAAACCAGATGAAATTTCCCAAATCCCTTTCTGGGTTTTGTAGATCATGTGTACTCTAGTCTCTTCACAAATTTTGGGAGCTAAGCACATTCGATGCTACCCCCGGTATACAAAATCTCAATGCCCCCTCTTAGCACAAAGTGTGCTCTAGCAATACATCACACCATGTATTACAAGATTTTGGGCACTCGTTTATGTGTTGTTGATGTTTGGCCTGCTACCACTCAACTCTGCACTGCTTCCCATGTCGTTGTCACCGCCACATCTGTACTGCAGCTCCCTCTCAATCTGTTTCATTCGTGCTGCCCATAGCACTGCCATTACTAACTGCTGCACCGCAACTTCATTTGTTGAGAGAAACAACTGAATCTCCTGCCCAATATTTGATAGACAAGTCAGTTGGGTTGCATTCTCATCACTGAAGCTCCATTAGCTCCTAATTTGAACTGTCATCTGAAGGACGATGCACAGCTACAGCTCTGCACTACGTAAGCAGACTCCCTCTGTATTGCTGAAGTCACATCAACCCCTTGTGCTGAAATCTCTCACGTTGTTGTTGCACTACGTTGTCCTCCTGAAGCCTCTACGTTGCTGCAACTCTGCTCTGCATAAGCAACTCTACTCTGCGTTGCTGAAGTCACATCAGCCCCTACACTGTTGTTGCCTCTACACTGTTGTTGCATCTGCACTGCGCTGCTCCTTCTAACCTTCAGATTTGCCTCTACTTCATCCGTGATCTATGCACCCACTACTCCACTTGTTCCGTTATTGTCTTAAGGCTCCCGTAGCTCGGATGTGATCCAAGAGATGAGCTGCTCAAGGATCCCAATGTATTCTGTCGCTGCTCTACAGATCCATGTCGCCTCACTTTCGTGGTTCATGAGCACTCATGGTTGCATCATCTTCTAACCCATCATCCGCCACAGCAACCTTGAAAGAAGAAGCTTCCTTGTCCTTTTTCTTCTGAGGACAATTGCTGGAAAAATGTCCTAGTTCGCCACACTGGAAGCACTTGATCTTTGATAGATCCTTCTTTTTCTTTCCCTGCTGCCTCTTTGATGCCAAGACTGCATCTTCTTCATCTTCCTTCTTCACCTTACTCAATCCCATGTTGTAATGCTTCTTGGTGATTCTGCGGAGTTCTTCTTGACACATAATTGCCCACAAGTTGTCCCGGCTTGGGAGGTCTGCTCTACCCAAGATACTTTGGACAAAATTTTCCCACTCATCTGTGACCGCATTAAGAGCAATCATGACCATCACATCATCTTCCACCTTTGCACCCGTAACAGTCAACTGGTCTCTGATCAACTGTAATCTGAAGATAAAATGTTCCATGTCTTCCCTCTGGGTCATCATGAATGACCACATCTAAGTCTCCAGAAGCATCTTCCTATGGACGGATTTTCCCTCATATAGGGACGTTAAGGCCTCCCACATTTCATTAGTTGTTTTCTTCTCAGCTATATGTGGGACAATATGGTCCTTAATTCCATCCATTATCAGCCGCTTGGCATGTCCAGCAGCTTCACTATGCTTCCTCAGGAGATATGCATCGGTCGACGTGGCCAGAACTTGTTCTGCATGGTCTCTTAGATGATATGCCTCTAGGACTATCAAGATTCTAGCCTTCCAAACTGAGAAGTTAGATAAGCCATCCAATCTCTCCTGATCACGCAATCCATGAGGAGCCATCTACTCAAAAAATTATCAGAGCTCCTTTTCTCTTTGCTAGAGATCTGGATCTAAGGTCCTTGGCAAAACAGGGACCTTCTGCTCCCTCTAACAATTGATTTCCCTTCTTGGAAATCTACCAAATCATCCAATGATTCAGCTCTCTTCGATCCTTTGATCGATCTGCAAGTTTCTTTAGCTAGAAAATTTCTGAGAAGTTGATCTCTTCCCGCTCTTTATCACTAGTGCTTAGGCTAAAAAACTAAAAACTTTAGAAATTTAACCCCACCAGCACCTTTTGAAGTTCTGCAGCTCTGCTTCAGGCACTTCTGGATCTGACATCTTCAGATCTGCATCACACTGGCTGCCTTCAGATAATCCCAGCACTGCCTCTGCGCAGTAAGTGCGTGGGCCTGCTGGGAGACAGCGTAAGACTATGTCACCCTGCCCTCTGCGTAACTCTGCTCTCTCTGAAACTGCGTTGTCCCTTCAGATTTTCCCTTCTGCTGCTGCTGCTGCTGTGCTTCCTACTGCTTTCTACAGCAAGATCCTTCAGCCTTCTGCTGGTGACCCTCCTAGATCTGCAATTGCTCTAATACCATGTGAAAATTTCTGAATGTACTTACGCAGAAATCCACTGTTAGATTTGGTTATGCTCCTACTTAATTAAGTTATTAAGCTAAAAATTCAAATTAATATCGAAGCAAAACACATAACAGACTTTCACCAATTCAGATCTAGAAAAAGTATCTGCACACATAGACAAAGTGACACAAGATTTTTCGGACAATAGTCCCCAGAAAAACACAATGCGGGAAAACCAATCTTCTGGCTGCTAGAGGGTTTTATTATTAAGAGCATTTCTGAATACAGCAAATCTGGGTTCCAGATTTGGAAAACCCAACAGAGAAAATATAGATCTGCAACTCATCGGCTGTTCTGAAGCCAAAATATTCACTGATCCACACCCTCAAACGGGATTTACAGGACTCCAGCCAAAATTAGGCCCTAGAAACCACAGTGCTGCCCCTGAAGCCCCTGCGTCAACCTCTGCAGCCTCTGTGTCCTTCTTCGCTGGCCTGGAGAGGGTTGTGTAACCCTAGACTGGGTGACACAATACCTACGCTGCCCCTAAGGTTCTCTGCGTAACCTCTAAGGGTTTCCAGTTGCCTAACGCTACCCTAGAAGTGATTGCGTAGCTAAAGCTGCCTCTGCATTACGCAGTTGCTACCCTCTTTGTTGTTGCTGCTACTGCTTCTCTGCGTTGCCCCTCGAAGCTGCTCTCTGTCTCTTGCTGATTCTAGACACTGGGATCAGACCATCCCCTTCGTCTAAACTTCCCTCTATGCAGCTCAAACACTTCTGAGAATTCTAAGCAAACCCTACCCTAGAATCTCAGCTTAACTTCATTGCTCTGCCTCTGTGTGTCTTTGCAAATGACCCCAAGCCTTTCCGTTATCATTTTCTTGTTGGGAAACCAACGGCCATGATCAAATCTTGAATCAATGGCTAAGATTAAAAGAAAGCTTGATCCGTTTGACTTAAGACAATTTCATCACATGTTTAATTTAATTAGCTTTAATTATTTAATTTTCCTAAGTTTAGACATAGGAAATACATTAAAATAATTAATTAATTAAATATCTCCTTAACCAGATGAAATTTCCCAAATCCCTTTCTGGAGTTTGTAAATCATGTGTACTCTAGTCCCTCCACAAATTTTGGGAGCTAGAGCACATCCGATGCTACCCCCACTAAACAAAATCTCAACACTCCCTCTTAGCATGGAGTGTGCTCTAGCAATACATCACACCATGTATTACAAGAATTACAGCACTGGTTTCCGTTTTGTTGATGCTTGGCCTGCTGCCACTCAACTCTGCACTATTGCTGCTATTTTGTACTGTTGCCCATGACGTTGTCACCTCCACTGCCACATCTGTACTGCAACTCCCTCTCAATCTGTTGCATCCGTGTTGCCCATAGCATTGCCACTACTAACTGCTGCATTGCAACTTCAGTTGTTGAGAGAAACAACTGAATCTCCTGTCCAATCTTTAACATACAAATCAGTTGGGCTGCATCCTTATCACTAAAGCTCCATTGGCTGCTAATCTGAACCGTCATCTAAAGGATGATGCACAGCTACAGCTCTGCACTGCGTAAGCATACTCCCTCTGCACTGCTAAAGTCACATCAGCCCCTTGTGCTGAAATCTCTCATATTGTTGTTGCATTGCGTTGTCCTCCGGAAGCCCCCACGCTGCTAGAACTCTACTCTGTGTAAGCAGCTCTGCTCTGCGTTGTTGAAGTCACATCAGCACCTACGCTGTTGCTGTTGCATCTGCACTGCGCTGCTCCTTCCAGCCTTCAGATCTGCCTCTGTTTTATCCGTGATCTATGCACCCACTGCTCCACTTGTCCCGCCACTGTCTTAAGCCTCACGTAGCTCGGATGTGATCCAAGAGATGAGCTGCTCAAGGATCCCGATGTATTCTATAGCTACTCTACAGATCCATGTCAACCCATTTTCGTGGTAATGAGTGCTCGTGGTTGCATCATCTTCTAACCCATCATCCGCCACAGCAGCCTTGGAAGAAGAAGCTTCCTTGTCCTTTTTCTTCTGATGACAATTGCTGGCAAAATGTCCTAGTTCGCCACACTGGAAGCACTTGATCTTTGATAGATCCTTCTTCTTCTTTCCCTACTGCCTCTTTGTTGCCAACGCTGAATCTTCTTCATCTTCCTTCTTCACCTTACTCGATCTCGTGTTGTACTGCTTCTTGGTGATTCTGCAGAGTTCTTCTTAACACATGACTGCCCATAAGTTGTCCCAGTTTGGGAGGTCCACTCTGCCCAAGATACTTTGGACAAAGGTTTCCCACTCATCTGTGACCACATTGAGAGCAGTCCTGACCATCACATCAACTTCCACCTTTGCACCCGTAGCAGTCAACTGGTCTCTAACCGACAGTAATATGAAGAGAAAATGTTCCATGTCTTCCCCCTTGGTCATCATGAATGACCGCATCTATGTCTCCAGAAGCATCTTCCGCTGGACGGATTTTCCCTCATATAGGGACGTTAAGGCCTTCCACATTTCATTAACTATTTTCTTCTCAGCTATATGTGGGACAATATGGTCCTTAATTCCATCCATTATCAGTCGCTTGGTATGTCCAGTAGCTTCATTATGCTTCCTCAGGAGATTTACATTAGTCTCTTAGACGATATGCCTCTAGGACTATCAGGATTCTAGCCTTCCAAATTAAGAAGTTGGAAAGGCCATCCAATCTATCCTGATCACGCAGTCCATAAGGAGCCATCTGCTCAGAAATTTGTCGGAGCTCCTTTTCTCTTTGCTAGAGATCTGGATCTAAGGTCCTTAACGAAACAAGCACCTTCTGCTCCCTCTAACAACTTATTTCCCTTCTTGGAAATCTACCAAATCAACCAATGATTCAGCTCTCTTCGATCCTCTGATCGATCTGCAAGTTTCTTTGGCTAGAAACTTTCTGAGAAGTTGATCTCCTCCCGCTCTTTGTCACTAGTGCTTAGGCTAAAAATCTAAAAACTTTAGAAATTTAACCCCACCAGCACCTTCTGAAGTTCTACAGTTGTGCTTTAGGCACTTCTAGATTTGAATGGTTTAGATCTGCGTCACACTGGTTGGCTTCAGACAATCCCAGCGCTGCCTCTGCATTGCCTCTGTGCAGTAAGTACGTGGGCCTGTTGGGAGACAGTGTAAGACTGCATCACCCTGCCCTCTGTGTAACTCTGCTCTCTCTAAAACTGCGCTGTCCCTTCAGATTTTCCCTTTTGTTGTTGCAGAACTTCAGTCTTCTGCTGGTGACCCTCCTAGATCTGCAATTGCTCTAATACCATGTGAAAATTTCTAAATGTTACTTATACAAAAATCTACTGTTAGATATGATTATGCTCCTCCTACTTAATTAAGTTATTAAGCTGAAAATCCGGATTAATACCAAAGCAAAACTCATGGCAGACTTTCACCAATTCAGATCTAGAAAAAGTACATATACACATAGACAAAGTGACACAAGATTTTATGGACAATAGTCCCCGGAAAAACCTAATGCGGGAAAACTGGTCTTCTGGCTACTGGAGGGTTTTATTATTAAGAGTATTTCTGAATACAACAAATTTAGGTTCCAAATTTGGAAAACTCGATAGAGAAAATATAGATCTGCAACTCATCAATTGTTCTGAAGCCAAAATATTGACTAATCCACACCCTCAAACGGGATTTACAAGACTCCAGCGAAAATTAGGCCCTAGAAACACCAACGTTGCCCCTGAATCCCCTACGTCAGCCTTTGCATCCCTCTTCGCTGGCCTGGAAAGGGCTGTGTAACCCCAGACTAGGTGACGTAGTCCCTACGCTGCCCCTAAGGGTCTCTGCGTAACCTCTGAGGGTTTCTAGCTACCTAACGCTGCCCTGGGAGTGACTGTACAGCACCTGCGTAGCTAACGTTGTCTCTGCGCTGTGCAGCTGCTGCCCTCTCTACTGTTGTTGCTCTTGCTTCTTTGCGTTGCCTCTGAAAGCTGCTCTTTGTCTCTTGTTGATTTTAGACACTGGAATCAAACCATACCCTTTGTCTAAACTCCCCTCTTTGTAGCTGAAACACTTCTGAGAATTCTTAGCAAACCCTGCCCTAGAATCTAAGCTTAGCTTCAGTGCTCTGGCTCTGTGTGTCTTTGCAAATGGCCCCAAGCCTTTCCTTTATACTTTTCTCATTGGGAAACCAATGGCCATGATCAGATCTTGAATCAATGGCTAAGATTAAAAGAACACTTGATCCGTGTGACTTGTTAAGGTCCTATAATAATAGAATTCATAATTTTTTAACTGACTTTGATAGTCTTGTAAATATGTACATAACTTGTTTTCTGCAAGTTGTTTTCCTATATTTGAAAATAATAAAAAAATGAAAAGAGAGTAAAAGTCCTAAAAGAAATATCAAAGGACTTAGAAAGAAATAGACTCCAAAAGAAAAAAGAGATAAAAAATAAGACATGAAAGTGAGCAAGTCAAAATGCCACTACTATTTACTTTTACTGCAAAAATCATGATTATGTGCAGATTGTCCAAAATGCTATAATCCATGATCAGTTAAATAGTTTAATCTTAACTTTTCATGCTTTGAATTTCATGTTTTAGATAGAGAATAAAGATATGTCAAATAGTTTAAACTTGACAAATCAGTAGATAGTTAGAGAATAAATAAGGAGCTCGACAGTTTAATCTGAGCCCTTGGATGAAATAAGGTTAGACTTGGATAGATTTATGCTTTGATAGAAAAAAAGAATTTAGGGTTGCAAGCTTAAATGCACCCATGCAAATGAAGTAAAAATTGTTAAAATAATAATGGGTAGGTAGAAAGCAGTTGTGCAAGACATGTAATAAAACACATCGAGCAAAAATTACTAATTTCCCCTCCCTCTCAATAATCCAGTATTCTAAACCTTTAGTTAAAGAAACTCAGAGCATTTCTCTGACTTCTGTTGGGACCGGACCCAAGGCTTAATAACTGATTGGTTAAAAATATTGGATTCCCTACATGAAAACCCATTTCATTAGCATATTGACCCTTTTCCAAGAATACAAATCATTTTCCTAAGTAAAACACTTCTTTGCTTAGAAAAGTAAAACCCCCCTTAATTAATTTCATTTTCATTCAAAAACCTACAAAATGCATTTTATCGTAAGTTTATGTATAAAAAATCAAAATGGGACAAATTATGCTAAATTGCCTATTTACAATTTATTTTGTTTAAATTCCATGTATTTTAATTCATTTCATTCATTATATTTCCATTTCATATTAATTTCTAACCTAAAGTATTAAATCCCTTGTATTATATCCCTCCCGCATATATTATTAAATCCATTATATAAATATCCCCAAAACCCACTTATTTACGTTAAACCTATGGTTTATTTATCCCACATGCTAAAATAAACCCCCGCCATATTTCCCATAGGTTTAAACATATTATATAATTTAACCCCGTTCCCAATAGACATAAAACATTAGTTAAATGTTTTATATGCCATGTATTATAATCCCGCACCATTGGTTATTTAAAACATTTGTTAATGTTTTATGTGCCACATTATAACATTACCCCGCCGCATAAATACAAACCTTGGACCCCACCTCTTACCGCCAAGCAACTCCAAAAGCCAATCGTAGTCGTTCGCATCCCGACTCCCAAATCCAACAATCAAAAGACCATATCGCAAATTAAACTGCGCGACCATAACATATTTCAAACCATGTGAAATGGGTTGTTTTGTGCCCTTCTCCCTCCTCCACGCGGCAAAATTCTATTGGATCGCATTCGATCCAACTAAAACCATATACCGCTGATAACCTATGCAATAACCACCGATGGTTTTCACCTTTGAAAATCAAAACCGCCCTCTGTTCGACGTGACCGCCATTTAATGCAGGTTCTTTTAAACCTAAAAAGACAAATAAACCTCTAAACCACGCCATCAAAGCCCTTTCCGCGTTATTTGATAGTATTCATTCTCTCGACTGAAAAGAAAGAAGCCTGTACACTGTTTCAAAGCCCAGAACCTGCAAAAGCCCATATTTACTGTCAAAGACTACTGGAAGTCCCAGATTGCTTCCAGAAACCTTCAAAATCTATCAGGACCTGTCCAAACAACTCAGAAACTGTTTAAACGACCAATACCTGCACAAACAAGTATTTTCCGATACAAACAAGCCTGCTATCATTTGAAAAAGAATTGAGCCCAGTGAAAGCGTATTTACCTAATAAAAGTTTCTACTTGCCCGAAAAGAGCTAAATTCCTGTCAAAATTTGATAAAACCCTGTTTCAAATATTGCATACAGTTTTAAAGGAAAAATCGAATTTATTTTCAGTCTTTGCAGACCTTATAAGACTCCTTAATTGCCCAGAAATCCTTTGCAGGTAACCCCAACCCTTTGCGCCCAATTACAATCAATTTTAGTCCAATCTTCACTGAAAGAAGTATAAGAAACCCTTGTTTCTTATTTCATAAACCTATGAGAGTCTGAAATCCAGTTGAAAACCAAAATTGAAGGGTGAAATCCAAGGAAATAACCAAGTTGTGCTTATTTTATCCAAAGAACCTCTGTCAAAGTCAAGAAACACTTCTGTAAACCATTTAATCTTACAGAAGAATCCAGAAAACCTAAAAACAGAGTTTCAGTTACCCAGAAAGCCTAAAAATGTCAAAATCCAATCCAGCTATGTCATCCAAGACTGCAGTCATTATAAATCCTCTACAACCTCCTGATGTAGACATTGAACACACACCTTTAGCAGATGTGGACTATAAAATAGCAGATCCAGTTGTTGAATTTAATTTGTTAGACCTTCACTGCTAGAGTTATGAAAAATCCTTAGATCAGGTTGAAGAAGTCCAAATTTGGGAATCAAACCTACCCAAATATGTTGTTCCAATCACTCATCAATGCCCAAAGGTTATTAGGTTGTGTCAGAGCTATTATTCACTTGAACATAGCGCAATGATGAATGCAAACAAAGAGGTACTGTTTACAATTACTGCTGAGTCCATAAACCAGATATTACAACTCAAACCTGATCCCAAAGCAGTTACTTTGTCAATAGAAGCACTTACAAAGTTATACATTGATCTTGATTTCCCAAAAGGTTTCATATTTTTCAAGTGTTCATGCCTTTACATGTTGAAATTCCACAAATCAACCCTCCATATTCTACTTCAAAATTTCCAGAAGGGTCTAGGCATGTCATTTCCATGTTGTCATTTATCCTAGGATACTTTACAGATAAGCATACAAATGAATCAATCCTAGGTTTCCTATCTACTGTTACACCAGGACAACCTCACTCTGTAATTTTCAATTATGCTGAGTATATAGCTGACAATATCCATGATCAGTTGGTCAAGTTGCCAACTGGAGGAGTATTTAGATATACATCATTTCTCTTCCATATGTTATTATATTTTCACGCAGACAAGTTTCCAATAACCCTCCAGAAGCTTGATATAGAAGAAAATCCACTTTCAGTCATCTTTTGGACTTCTTTGATCAGAAAAGAGTCCTCAGAGTTCACTTATGCAGAGTTTACAAATAACTTTGTCCACCCAGTGATAAATATGTTGACCAATACAGAACAGCCAAGAATCAGTGTTGAAATGAAGAAAGTTCTACAGCAATCAAAGCACACTAGAACTAGAGATTGGTATTTATATCAAAAACATACAGAAATCAGAGTTTTTGGGTCCAATTTGTTACCCTATAAACTCCCTAAGTATGTGCCAATGAGAATTTTTGCCTTGGAGTATATCATGCAAATCTTAAATTTTGATTTTATCAACTTCCTAGCAGCTAAGAAGAAGACCCAATTTAAGTTAAAGAATCAGGTGGGGCCATTTATGTAATCACAGAGATGCAGAACAAGAAGCAGCAAAACAATTACTTGAGTACAGATTTGAAGAGAGCTTCTCATGGAACTATGATCCACAAGAAATATTAAGCAAAATGAGGGTTAAGTGCAAACTAACACCCTATATTCATGAGAAAAAACCAGAGATTGAATAGTATGTCAATCAAATTGAGTGGCTAGAAAACACTTTGGTAGATGCAGTTAAACAGGGTGATACTAGTCACACCTTGCAAACTACAAATCAAGGAGAAAAAGCTACTAAAAGACTCAGAGAAGAAGGAACATACACTGCTGAGACAAGGTTTAAACTTAGATACAATAAAAAGCCTAAAGTCAATTCACTGGATAAAGGAAAAGTGACCATAGAAGTAGAAGACACAGATGTTCCAGTGACAAATACAGATTCTGCTACAGTCATTACAAATGAAGTAGTTACAGAAATTCTAAATGAATGACAGCTTGATAATTCAAACACTCAAGTCATAGAGAAATAGCAAAATTTGGAGAAATCTTCCTCACAGATAGCAGAAGAAAAAGATCTTGATATCAGAGAAAAATATAAGCAGATTAAGACAAAGAATGAAGAAATCAAAAATGAGATTTATTCTCAATATTTGAAACAAACACCAGGGATTTAGAACAGACTTTTATCAGCTTTTGACTATTCAAATAAAAAGTTGATTATGTCAGTACTTCAACCAACAGTTAAGACTCCCAAGACAGTGGCAGACTACAAGAAAGTTGATCTTCAAGTGCCCTCAGAAAGTATTCATGCACTAGATAAGATTGAGTTTCATAGGCAAAGTTCAGAGATGTTATATTCTACCATAACTACCAAGGCTATGAGTATCAACAAGCTTCATAATACAATCATAAACATGAGGGATCAAATGAAGGTTGACAAAGCTTCCTCATATGCTAAAGATCTTAGGATTAAGTCTTTAGAAGAGTTGGGTATCCAAATAGGATATGATCCTGCAAATGTCAAAGCTGCAAAAGAGTTAGTGAAGAAAAAGAATGCTGACATCGCAGCATTAAGGAAACAACTCAAGCTTCCACCAACTAAACATCCACAGGCCAGAGAAATAGTACAAGAGCAAAATTAGAAAGATAACATGATGAACTTAATTTTTCAATTAATAGGACAGATAACAAAGATGGAAATCCAAATGGACAAGCTTGTCCATGAAAGAGACACTACAAAAACACAGGAAACTCCTACAGTAATTCCCATGGTTACTATTGTTGTGCCTTCAACTCTAGTAGAAGAGTTGGCACCAAAAGAACCACTGGCTACTGCAGTGCCAGTGACATCATCCACAACTTCAGCCACAGAATCATCTACTACAGCAGCTCAACATTCAGATGAGGCTAGTAAACTAGTAAAAGCCATGGAAGAAATGTCACTTAAAACAAATGAGATTAACAGATTGAAGAAAGTGATTGACAATCTTGAAGATACAAAGAAGCTAGCCCAAATCAATGCTAAAACTCATGAACAAAGGACTAATAGGTTAAATACTGAGTTGAAGAATCTACAAAAAGATTCGACCTTGAAAGAAGCAATTTCTTATGTAAAGAATCAGTTATGGAGTAAAATCATTGAAGCCATCAATGATGTTTGGCCATCAATTCAGGTAATATATGAGCAGAGGGATTTACTAAAGGCAGCACAAGCAGAGATTCAGAAAACAAAAGATGAGCTAGGTGACAGACCTGAGCAAGCTATAGAATTGATCAAGTTTCTCAACAGTAAAAACAAGCAGGAGTTGGTAGAAATAGAAATAACTGATAGGACAGAGACAATCCTTGAAATAAGGAAAGTCGTTTCAAAGAAGAATATGAAGCAACAACTTGAAGAGAAATGTGAAAATATGAACATAGCCATAACCAAGTTTATGGTTAAATTTGAAAATTTGAAGCAAAGAGGTTTGCCTAATATTCTAGTCATTAATGATAAACTCATGCCACAGGAGGATTACAACAAGAAAATCAGAGATTATGCAAAAGAGCAGGTGGACAAGACAGAAGGACAAGGTATTCCTACAGGGAAGGTCTTACACAGAAGTTTTGAAGACTTGTTTTATCTGCAGCATGAGATAAAACACTTTATTTGTCATAAAACCAACATTTGCTAGATATACTGAGGCAGATGAGAACTTCAGGAAGCTGAAAAAGATACAAATTCTTAATGATGAAGCTTGGCGATCACTCACTGACTTACTGTAAAAGTCAAATTGCAAAAAGAAAGACAAAAACAGTTTGCTGATTTTTACAGTCAAAACAGAAAATTACAGCAATAAGGCAGTGTTTACAAAGGTTAAAGAGTATCAGAGTTAAAGAGAATCAAAAGATAAAGAGAATTAGAGTGAAAGAGTATAAGATAAAGAAGATAATACTTCAAAACAGATTTGAAATATTTGTGCCAGCAAAGAGGACACCAAGGCAGCCAGCTGCACCTAATCGACAAACAGTTTTCTATTTTATTTGGATAAATAGGACAGCTTGCTGATTTGTTAAGCAACTGTCACTATTTTGTTGTAAAAGATATTTATTTTTCCTTAGATAATTCCTAGAAGCATTCTAAGATATTTTGTAAACATTTTTGTATAAATACTTCACTCGTTGAAGTATTATTGTGGAATAAATTGCTGAAGATTTCTATAGTTATTTTTGTTGTACTTGAAGGCTTTTTGTTGCAAGTTCGAGTAGTAGACTGGATCAAATCATCTAGCATCATATTGCAGGATTCATGCGATGAGCCATTGAAGTGAAGTACTCTCTACTTGTCATTGTTTATCTTCTCATGTTTTCATGCATCCATTATGTATTCCAAATTTGAATGATAAAACAAGAATATTATTTCAGGATTTATTAAAAGCACCTATCTTTACTGTTTATCATTTCTATGTTTTTCGCTAATTTCCAGAGTAGGGAACCCTTAATTGCTCCCTCTTTCGAATGACCTCTGACTACTCCTTCCTTATCCGGATCAAAGAATCTTTCATTGCTCTTTATCCTGATCAAACCACTTCACCAAATCACCCTTCCAAGATCTTCAACGACTTATCTATCTTGCCCTGAAAACATTTGACTTTTTGACCTTGATCCTAGTTCTATCTACTTGACTTTTGACTCCTTAGCCCAATGGACAAACAGATTTCCAACTATCCATCTCATTAAGTGACTTTCCCACCAAACCAAACCAAATCAAAACCAAATTGCACAATCATAACTAGCCTAATATCTTAAAATCAAAACAAAGTTAAATCTTAAAGAGAGAGCCCTCTCTGAACCCTAAGAAGGCTAGATCTTAGAGTTTAAAAGTTGGTCTGTGGTTACCTCTAATTTTCTTAGACTTTAAATCAAAATCTCACAACTAAAGATTTATTAGAGTGATAGCATGACTTAAGACAATTTCATCACATGTTTAATTTAATTAACTTTAATTATTTAATTTTCCTAAGTTTAGACTTCGGAAATACATTAAAATAATTAATTAATTGAATATCTCCTAAACCAGATGAAATTTCCGAAATCCCTTTCCGAGTCTTGTAGATCATGTGTACTCTAGTCCCTCCACAAATTTTGGGAGCTAGAGCACATCTAATGCTACCCCCACTACACAAAATCTCAAAAACTCCTGGTCATCCTGCTATGTGGCCCACTTGCCAACTAGCCGAGACTCAACCTATGATACTGGTTGAGGGTCCTTCTTGGGAGCTTTAACCTACGCTCGCTCCAAGGCCTCCCTCGGAGCTCTACTCTCCTCAAACCTCATGTCTCTTCTCTGTGCACTTTTTGCCTTGTTGCACCTGTCTCAACCTGCAACCAACACAGATTATTCATCCCCACGCCTATCTGCTTCATACATCCATAAGCCAAGTGCTTGAGGTAAACCTTACCTCTACTGAAGATGACATCATAGCCCTTGTCCTCTAGGGTTACCATTGAAACAAGGTTCTTCTTTAGGCCTGGAACATAGAAGACATGTTTGAGATGGAGAGAGCTCTTAGACTCCCTCTCAAAGCTGAGAGTACCAATTGCCCTATTTGCGTACTTGCCATCATCTCCTAGCTCAATATGAAATTTTATGTCCTTCTCCTCTAGCTGGTTGAAATACTCCATGTTCCCAATCATGTGGAAGGATGCTCCAAAATCAATATACCATATGCCCCTACCTATTAAGCTTGCCATGCAAGCTATCGATGAAAAATCTTTCTCGAACTGAGAAGAAAACCTTTCTACCTTAGCTGATGTAGCAACATGATCCTTACTGGACCCCTTCTTTCGATTAGGACACTTAATAGCATAGTGCCCAAACTCATGGTAATGGGAGCACTTAATCTTGCTCAGATCCTTCTTCTTACCCTTCTAACTGGACTCAACCTCTCCTCTATCGAAGTTGATCTCCCAACTCTTGTCCCTCTTTGGATATTTTCATAAACGCAGTCACTCCATAGTCTTTCCCAACAGAGAATATTCTCTCTACCACTTAGTGCATCTTGGAAATTTTGCCAAGACTTATGAAGTCCTAGAAGTGCAAGACTCACAAGGTCCTTGTCTGCTACATTGATGCCCACACCACTTGGCTCATCTCAAACCTGAGTGAGCTTCGAAAGATATGTGATGACCAACTTTCCTTTGCTCATTCGAATACTTCTTAGCTTTTCCTTGAGAGA
The DNA here is from genome assembly GCA_034641835.2 of Pinus albicaulis. Lineage (NCBI taxonomy): Eukaryota > Viridiplantae > Streptophyta > Pinopsida > Pinales > Pinaceae > Pinus > Pinus albicaulis. The sequence goes on from CM076583.1 coordinate 105,326,247, forward strand.
AAGCTTCCTTGCATCACTAAAACCCTGATACAGATCTAAGATAGCTTTAGACATCTCATATGTTGTCTTCTTCCCATGGAGATGAGAGATAATATGGTTTTTGACCCCCTCAAGAATGATCCTCCTCGCCTTGGTGTCATTTTGGTTATGCTGGATCAACTGTTGGGCATCTTGAGATGGAACTACTGCCTGCTTCACAAAGTAGAGCACCCCATTAGATATGCTCCATCCATGCACAAAAGTTAGACGCTCCCTCTAAATAGTGATCTACCCTCAGTCCTTGGAACAACAACCTGCTTATCTAAAGAACTACTCATCAAAACTCTAGCGCAAGCCTTTTGCTTGATCTATGTTGAAATTTGGCAACTCGGGGAGAAAATCCCCCTCCTTTGGGAAGGCTTCCTCACTTGGAGAAGACCCTAATAGCCCATGGAAGAATTTAATTTGCTCAAGGAAAATCATTATTTTTAATGTGAAACCCACTTCTGCACAAAAGTACAAGTCAGCGCGGGCAAGGAAATTCAACCTTCAAGGACACATAAATAAACCACATGTCACATCACTCAGAGGCATCTTCTATTGGTTCGACTACTTCTAAAAATTGCAACTCCAAGCTCACACGTGAAAAGAGGAGAGAGAGAGAATATGTTCACTGTGTTGACTTTCTGTTTGGGGCCTTTAACCAGCATTGACTTTTTGGTGTTTGGGCTTGGTTTGACTTGACATTTTGGATTTGTTTTGGAGGCCAAATTCAGGAGCAAGGAGGACCAATTTTTTTGGGCACTTTGACCATGTTTGACCACAGACCTCACGCTGCCCTTTGATCGTAGGGTTGACTTTGATGTTGAGCAATTCCAGAGGCATATTTTGGGATAGTTTTGACCGAATTTGACTAAGCTAAAGAGGACGAGTTTTCTACTGCCTTGACCGAACCTTTTGGAGGTTGATTTGACCATTGATCAACACTAGTTAGGGCATCTTTGACTGATGTTGACTTTGACCAGAATTTGCAAATTTGACTTTTGACTAGATTTGACTTTTTGGGCTCATTCTTGATTGGATATTGGATGGTTGATTGGTCTAGTCAAGGCTTTAACCTTTGACTCATTGTTGATGTACTTGAACATTATATCTCTCTGGTAAACATTTGACGACAATCTAATAAAAAAAAGAATTTGGAAAGAGTTTTCCCACTTGTGGGTTTTTTCCCTGGTCTTTGACCAAATGTGTCTCTAGTGTTCTTGGTTATCTTCTATTGCATTTGGTTTACTAATCTATCTACAATTGCTTATTATTGTTGGAAGCTTGAAATCATATGGGTGAATTGTTTGTTAATTGAATAAGAATTTTAATAAGTGATTGTGTCAAGCATAGAACATTAGAAAATTAACAATTTGCCCTCTTCACTAACTGATCAACTTCGTGTTGGTCTTTATGTTGATCTCTGCTCTGATACCATGTTAAATTTCCATGAAACCCTACAACTACTTGGATGAATAACTGCAAACAAGGCAACCAAATATTGAAACCAAATTTACTTTCACCTAAGATACAAATTTTCTTAGCAATTGAAAGCAGTGTAATAAAACAATAGAGATAAAAACATATCACACAAATTGACACACGTGTTTACTCAGGAAACCCAAATGGGAAAACCTGCCTTCTTTGTTGTGAGATTTTATCGATTGAGCTTAAGCAATTGGATCTATTACAAAGCAATTTGTCTCTCTTGAAAAAGCTTTCTGCTTCTCTCACAAATCTCAGTTGACAATGTTGTGAACATCGACATCGAGATACAATCAGCTAGGGTCCAAAAAACATAAAAATCGTAAAAATCGAGAAAATATCGGTAAAAATCGGCAAACATCGACAAAATTAAGATACCATAAAAATATCTTTAAAAATCGGCAAACATCGACTAGGCCAAAATATCGTGATTTCAAGATAAAATCCGGATGTTATCGAGATGTTCGCAATATGCATTGATACAATTGTTCTTGGTTGGCCTTGATTGCTACTTGAACTCGGCCCTCTAGCACGCAATTGTTCCTCTGCTTCCTCCTTGACTTGCTCTACAAACTCTGCTCTCTTCCCCTTAATCTCTGTGCACTAGAAGCTTCCTAAATCCTTGCACACTTCTTAGGAAACAATTCCTCAATCTTTGCGCACATCAATCTCGTAAATTCTAGTGCACTTGTGATCCCCTATTTCTTAGGACACAAGTTTTTTGCTTCTCCACAAACAAACAAGTATCCTCTCACTAACTCGTGAGTTGTCTTGTCTCACAAACCTTGTGCACTAAACTATGAATCCCTTGTGCTTTCATCATCCTCTTTATAGACCCAATTTGAACATGCAAGGAGGCCCAGTTCAAATTTAGAAATCAAGTTTTGATTGACAAGTTAACTGAGAGTTTTTCTCTTCCTTTCTCCAATCAACACTAAAGCTCTTAACTCATTCTCTCTCCAATCAACACTGAAGACTAACTCTCTCTAATTGAACTTGTAACCGCCACCTCATTCTGTAGTCAAATTGATGAAGACTCCTCTTTAACTGAAGCTCCAACTCTACGAATGCTAACTTGATAATTGTTCCTGTAAACTGGAAATAAAATCACCATCACTGAAGTCTATCCCATGAACCTGCATCCATGCTGAGAGAAAGACAAATGTGTGGTCTTTCTAGCTAAGGCACAACCCAGAAGGCCTTCCACGCTACATTTTCAACAACAACATGGGAAGGAGAACAAATTTTGCAGCACCTGAATTTGCAATTTCTTTGAGGGCAAGCAATGTCGGGAAGGGGGAACTGTAATGTCCTCTTCTAATTAATTCCCCAAGGGAGGACAAAGTAGCCTATCCAACCCCATAGGCTATAGGGGAAACCCATTATTCAATGTTTTGGGCAAAATTGGCAAAGTTGGGTTAATTGGAGGAAAAATTACGAAGGAAGCCAGAATTGGGGCTAAGTGGAGGGAAACTTGTAGCCCCTCAAATTAAAATTAGGAGAAGTGACACAAAAGGGAGTCTATCACTGAAAGAGAGGAGAATCAATTTTCTCATTAAGGTTGTTGGATATTTATGATTTGTGAGTTGAGGCTTTGAGGGTTTTAACTTTTAAGGCCCCTTTTTCCTTTAATTGGTTTCGGTGGTGAAAGAAACCACCCTAGCCAATCCCCTCTCTTTCTTTCATTTATTTAGCATAATTTTCTAAGGCACTTTTCATCAATTTTTTTGCAAGCAAGGGAGAATTCTATGGGTTATTGGCTTGAAAGGACACTTTGTGGTTTTCGTGGCTAATATCTAGGGCAGTGAAGTAGTGCGAGGCAATTTTGGGAGCAGCGAGTTAATACCAGGCCTCCTCCTATGACAGCGCAACCCTCCAGGGATTGTTTGTGGCAGCGCAGGGCATTGAAGACAACAAATGTAGAAAAACCGGCTACAAGTTAATAACCCCTTGTAGGCATTTCATCAAACACTTAGCTAAACTCTAATTTCTAATTCCAATAAATATTCAACAGTAATGTATTGAATTCCAACACATTCAATAGTTATTTATAAGCAAAAATACAAATTATTTGCAGCTGAAATGAACAGCAAACAATCACACGATTTAACATAATATTTTTGGGCAATGCCCCAGGAAAAACCCCAAAGGGAAACTAGTCACAGAGGAAAATCTCATTAATGAGCTCACAGAAAATTATAGTGAATTTTACAGCAAGAAATTCCAACAATAAATTCCAATTACTTATCTCACAAATCTGCAACAAATTTCCTGCACTCTTCCATCCTCAAAAAATGTGCGAAACAGTTGTACAACATGCAGCCCCTTTGACTGGATTTTTCGACAATGGCTTTATCTGTATGTGGAGACTTGAACTCGCGTCCTCCAACCGGGTTTGGTTAACCTCCATCTAAGCCTTGATGCATTTAGCAGTCTCTGATTCGGGCAATCGTCATCAGTGCTTCTACTGGGGAGGTTGACAAGTTGATCTTTGGAGTGGGGTTTGTCTGTCGGCTTTCGTCGAGGCTTCAAATGGATCCAAGAAAAAATCCACATGCTAAGATGGATGAAGATCTCGTCAATTATTCCACCAACCTGTATGAATCAGTCCTAATCTGGAATTAATCGCCACCTCAACCTCCTATGATGGATCCACCGGCAGCATAAGGGTTACTAGTAACTAGTCTCTCAGGTAGTAGAGGTTAGGGTTTCATCAGGGCTGGTTCTTGAAAACCCTAGTCCTTAGGCTTATTTAGTACTTTTCTTGATGATTAGCCTACTCTTGGGTTTCAGAGCTCTAGGGTTTCCGTGGATCACTTTACTCAGTCATATGCTGAACTTTCAATTCCATCGCCACCCTCATTACAATTCCTAGCGACTTGTCTCAACCCTTGCTCGTCTTCGGTTCTCTCTGAAGGTGTTCCCTATCACGACGGGATATTGGAACAGTCAGGCTTCATTTCTGATCTGGGTCCATCTAGGGTTCCCTCCCATACTATTTACGGGCAGATCCATCCTTCTGAAGTTGCGAACATCTTTCAGGGCCTTCAGATCTCCGCTCTTGCTCAGACATCGGGCTTCTTTGTTGGTCTCCCGGTCAATTCCCTGGATCGCTTACAGTCAAAAACTAGGGCTAGCTCCCCTTTGAACCCGCTCTCTCATGATCCTGCTGCACCGGTTGGTGAGCCTCAGAGGAAACATGAAAAGAAAACAAAAAGTACCAAAATCAAAGAAAGAGGAAGGTTGCTCATGTTAAGGGAGGGCATTAGGTTGGACGAAGTCATGGACACTACGGACAGTGTTTTAGTTGTATGGGTCAGCAGCAGAGAATACTCCACGATGCGTCTGAAGAAGTGGGTGGTCGAAATCTGGGGGCAAATTCTTGACTCTTTACTGTTAGTAATGACGATGACCAGGGGTTGGTTCGCCCTGCGCTTCCATAGACCTGAGCATGTGACTTGGGTCCTGTCAAAATATTGGCACATCGAAATGATGTCGATTTTGCTGAACCGATGGTCCCCATTATTTGACCTAGAGCGTGAATCATGATTGTTGTTAGGCCAAAACCCGCAGGTGTTAGTCAACGATCGCATCGCCAGAGATAAGGATTCACTTAGAGGTCGTTAGTCCATGTCGCGAAACACAAGGGGAGCGTTGGTTTATCCAATGTCCAACAATCTCCCCCCCAACGCTAGTCGAGTGTGTATCGAACTCGTGACCTATGCTCTGATACCATGAAGAGGTTTGTTGTTACACCATGTTAGCACTCCACCAGTTCTTCGAAGGTTGGAAATGAGACTAACAAAGGTAACCACATACCACTTTGACCTAGTAGCTAGCCCTACCAGGCTGAGAGGGCTCTCTCTATGAGATCACAATCAAGAATTGACTGTGATATGAAGGATATTAGGCTAGATATGATAAGCTCGGGTAGGTTTTGAGTGTTTTAGGGTTTGATGTTAGATTAGGGATGAAACCAAGTAGCTAGGTCTAGGTATCAAAGGGTTTACAACTGCAAAGATATAAAGGAGCAAGGTAGTAGTGGATCTATGATGGCTTTAAAGTTTAGGGTTTTATAGGTATGGTGGAGGGTCTGAAAAAGTAGAAAGATTTAATGAGCATGTTTAATCATGAATTCATTATACTAGAAGCATGAAACACAAAATGACATTTCCATATAAACAGAGCTAAATGAATAGAATTCTGCCTATTAACTGTAAGGAAAGCCATTGAAGATACAAGATATGGAAAGAGGAGCTATATATCATTCATCAAAGACTATAACAAAGAAAAGACAGGATTATAAACTCACTGCACATGAATTCCTAGATAATAGTTGCAACTACATCCTTTGATTTCTGAATATGAAAGTGAAAGTGCAAGCTACAAGAGTTACAATCAATGTTCCACCAAGACTCCGGTGCGGGGAGACGCGGGTGCGGGGAGACGCACAGGGGGGACGTGTGGGAGTACCCTGAAATTTTAGGGAAATTTCGGGGGTGCGGGGAGTCGTCGGGGTATATATATATATAAAATTCAAGTTCATATTCATTGTTATATATATATATATAATAATAATAATAATACCAATAGTAAATACATTGAAAATTGAAATTTGATCTACACATGATAAAATTTAAATTCATAATCGAATTGAATAATGACATACATTGATCCATCCTCATCTTTCATTTTGATGCATACATCATTCATATGACATACTCATTATTCTAATATTCTTCCATAATCATTGATCATTCAATAAATAAATTCAATAATGAAATCTTCAAATACATTGATCCATGATTCCATATCATTCATCATTCATCATTCTACAATCATCAATGTACATTGATTTAAAAATTAATTTCATCATTCATCATTCTAGAATCGAAATTGAAAGCAAAACATACTAGAAGTAGATAGTAGATACTAAGTTTGAACTTTGAACACTAAATAGTAAATAGTAAATAGTAAATTTATATAACTCAAAGTTTCAAACTCAAAAATAGTTAAGAGTCAAGAGTTAGGAATTAGTGTGAGGTCAACAACTGAAAAGTAAAAATCTAAGTCACCTGATACGGGGATACGGGGATACCGGGATTCGAAGTATCGGATACGGGTACGGTGACCCCGGAACAGGATACTTCTGGGATACGTTACGTTATATATTATTTTATTAAATATATATATATATATATATTAAAAATTAGATATTTTTTGCACAAATTCATACAAAATTCATTGATTCAAACATAGATATTAGATACTCATGAGTCATACATCATCATTGATACTATAATACAAATTACAATGATACATTGATACACCATACATGATACAATCGTTAAATTTACTCAGAAAGACAAGATTGAAGATAGTAAGATACTGTAGTTTTTTCATTAAGTCATCAAAATCAAAATGTGTTACATAAGAACACTGCCAAGTGGATTGGTGCTCTTGATTAAATACGAGTTCCATACCCTAATACATGACAAAATTCGATGGAAACATTGCAATAGCCCAATTCTGAAATCCTGAAAAACTGACAAGTCTGCTGGATTTTGAATGAGATCTAAAATTCTACTTTCTCCATATGAAATCCAATGAGGTCGGAATCACTCTCAAACATCCTGAGTCATTTCATGGTAATGTTAAAAATTTAAGTAAAAGGATGAAAATGAAAATTAAGGAGAATGTCACTTTTACTTTAAGAATTTAACATTACCATGAATCATATATAAATACTAGGGCCATAGGCTTGATGCCCTCTCCTGAAAAATTCTCCTCAATTGGTGAAAAACAATGAGCAAAAGCCCCCCTTTATAATAAAAAAACAACGCTTTTTTGAACCCGCGGGCGTATCCGACGCCCAGAGGCTCATTTTTTAGGGGGGGACGCCCAGAAGCTCATTTTTTGGGGAGTCGCGACTCCCACACTGGGGAAACGCACCCCCCTGCGACTCCCCAAAAAGGGTGCGTGGGGAAACGTTTCCCCTTGAGACTCCCCGTCCGGGGTGCGAGGGGTGCGAGGGGTGCGCGCACCCGACCCTGGGAGTCGCGACTCCGTGGAACACTGGTTACAATCCTCTGATGTCCAACCAGTCAAATGACTCTAAAAATGATAGATATAGACCAAAACAACATCTCCCCTCTCTCAGGGGTCGAATCCATCAATTGTGGAGCCGATTACATGATATGCTCAACAAAACCCTAATGTCTAGTGAAGGTCAACCAATTCACCTCATCATAGGAAACTAGATACATTATACCAAAAATTACATTAACAAGCATGTATCTACACTATTTCACTATTTACCAACACAATTACACTTCATGACATCAAAAACTCATCATCATTCATCAATTACACATGTAAAAAGTCAAACTAGGTCAACCTGCATGTTAAAAATGCCTGCTGGAGAAAGCGCAGCGAATTCTGAAGAAAGCGCAGCGTGCCTGGAGAAAGCGCAGCGTGCTTGGGAAAAAGGAAATTTGAAGGCCTTCCAAGTGTCCAAATGTTAATCTGAAAGTTGCTACGTAAAGCTCTAGATGTCTGCTACATGATAAGATGTTCAAGCACTCATAAAGGTGGCTCCTAGCCGTCAAAATCTTCATTCTCCCAAGAGTACTCAGAAAGCGCAGCATGGCCTCCAAAAAGTGGGCAGAAAGGTCATTTTTTGCTAGTTCTTGGGCATTTTGACCCTACAAAAGTGGCTGACATGGCTCCACCGCTGACTAGGATTGAAATACTCATCAAGAGGAATCCATCAATGCTAAGGGTGCATCAATTGGACATCCCCAACAAAAGCGCGGCGTGGGCCAGTGTGACTGGTTTTCAAAATTTCCAATTTTGACCAAACACTGACAAAAATCAAAATTTGCTTCAAAACTCCTCAAAATTGGTCCAGAGATGCTTGACAAGGTATGTTATGCTACTAAGGAAGCATCAGCAAGTATCTCCAAGTTACCTTTCTCCTTTTGACTAATTAAAGTTTCCTTCAGTTTTGCTTGCAATTGTTTGACTTTGACTTTGTAAATCTGATTCCTTGTGTAGTAGTGGTCAGCCATGTGTTTTTGTAACTTGTTGTCTCTATTAGCCTTGTCAAGGAGATTCTCCAAATGAATATTGACTTTCTCAAGCCAAAACTCCCTATTTTCATTGTTTTCCATGGCTATCCTTTCTTCAAATGTCAACTCTTCATCTGGTGGATTTTGCTCTCTTTCTTTCTGAGGTGCCCTTCGGAGACCCATGGTCCTTGGCCTCCCCAACTGAAACCCTAATGACCTAATGGAGACACTGAAATGAATGAAATCATGATGATGTTGACTGAAATGATAATGATGATCTTTCAATGATGGTACACTCAACTGAGTGATGACAAAGACCGGCATGTAAAACTTTTTAAAGGAGTGGAAATAGCCCTAGACACACTATCCAGGGACCAAATTTTTATTTGAAAACCTAATGAAATGACAAAAAATTGACTTTGAGAACCTAACAAGACATGTTAAACCATAAGAGCATATTTGATCACTGGTGACAGGCTAAACAAACTGGCACTAACATTGGCTCCAACTGGGGATGGCAACTCCTTGGAGGTGTGAAGAACAACGTAGTAGACCAAGTAGCCTTACCATTGGGCATGGAGTCGAAATCAAAATACAAGACTTAATAAAAAAAACAGATTCAAAATTGAACTGACTTTGACTCTTACTAAACTTAGAAATCAACAACAAATCAAGGGAGCTTTATGGCCTTCACTTCGGGCTCCAAGCTCCGATGATTCTCTCCTTCACACTTTGGCAGAAAAAATAAACTGATCTGATATGTACAATAAGGTTAAGAAACTTCATAACTTTGCTCAGAAAAGGTAGTGCTTGAGAAGCCTACCATTGATTGGTCCTCTTATACAATCTTCTCCATTCATTTACTCCAATAAATAAGCATGTCGTCCTCTTGAACTTCAAATTTCATATGGTCCCTTCCATAAGTTCTCAAATTTAACGTGTTTCCCTTTCTCTTCATTTCTAGCATCCCAATGGAGGACCACATCACCAATTTTGAAATCATCTACCTTTGTCTTGTGGTCATATACCTTCTTAATTCTCTCTTGAAGCTGAGGTGTTTTGTAACACCACATTCCTGGTTTGCTGGAGATGAATCCGCTGATTGATCCGGCTTTGCACATCATTCATTTCACTACCTGCTTCCTGTAATATTTTCATAACTGGTACAGCAAGTGACGTAGGGAAAACTGTGTCGACTCCATATACCAATTAGAAGGGAGACATACCTATTGACTTCTTGCTACTCACTCTATCTGCCCACAAGGCATTGGTAAGTTTTTTATGCCAGTTTTTCTTGTTCGCCTCCAACATCTTCTTTATAATTTTGACCAAAGATTTGTTTGAAGATTCGGCCAATCCATTACCTTGCAGATAATATGCGGTCGAGTGACCCAATTTGATGTTGTATTTCTTGCAAAACTCAATCATTTTCTTGGACTTGAATGCAATCGCATTATCTGTAATTATTTTGTGGGGACAGCCAAATTGAAACAAAATATTAGTTTCCAAAAACTGAATAATGACTAAATTTGGAGCTTGCCTTTTTGGGATTGCTTCAATCCATTTGGTGAAGTAGTTGGTAGCTGTCAAGATCCACTTATGTTGGGCGGAATATGCAGGGTGGATTTCTCCAATGCAATCAAGGCCCCATTGTTGAAATGGCGCTTGCACGGATATGAGCTGCAAAAGCAGCGGGAGCAACTTCCTCTTACCTTGAAATATCTGGCATATGTGACAGCTCATCACGATTTTATACAAATCAACAAAGAGAGTAGGCCAATAATAACCAGCCATCAACACTTTATTTGTCGTAGTTTTCCAAAACAAATGACCTCCACAATCTCCTTTGTGAAAATCACTCATTACCTCCTTGGCTTCACTTTCTACCAAACAATTTAGCAAGACACCTCCTGGATCTTTCCAATATAGAGCGTTGTCTAAAATGCAATACTTGGAAGCTTTTAACTTTAATGATCTACCCTTACTTTTAGACATGTCTCGCAGAGGATGCTGAAGAAAATAAATGATGTCGACATACCAAGGGGATGAGAGAAAATTTTATGATACCTGTATGAGTGAGTCATCATCTTCTTCTTCGGAAAAACCCAAATGAGATTGATGTCAAGTGCATGTAAATTGGATTTAGCCATCAACTTGGGTAGCCTCGATCACTTGACCATCTTTACCATATACTTCATCAATATAAGAATTTTCAAACTCACCTTCCATCTACAGAAAATTATTCACCTGTTTGTCATCCCAGAACACTTGCCAATACCTCAAGTTATCAGGGACAGCTGGTTGGTGTTTGACATGAATTTCAAACTTCCTATTAGAGAATATTGGAATCTTAAAGTTACTTGCCCCTGTGGCGAGTGAATTTGCCATAAGATTATGACTTCTTGGAATGACCGACAATGCATATTCAGGAAACATTTTGAGAATGTCAAGTACAGCGTTTTGATATGCTCTCATCCTCTGATGCTTTGCCTAGTATTCCCCTTTTACCTGCTTGATTATAAGCTTGGAGTCACCATAAACAGAAATTCTCTTTGCGCCTAACTTTTTCAGAATTTTGAGGTCGGTGATCAATGCCTCATACAGCTTCATTATTGGAGAAATCGAAAGCTAACTTATAGGAACACAATCTCACACTTTTTGGAAGTTTACCTAATTGATGAAATGGACTACGGATCCAGATTCTGATGCCTGCCCTGTCTTTGCCTAAGGCATTGTCAAAATTCATGGTCCAAAGACCATTCTCATCATCGGGAAGCTGGAATTTTGCAATCTGATTTGTTTCTTCCTTTTGGGCCACTCTTTCAACCTGTTCAATTCCTTTTTCTGATTTTTCTGATATTTGCTTTGAAGTACTAGGTTGATTGCCTTGTCCTTCATCTAAAATTACTCGAACACTATTTGAAATTTATGGAATTTCCTCAACTTCTATAATCTGGCTATCTAAATCATCAAAACCACTATCATTAAACAAAATAAAGGACTCAAGATCAGTATGTACAGAATTGATAGGGTGATTATTTGGTTTCTCTTTACTGGTGATCATATACTTCATTTTTGTCTCCCGATACAACTTCTTTAGTTGCCCAAAAATCGAGATAGTGGCAAAAGAGAAATCCAATTGCAGAGTACCTCTTCACTTTGCTCCCCATGACCTTGACAACAGCATGCCATACCGCAGAGGTATATCAGCCACTACCACATCCATTAAGACATTTTTAGCAAGAATTTGCTCAAGTGAAACCATCAAGTCCTTTATAAGACCGAGACATCGTAATCTACCAGAATCAAAAGAGTAAAGATCATGCTAAGGTCGGGTTATGTCCAAGCCCAATTTTTCCATTATGGCCTGTGGCATCAGGTTATGAGAAGCTCCGAAATCAAGCATGGCATTATGGAGGATACATTGATGAACCCTCAAACTGAGATAAAATGGGGGAACTTCACTATCTTCTAGTTGACCATCTATGGTTGGACCAAAAAGGAGCTCGGGTTGATCATCTTCAACATTAACCATGTCTGGCATAGGGTCTACTTTCAGCATTTTAGCAACATGAGCTTTGTATTGGTTATTTTTCACAAGCTCAGTCAAGGGGATAGAAACTTTCAACTTAGAGATTTAATTTTCTAAGCTAAACAAATTGGATTGTTTATCTACCTCTTTTACAGCGGTGTCCCTCTTGTCGGGCTGGTCTTTTATTTCAAATTCCTTCCTTTGGCCTTCTTTCTCTTTGTTTGGTGTACTTGTAGATGCCTGGTTGTTCTTGCTCTGATTTGTAGCAGTAGGCTCATTTCCCTTGTTTTGACTAGCTTCGAGATTTTGTTTGGGCTGAGTATATTTTTGCTAAGTTGTCCTCTTTTGGATAGGAGTGATAGGAACATCTAGGTTTCTCAAATAATATTGTCTTTGATGTGCGCTGAGAGCATTGAGATACCCCTGTTGATAGTCATCTGATTAGACCTCCAACTCATCATCATTTGCAAGCATATAGTCCTCATCTTTTGGTAAATCTGTTTTTTCAATGTATTCTTCATCCTCTGTAAGAAAGATGGGTTGTCCATCTTTTGTGAAGAAATGATTCTCTTCTACAATCTCATCTTCCTCTTCAACCCCTTGAGCGTAATTCTGTTGCAAAGGAGTGTGGATCTGTTGTTGGATTGGTTGCTCTAGAGCTCTTTGTTCCCTCTGTTTAATCCTAAACTGAGACTGTTGTTGTTGACCTCGAAAATTAGGATTTTGAACCTGAGTTTCCGGTTGCCTTTCAGTGATAGACATTCTATCCACCATTCTCTCCACGATCCTGATCAGGGTATCCAATTAGGCATCAAAGGATATGGATGGTTCTTTCTTAATTGTCACCTTTCTTTCACCTTTGGTCTTTGACTTTTTTATCATCAAATTTGTTTCGACACTAACTGCATTTTTCTGCATCTCCTCAAGTGTTACAGGGCTTCTTTCTCGGAGCTGATATGCCATATCAGGATCAAAAGCATCCAAATAGTGCAAGAGAGCCAAACCTGGAGGAGGCTTGATATCATTGGGGATTGAGTTATATACCCGATTAAAGCGAGTAGTAAAATCCTGAACAGACTCCTTAGGATTTCCTTTTAAGTTTTCATATTCGGAAAGAACCTGCAGTGGATTCTTTTTCACTTCCCATTTAGCTATAAATGCATCAGTTAATTGCTCTGAATTTGCCATGGAATAGGCAATCAAAGAACTGAACCATGTTTTTACATCCCCGGAGAAGATTTTGGCAATGATCCTCATTTTTGCATCATCAAAATCAATCTCTTCTAAATCAATGAAATCAGTGACTTTCACCAGGTGTTGTCTAGCACTAATCTCTGAGGTTTCATCAAAGAGAGGAAGCCTTTGACCATAGCCTTGTGGTAAGGGTGCAAGTTGACCAGGTAAAACTAGGGGTGCAAAACTCGCCATGAACCCTGTTGAATATGGTGCAGGAGTAACAATGGGAGGGGTAGACTGAGAAGGATTATGAGAAAGAAATGAAGAAGAAGGGATGGCAGAATAGGCAGCAACTGATTGAGATGGTGTTGGAGTGAACAAAGACTCTTGTTGATACCGGATGATAGCTTTCTCAGATGTATATTGGAGCTAGTTGGCTAATTTTTCAAGTTTATCAAACTGACTCCAGAATTTCCTATCAAAATTTGACTCTGATTTAGATTCTATAGATAATGTACTATCTTCAAGCTTTAGAGAATCAAATATTATTTGAGACAATGATGTGACTTCAAACAACCTCATGGAATCAAACACTATTTCAGACAAGGAAGTTTTTGACTTTGATCTAAACAGAGATAATTCAAATTTCAGATCGAATGGAATATCTTCAAGTGATAATATTTTTGCAAGCAATAATGTAGACCTTACCAATGTAGATGAACCCAACTGAATCTCTAATTGCTGAGATCTCTGCTTTCTAATGAGTTTCTCCGGATCTTCAACAGGAGAGGCTGGATGTGGATCAGGATTTGATCTTGTGTAACTTTTCGAAGCCAGTGTATTCTTGCTTTCTGCACCTCGGCTCTCTACAACTTGAATCAGCCTTCACGAACATGAGGGCCTATCACCCACAGGCCTAGAATTCGAGGAAAAGTAATAGTACACCTAGGGAAGATTTGTCACTTCGTTCCCCGACAATGGCGTCAGGATGTTAGCACTCCACCAGTTCTCCGAAGGCTGAAAAGGAGACTGACAAAGGTAACCATAGACCACTATGACCTAATAGCTAGCCCTACCAAGCTGAGAGAGAGATCTCTATGGGATCACAGTCAAGAATTGACTGTGATATGAAGGATATTAGGCTAGATATGATAAGCTTAGGTAGGTTTTGAGTGTTTTAGGGTTTGATGTTAGATCAGGGATGAAACCAAGTAGCTAGGTCTAGGTATCAAAGGGTTTACAGCTGCAAAGATATAAAGCAGCAAGGTAGTAGTGGATCTATGATGGCTTTAGGGTTTTGTAGGTATAGTGGAAAGTCTAAAAAAGTATAGAGATTTAATGAGCATGTTTAATCATGAATTCATTAAACTAGAAGCATGAAACACAAAATGACATTTCCATATAAACAGAGGTGAATGAATAGAATTAAGCCTATTAATTGTAAGGAAATCCAGTGAAGATACAAGATATGGAAAGAGGAGCTATATATCATTCATCAAAGACTATAACAGAGAAAAGACATGATCATAAACTCACTGCACATGAATTCCTAGATAATAGCTGCAACTACATCCTTTGATTTCTGAATATTAAAGTGAAAGTACAAGCTACAAGAGTCACAATCCTCTGATGTCCACAGTCAAATGACTGTAAAAACGATGAATATAGACCAAAACAACATTTTCCCTCTCTCATGGGTCGAATCCATCAGTTGTGGAGCTGATTACATGATATGCTCAACAAAACCCTAATGTCTAGTGAAGGTCAACCAATTCACCTCTTCATAGGAAATTAGATACATTAGACCAAAAATTACATTAACAAGCATGTATCTACCCTATTTCACTATTTACCAACTCAATTACACTTCATGACATCACAAAATCATCATCATTTAACACGTAAAAAGTCAAACTAGGTCAAACTGCCTGTAAAAAATGTCTGCTAGAGAAAACGCAGCAAATTCTGAAGAAAGTGCACCGTGCCTAGAGAAAGCACAGCGTGCTTGGGAAAAAGGCAATTTGAAGGCCTTCCAAGTGTCCAAATGTTGATCTGAAAGTTGCTATGGAAACCTCTGGATGTCTACTACATGATAGGACATTCAAGCACTCAAAAAGGTAGCTACTAGCCCTCCAAATCTCCATTCTCCCAAGAGTACTCAGAAAGCACAACGTGGCCTCCAAAAAGTGGGCAAAAAGGTCATTTTTTGCTAGTTTTTGGGCATTTTGACCCTACAAAAGTGGTTGACATGGCTCCATCGCTGACTAGGATTGAATTATTCATCAAGAGGAATCCATCAATGCTGAGGGTGCATCAACTGGACCTCCCCAACAAAAGTGCAGCATGCCCCACACTGCACTTTTGCCAGTGTGACTGGTTTTCAAAATTTCCTATTTTGACCAAAAACTGACAAAAATCAAAATTTTCTTCAAAACTCCTCAAAATTGGTCCAGAGATGTCTGACAAGGTATGCTATGCTACTAAGGAAGCATCAACAAGTATCTCCAAGTTACCCTTCTCCTTTTGACTAATTAGGGTTTCCTTCAGTTTTCTTGCAATTGTTTGACTTTGACTTTGTAAATCTGATTCCTTGTGTAGTAGTGGTCAGCCATGTGTTTTTGTAACTTGTTGTCTCTGTTAGCCTTGTCAAGGAGCTTCTCCAAGTGAATATTGACTTTCTCAAGCCAAAACTCCTTATTTTCATTGATTTCCATGGCTATCCTTTCTTCAAATGTCAACTCTTCATCTCGTGGATTTTGCTCTCTTTCTTTCTGAAATGCCCTTCGGAGACCCATGGTACTTGGCGTTTTCCTTGTCACCTACTTTTCATACTTTTCTGAATCTTCAGTGTCAACCACTGCTTTGCCTTTCACATCTTGTAAACCAGCTTTAAACTGACTTTTCTCTAAAGACAATTGCATTACCTTCACCTGATTGTTCTCTTGCTCTAAGAAGGATATTATGAAATTAGCCCTTGCCAAATTGTCCTTGAGTTCTTTGATCTGAGCATCTTTGTCCTTGATGATCTGTTGTAGGTTTTCATGCTCTTCACTAGCCTCCAAGTCTAATATGTCAATGTCATGATGGATGATCTCCTCATCATGCAAAGAAGTCCCATGTTGTAAAGGTAATCCTTGCTCTATTGATGTGGCCTTGGCTCCTTCCTCAATCTAAGGAGCAAACACCAAGCCTTCTGCCTCTCTGGTATGTCTGAGTGACCTCAATCTTCTTCCTCACTGAAACTGTGCCAAGTGAGCTAACCTCCCTATGTCTAGATGGTGTTGATGGTGTTGATGGTGAACTAGGGCTAGTAGGTTGACTACTAGAAGGCACAAAGGCATCTACTTGCATGAAGGTTTCCCAAGAGATGCTCTTCTTTTCAAGCTAGTGTAAAACAATGATTTTGATAAGAGCATGGTGGAAGAGGCTGCCTTCAAGACTACTCTGCTTATGCTGAACTTTTTCAACCATCTTTCCCAAACTTCTGTAGAGGTAATAGGGCAAATTGAGTGGTTTTAACCCTGTGAAATGCATGAGAAGTCTGACATGATACTCGTATAGTCTAGAAAATCTTCCCTCACAAGTGAAGTACTTCATGATGATCTTCATTAGTGGTGTATATTTCTCAAGGAGGTGCCCAACAGGAAAAATCTTCTTCATGTGTTGTTTATAATGTCTTCTGAGAGAGAGCTGGTAATTTTGAATGTCTAGGTCTTGGTTTTTGAACCATTTTTCACCATGATTGGGTATCCCTGTGGCCTCAACTACTACAATTGATATAGTGAAAGTAACCACTGCAATCATGACCTTATCCTTTTTGAGCTGAGTGGCAAACAATTTGGTCAATGTGGCATGGTATTTGACTTTCTCAACTTGTTCACAAAAAGGAAGACATCCTACCCTTTGAAAACAGTGCTTGGATAATGGTGAAGACATCACTTCATGAGTGGTTAAGGGCTCATATCTTATCAGTTGGCCTCCCTTATTGTAAGACTTCTTCTCCTCCATTTGATTGTTTACAAGGGGAAAAACCCTCAAGGGACAAAACAGGGGAGAGGAGTGAAGAGATAAGATGAAGGGGTTAGGGAAGGGTGATGGGAGTAGGAAAATTTAGGGAGATGGACAAGGGTCTTAGGAAACTTTAGGAAGTGGAATGGAGTGAAATGGGTATGGGAATTGAGCTAGGGAATTTTTACACAGTCCTAGCTAGGAAAATTGCCAAAAGTTGCAGTATTAGGCTAGGGTTTAGGGTTTAGGACTTAGGAAATGGGAATGAAGGGGTGTGAAGGCTATGGGAGATGGTTTAGAGTGTGAGGGAGGTTAACAAGTCTATGGGAAGGTATGTTTGTCTTGCAAATTTTAAAAAGATGGCCCTGCCACTAAAACGCGGTGTAGGGGCCAATGGAGGGTCTACACTCTAAAACAATGAAATTGAGCTGCAAGGAGGGGATTTTGAGGTGTAACTTACTTGTGCAATGATGCTAGACACCTTAATAGCCTTCAGAAACCTTAAAAAGTTGATTTTATGCCTTTGAGAGAGAAAACGCAATGTGTGGAAGAAAACGCAGCATGTGGAAGAAAGTGTAGCTTAGAAAGTGCAATGTGGCTGCTTTGGCATCAAATTTTTGGATTGTTTTTGACTTAAAATTGTTGATGAAGCACTTGGTGATGAATGAGAGCACTTTTCTTCAATGAGGTGAATGAGAAAATGAGTTTGAATTGGTCTTTTATAGCTTGTGATGGTCACTTTTCTTCATAGTAGTGGGATGGCCCACTACATGTCTTTTCACTTTGCTTTGAAAACTTGTAGCTTTGAAACTTTCTTATGCAGCTTTAGGAACATTAGGAACTTATTACATATTTGAAACATAAATTATATTTGAAACCAAACTTTATTGAACAAATTTACCTATTACCACTCCTCATTTGTCGGATTTTATGCATGGAAGGACAGATTTTGCATGACTGAAACCCTAATGACCTAATGGAGACACTGAAATGAATGAAATCATGATGATGTTGACTGAAATGATGATGATGATCTTTCAATGATGGTACACTCAACTAAGTGATGACAAAGACCGGCATGTAAAATTTTTGAAATGAGTGGAAATATCCCTAGACACACTATCCAGTGACCAAATTGTTATTTGAAAACCTAATTAAATGACAAAAAATTGACTTTGAGAACCTAACAAGACATGGTAAGAGCATATTTGATCATTGGTGATAGGCTTAATAGACTAACACCAACACACCAAAACCCCCAGTTGTTGGGAAACTTCCAAACCAATAACAAGGATCCCCAGGGTGGGAATTACGAATTCCATAGAGGTGTGGTGATTAATCCAACAAGGACTTCCTCTCCAATTCTGGACTGAAGATGTGTTTAGGTGTGTTGGAAACGATCTGGGGGTTTTCTTAGACTACGACAAATCTTTCCTGGAATCAGGCAAGACGGCCTTTGCACGCATTCTGGTTCACCTGGACACTCGCGAGGGATTGGTTGAAAGTCTAATGTTGCAATGGCGAGGTAACATTCGTCTGCAAAAATTGGACTACGATGGGGTCCCATTCTGGTGCCGTAGATATCATAAAGTTGGTCATACTTATAAGGATTGTTCCTTGCTAGCTAAAGAAAAACCAGGAGGAGAATCGATGGTTGGGGATGATGGACAGGGCACGGCTTCTACCTTGATGAATCAGACGTCTCAAAAGCCATCGGCACGCAAATCAAAAGGTCAAGAACAGGACAAAGTGAAGAATGTTTTTGCTGCTCACCCTCCGTCTCTTATCACCACCTGAGCTTGCGCATTTGCAGCAGCATCCACTCTAGGTACTGCTTCTTCCCTTCCTCCCCTTGAACCATTTAGTATGCTTACTTCGGATGTCTCTAGTCTTTATCATCGCTTTGGGTTCATTACTTCTGGGTGTGATTATGGTTCTACCTCATGTGCACCGGTCTCTATCCCTGCCTACTTCCCTATCCCCTCTCAATCCATCCCCTGTGCTTCCCTAGACCCTGATACTGATAGAGGCGATGCCTCATCCAAATCCAACTCCAACCATAGATACTTTGTGAGGTCCTTAGCCAAACAACCTGTTACAATGGGGCACGGACTTGGACAATCGTCCCCTCCCAAACTGAACAAACTTGTTCGCAACAAGCAATCTTTCATTTCCAAGGTCATACATAAGGCAAGTATGGACATTGCAGAATGAACACATTTATCACTTGAAAGGGTTCTTAGAGCAAGAGGCAACCCAGAACTGGTGTCCCGATGAAGTGTATTTCTTTCAACTGTAGGGGTCTGGCTAGCCCCGCCAAGAAACTAGCCTTTAGGTGGCTTTTAGACTTAGAAAAGTTTGATGTTATTTTTTTACAAGAAACGCTTGGAGTAGCGCTCATATCTGCTCACTTCTAGAAGCCCTTAGACCTACCTGGACATTCCATGCATTAGATGTTCGAGGCAGATCAGGTGGCATAGTTGTAGGTGTTGATGGAAGGTCCATGAAGTTGTTAAATGTTTGGGGGAGGAGTGGAGTATTAATGGCAGATATCTTCTCAGAAGATCTAGGCATGGAACTTCATTTCGTGAATATATATGGTCCCAGTCATAGGCATGCAGAATTCTGGAAGGATATCATGAGTTCCTCGTTTATGTAAGTGGAAAACATCTTCATAGGAGGGGATCTAAATTTCTCTATTGGTCATGCAGAGTCATGGGGTAATCACGCCCAGATCGATGCCCTCTCAGATTTCTTTGTTCTACTGTTGGAGGATCACCGCTTGATAGATAAACCTGTGGCGCGACTTCCTCCAACTTAGAGAAATCGGAGAACAAGGGATGCAATGTTTGCAAGGCACCTTGATAGATTTCTCATCAAAGATGCTCTTATGGATAAATTTGCGAAGGTTAGGCAATGGGTTGCCTCGGGTGGGATTTTGAATCACTCGCCCATTTACCTTGAGATTGTCGGTGCCTCTCCCAAAACAAAAGGTCCTTTTAAATTCAATTCAATATGGCTCTAAGACGAGGACTATCAATGCATTGTTAAAAACACATGGCAGGAGACTTCTCTGTTTGATGGACAGTCGGTGGCAGCATATTTTGCTGAGAAGCTTAACCTCCTCAAAAAGAAAAAGGAGGACGATGAAGCTCTCAGAATCATTGAAGGTGCCCTTGCTAGATTAGAAAACCCTGAGGGAGGAGGGTTTGTTTCCACGAAAGGGTTTGTTTCCACGAAAACAAAAGAGCAAGTCATTAAACTCAAAGTTGATCATCAGAATCTTAAAAGATAGGGAGGAAAGTTGGAGACTCAAGAGTAGTCATCTGGCTACAAGCGGGAGATGAGAAAACGAAATTTTTTCAGCAATTTTCCAATGGGCGGAAAAGCCAGCAATACTATTTGGTCGTTGGAAGATGATAAGGGATCGACTATACAATCTTTCAACAACCTTGCCAACCTAGGTATATCACATTTTGAGCATTTATTCAGAGCCCCATAGGAGGCATCCTGCCTCCCTTGTTGAAATCATCAAAATTTTAGGTTTATTCCCCAGTTTTGTGGATGAGGAGGCAGCAGAAGCACTTAATGCACTTGTATCTATGGGGGAACTTGAAGTTGTCCTCAAATGGTTTAAAAAAGACAAGACCCCAGGCCCGGATGGCTAGCCTGTGGAATTTTACGTGGCATTCTTTGAATTGATTGGGCAAGATCTCCTTAGGGTTATCGAGGAATGCCGAAAGAATGGCACGATGTATGATGCTTTCAATGCCCACCTTCATTGCCTTGATTCCCAAATCTGATAATCCTTGCTCTTTTAATGACTTACGGCCCATCTCTCTCTGTAACTGTATTTATAAGATCATTGCCAAAATCATTGTGAACCGCATTAAGCCTATCTTATCCCAACATATTTCACAAGAGCAATTTGTCTTTCTTAATAACTGCCAATCTATGAAGCCATAGGGATTGCTCAGGAAGGTCTTCATTCACAAAAAATTCACACGCTGAAAGGCATGATCTTTAAAATTGATCTCTCCAAGGCCTTCAACAGAACCAGCTGGTTGTACCTCGAGATGTTGCTAACCCATCTGGGTTTTCCATGATCTTTCAAATTGATCTCTCCAAGGCCTTTGACAGAACCAGTTGGTTGTACCTTAGGATGTTGCTAACCCATCTGGGTTTTCCACATGATTTCATCATGTGGATCTTGTGTTGCCTTTCATTTGTTTCCTATAGTATCCTCATTAATGGTTCAGCCTCTAACTTCTTTCATGTTGAGCGTGGTTTAAGGAAGGGATGTTCACTATCTCCCTTTCTATTTCTCTTGGTCATGGAAGGGCTGAGCAGATTAATCACCGAGGAGAAGAATCATGGGAGATTTAAAGGAATCAAAATTGCAGATAATGTCATTTTATCTGATTTTCTTTTTGTGGACGATGTACTTATATTTCTGAATGGGTCACTCAATGACTCCACCTATTTAATGTCATTCTTAATCTCTTTTGCAAGGCCACGGGAATGGTTAGCAATCAAGAGAAGCCCTCCCTGACAGCATTAGGATGCTCTCAATATGAAATTGATTATGTTGTTCAGAGACCTCCTTACATAATTTTGACATTTGATGAAGGCCTCAAGTATCTGGGTTTTCGCCTCAAACCCAACACAAAATTGTTGATTGGTCATGGTTGGTGGCCAAGATAGAAAGAAGAATTAACATATGGCATCATCGATGGCTTTCTCGTGAAAGCGACTTGTTCTTATCAAATCAGTATTGGAAGCCACACCGATGTATTGGATGTCGCTAGCCAAAATTCAACATTTATGTTGCAGGTTTGTCTAGTGTGGAAGTAGGGAAGGAAGAACTTTTGCATGGGTTGGGTGGGAACATATTGCGCTACGCAAGAAGTGGGGTCGATGGAGGATGAAGCCTGGCAGCAAAATTAGGCTGGCATATCCTTACCTCTACTAGTCTATGGACCGAGGTCGTCATTAGAAAATACATCAATCCACAGAACATTCTTGATTGGATCAGACAGCCCATTTTGAATAGAAAGGCTATATCAACCATCTGGCGATCTGTATTGAACTCAATTTCATATATTCGATCAGGTCTTGCCTGGAAGGTGGGATCGGGAATCAAGGTTCACATTGGCTTGGATGCTTGGTCTGGGAGTGGGAATGCGCACCTACTCTAACATGAACTTATCCAATTTCTGGAGTCATCTGATATTAGAACCCTGAACCAAGTTGTGGATCACGACAGCTCGACTATCTTTGCTCAAGCCTGGAAATCTGCTCAGGACCTCCGGATCCAGGATCCATGGCATCGAGAGTGGTCTAACTTCACCAATGCATTATCTGAAGCTCACATTAGAATTCAAGATCAAGATGATGAACTCGCTTGGGTCATCTCCAAATCAAGCACCTACTCCCCCAAGGACGATTATCCTTACAATTTTGTTGATCATGAACCCCAAAATTATGTTTGGTAGTGGCGTTTTCTATGGAAATTAAAAGCCCTGTCAAAGTCAAAGTCGCTTATGTAGTGTTTAATTTGTAACAAGGCCCCTACAGGAGACAATTTGCAAAAGCGATCCTTTCAGGGTCCCATTTGGTGCATCCTTTGTAAGAATGACATGGAATCCATTGACCACCTATTTCTACATTGCCCTGCGGAAATTGATCTATGGCATCAGGTATATCAATCATTGAATATCCCTTTCAAATGGACGGGAGCATCGCTCCAAGATGCTTGGGAAGACTGGTGGAATCATGCCAACCCATATAAATAACGCAATCTCCCATTATTGGTATGCTGGTGTATTTGGGTTGGTAGGAATAAATGTATCTTTCAAGACATCGCTCCCAATTGCTCGGTATTCGTTCCTCACATCATAGCCCTTTATAATTTGTTGTCGGATGATGATCCTTGACAGTAGCATAGGTCTATTGTCGCCGAAAACATAGGTAAAACGATACCTTGGGCCTATTTCAATGGTTTGGCTCAGCAGAATGGTTGTGGGGGAGGTGCAATCTTATATTTACATGATGATCACTATTATAAAATGTAGATTGGTTTAGGGAGAGGCACAAATAATTTTTGTGAACTTAACAGCCTTCGACATCTTCTGACTTATTCTCTTGAGAAAGACATCCGTCACCTCCAGATCTTTGGTGATTCAAAGACTGTCATCAACTGGTTCAATATGCAAGTTGAATGCCATGTGCACACACTCAGGAATTTATTGGATGAAGTACTAGCATTAAAATCTCATTTTGACTATATCTTTGTTCGACACATTTACAAGAAAAGGAATCAACTTTCTGACATCCTTTCCAAGGAAGTTGCGCAGCAACCTTGTGGTTATTGGATGATCCACGAGCACAATGGGCACGCATTTTAGCAGTTCTTTCACATGCCATTTTCAGAGCAGTTCCATATAGGGACAGCAATGCCCTAACTTTTGCAGTTATGTTTCTGAAAAAAAATTTAGTAATCATATGTATCTTTTTGTAATTGTTAAAATTGGACAACTAGGTCCAAACTCCAAGTTGTGCTGCTCAGATGACGATCCCAATATTTTTATTGGATTCCTCTTTCGGAGAGGTGTAAGATTGATCTAAAGATCATCTCGATCGGATGAGCAGAACATGTACTTTGAATTTATTCCACTTATGTTCTAGGTCGGCCTGGAATAAAATATAGACTTAAATGTCTTAAAGGACATATCAGACACCCCCAAAGATTCCTATATATTGGAGAGACTTAGAGTTCATTTGACACACATTGTGTGGAGGAATTCTCTCTCCCTAGATAGAGTTGGAGCAGCGTATATATAGACTGTTCTTTGTTTGGGTTGTTCTAGGGTTATGTGTGACATGCTTGGCTGTATGACCTATTGCAGACTTTGCTGGTAGAAGCATCCTGTTGACCGTCGTAACGCCACTATTCATCATCTCTGTTTTGGCTTGTCTTCCATCGATCTATTAGTATGTTCTATCTCCTTCAGTGTTGTGTGCCCTAAACTGAAATGGCATAGAACATCTTTTTTTTCCGAAGGAAGCATTATATTTTGGGGGCTCTGTTCTGTCATATTAACGCTAAATTGAATTTGATCTGTTGTTCAGTGTTCTTTAAGTCTCTGGAAGTTTTATGAAAAATGGCCGGTTCTACAAGCCTGGATTTTGTGGGTATTGGCGGCGAAAGCCCTGTTGCCAGGATTTCCTTTGAAATAGACGTGACTGACCCTAATGGGACGCCTCAAAGTGTGTCGAAGAGGGTCTGTCGACGCCTCTTAGAGGCGCCTAAAAACAAGCCCAGGATGCCATCCAGTCTTGAAGAAATTGAAGCTAAGCTCAAAGAAGCCGACCTCAGGTTTGCAAGATTGGCAAATACAAACTGCAAAGCCTACATATGAACGACTTTGAGATTCTAGGATCTAGGCCTCCTGAATCCAGAGAGGGATCTCTCTTATAAGTGCAAAGATTGATTTATCTTTAAAGGTCTGAAAAGTGATATTAGGCTAGTTATGAAGAACAAGGTTTTTGTTTGTTTTGGTTGGGCAAAGATATAATGAAGGTGAAGGAAGTCTAAATGAAGGGTGGAGGTGTATGAAAGTGAAGGAATGATTCAGCTAATAAGATAGGCAAGGAGCAGCTTCAATCCATTGGGCTATGGAGTCATAAGAGGATTTAATTGAAACAGCAAGGTTCAAGAGTGGTCCATGGGGCAAGTCATCTATGTCAAAGGATCTCTTTAAGTTGATTTTATGGAATGAAACAATAAGAAAGGGAAATCAAACAGATGAAGGAACAATGGGCAGCGTAAGATCAAGTAAGTACTTTGAAACTATCCTGCTTTTGGCATGCACTTAAGGAAAGACATAAAAGTAATCTAAGATCAGGGAAGTACTTTGAAACTATCCTGCTTTTGATGTACTTTCAATAGAAAACATTTAAAACACTTAGATTAGCTTAAGATCAAGTAAGGACTTTGAACCTATCCTGCTTTCAGCATATTCAAAGAGAAACCTTTCAAAGCAACTATTGGAGAAGAAACTAAAGGACAGGGCTAACCATAGACTTCTCTAGTTCAACTTTAATTAGCAAACTTTTCAAGACAACATTTAAGATACACAAAGAATAACCTAAGATCAGGTAAGGACTTTGAACCTATCTTGCTTTCAGTATACTCTTAAGGGAACTTTCAAACAACCTTTGGAGAAAGAACTAGAAGACAAGGCAAACCATAAACTTTCCTAGTCCAACTCTACTGAGCATGTAATGAAAATATCATTCAAGAATAATGTTTAAAGTTTAGACAGTAAGACATGGGCTCACCAACATTCCTTGACTGCTTGGACTGTATTAAATCATCCTTAAATACACAATTGGAGGAAAACATAAAGATAAAGCTTATCAGTGAGAGTCGGGTACTTCTAAGAGTAAATCCTAGCTCTATATTTGTTGTTCTTTATCAAAGAAAGTGGACATAATAGAAGCAAAAAGAAAATAACAATTTACAATAACAAAAACACATCACCATTGACATAGACCAGGATCCCATAAATCAGCTTGTATTTGAGGTTCAAACCAGTTACAATCATCAAGTCCAGTGGGTCTCTACAGCGTCAAACTTCTCATCTCAGCTTAGGTATCTTCAATTACAAACAGTGCTACTGCAGCTTCAGAAAACTATTTACATGCAATAGATATTCAGAGACCAACCCTTTACAATGTGCTCCTCAAGGAGATTTTATAAGAAAATGAGGAGGTGGAAGAGTTTCTAGGGTTGAGTATCATTCATTCCATAGTAAATGCAATTCCTAGCCTTGAAAACCATGAAAGGCATAAGGCAGGAATGCATTCTATCTACAACTCTGTTTCATAACTCTGTTTCTGCTTTTTAAGGCTTAATGGGTAAAAAGAATGACTTTAAGGCCTTTCTTATCTTTATAATAACTTCGTTGACAGTTTGAAGTAAGTTCTTTCGTTGAAATAACTGTTCAACTGTCTTTAGGCAAATATCTTCTGAATAGGCAATAACTATGCCTTCTTTTGATTTCTTTGAGGCTGCAGGTGGCTCTTTGGTAGCTGGAGAGGATTCAATTAGCCTCTCATGTGGCAGTGGAGGCCCTTTCTCTGATAATTTTCTTTGTTTTCCTTAAAACACTGTTAAGTTGCTTTGGTGTGTGTTTTTAGGCCTAATTAGGCTTAATCTTTGTCTTATGGTCTTTATCCTTGCTGACTGTGAATTAGAAATTTGATTTCTGAGCTTTCTGCCTTAATTCCTTTCAACTCTGCTTTAAACCTTTAATCTTTTGATTATGCTTTGATCTCCGGTCTTCAATGTTGATATTCTTCATTTAATGGATTCTGACTGTGTTTTTGCAGTGTTGCAGGTGCGCAGAAGGTTTGATGAGATCACCAATGCTCATGAGGCACAGGTGGAATCACAGTTTGAACCCTGTGGATTCATTTTCTTCTTGGATAGTGGCCTGTGGATCGTCATCCCAGGCTTTTCATTTCTTTTCAAAACTGTGGAAAAAACCCTTATAACCTGCAAAAAACACACAAAATTAAGAAAAACCCGTGAAGAATAGGTTTAGCACAGCTTTGGGTGCGAGATTTAATCGTCGCTATTGGATGAAAACAACCAACGGTCGAGATCACTTGATGGGGTAAATTGGGAGGCGGTTGGGTGAATGGTGGTAAGATTAAGTTTGAGCCCTCGATTTAGATCGATCAACGGCTGAGATTGATCGGTGGGATCATTTGGGAAAACAAAGGGTGGGCGAATGAATTGGTGGGGAAGTTTAATCGAGACCGTCCGATCTCAGAGATTGACGATGGGAAACAATCAGTGAAATGCTCAGGAGAATAGGCAATTGGCAAGTGCACAGGGGTGAAACATAATATGGGTCGTTGGATCAAAATGATGGATGGCCGAGATCAAGCGATGAAATAATTCGGAGGATAGATGAATGGAAATGGCTTGGGGTCGCAGAGTGATCTGGGCCGTCGGATTTAAATGATGGACGGTTAAGATCGTGTGATGAAACCTTTTAGAGAACAGACGGAGGGCAAATGAGTTGTGATCCGGATATAATCGGAGTCGTTGGATTAAAACGATGGATGGCGGAGATCAAATGAGAAAATGCATTGCGGAGGGTGGTGGTTTAGCAGAAAACCGCTAGTGGTATTCGCGCGGCATTGGAGCGGTTTTAAATTTCCTCCAAAAAAACGCGATACCACAAACCTGCTAACACGTGTCCTTCAAATACCGCCCATTTCGCATTTTTTTTCCAGTGTTAAACTACATGCGCAAAAAAAAACGCGAAACAGGTTTCTAGCCGTCAGATGGATGGGTGCAGATCCGACAGTGCGGATCGCACGCGACGGGGAAAGCTACAGGGTTAGTGAGGTAAGCGGGGCCCATGGTTACATCAGGTATTTCGTCGTGTAGTGGGTTGGTTCATCAGGGTTTTTAGAAAGGTCGGAATAGATCCTAAACGTCGGATCTATCAAATGGACGGCGGAGATTACAAAAGGAGCGGAAAGTTTGAAATGGGGAGGAGAAATGGCATGGTGATCAGGTTTAATCCTGATCATTGGATCTTAGAAATCGACGATCAAGATTTAATGATGGAGCGGAGTTATATGAGCAAGAGAAAAGTTAAGGCTGGAGTTCGAGCGGAGAATAAAGCACGATGACCGTTGATCTAGATAGATCAATGGTCGACATTTATTTTTAGAAATTGAACTGTCTGGGCGGAAAAATAGAAGAAAACAGGGTTCGGAGGGAGGGTTTTTAGGCTTTTAGCCCCCAGTTGCGGGGCTTAAGGTTTTATGAGGCGAAGGGTTACAGGAGTTAAGCCCTCGGGGGCTTAGGAAAACTTATATGCAGAAAGGGTATTTTTAGGCCTAAAAACAGGGTTTTTGAGGCAAATTGAGGGTTCCGGTAGACAAATGAAGGCATTTTTAAACCAAATGAGAGGCAGATAGAAGGTTTAAAATGGGTTTTGATGAGTATGAAGGTTAAATGAAGGCTTATGGAGGGATTTTTATAGAGGAAAAAAGGGATGAAAATGGGGTTTATTTTTGAGTGAAAGGAGGGGTAAAAATGAAGGGAAAAATGGGGTTTTAAGCAGTCTTTGTGTTGGCAACAGCAGATTCTTTAAGATAAAGAGGGAAACAGCAGTGAAGATTAACTTAAGGGTTAGTTATCTTCATAAGACTTTAAGAACTAACAATTTGGCCATGAAATTGTTTCTTGAAAGCTTAAAAATGATTTACCCATCATTTGATATGACAAATTTTTATAGGTGGCTAACACTGGCTCCACATGGGGATGGCACCTTCTTGAAGGTGTCAAGAACTTCAGACAAGTCTTCTTTGAAAGCTGATCAATGCCCCATCCATTGGGCTGCAATTTTCCTTTCCTTTGCTAGTCTTTTTTTTTTGATCTGACAATGTTTGCAGCCATTTAAACCAATGGAATTCTATCAAAACACATCTCTACCTACCCAATCCTAATGATCCTAACATTTTTTCTTCTTTCAGAGTGCATTTGGATTGGCAAACTCTTTTCATCAACAATTTATTCTTTTAAAAAACATAAAACTAATCTAAGTCTACCCTTATTTCTCCATGAACTCAGATTAAGCAATTGAGCTCATAAGTTTCTCTACCTAACTACTATCTGTCAGGATTAGACTGTCTGACAGACTTTTATTCTTTAAATTCTAAAACAAGAAATTTAAAAGCAGACAAGCCAGGATTGAACAGTCTAACTTGTTGCTGATCTATGGCAAAAAAACAAGCTGCACAGACTAAAGTTTGCAGAAAATTAAAACAAAATGGTGAAGGCTTAAGATCTGAAAACTAAAAAACATCCTTCATTATCTTTTCAGCTCTGATTTTGAATTTGTTTGAGCTGCTTCTTCTTTGTCCTCTGGTTTCAGGTTTTGATCTTTTTAGAACCATTTCTTCTATCTTTGGCTCAAGATTTAAACAGATTAGAGCCATTCTTCTTTTTGAAACTCATAGGTTCAGATTTTGAGCTTGTTTGAACCTTCATTTTTCTATCCTAATCTACCTTACTGATAAGCCAAGATTATGTTGTTTGGCTGATCTATTCACTAACCTATCAGCAGAAAATTTAAAGCTAATTAGTCATGATTAGGCTGTATGACTAACTAGAAGTGTGTTTCTTAGGAGTGGCATTTGAGCTTGCACACTTTCAGATTTTGTTTCTTTTTTTTTTTGTATGAGGCTATACCTTTCTTGTTTTCACAATCTGCCCTCTTTTCTTTTCTATTGTTTTTTGTATTTTTCTCTTTTTTCTTCAAAGCAGAAATCAACATCTAACCAAATGCTCAAGGCTGATTTTTTATTGACATTCCTATATAACCTATTCTAACTTGGAATATTTACATTTTTTATATGATACAAAAGTGCCAATGTAGCCAGTTGAGTAGTGATAACAAGAAATAGAGAAATTGGCTACTAGTCAGAGGTAACCATGGTAGATATTGAAACTTAAGCTTTAAAAATCAAGGCTGTCACAGGAGGTGACAACATTTTAGGTCTTTGGCTCCTGCAATGGTTCCATATTTGAGAAATTGAGCTAATTGGGGCCTCCACACACTCCTCCATAGGATCAATAAAGAAAAGATGAGAATTCTCTTCTTTTTGGTCTTCCATGATTGGTAGATTGTCTGCATCTAAGACATCACCTTTGAGGACTACACCTTCAGTATGTTCCTTGGGAGCATCATCATCCTTAACCTGCAAATCAACAAGCAGTGAAATTTCTTCTTTCTCCACTGGATTGAGATAAAGACTCCCTTGAGAAAGAAAAACTTCCTCATCTTCATTATTTTCTGAACTAGAGTACTCATCATATTTAGCATTATTGTCCTCTTGAAATCCCAAAATATTCTGATTCAGTGGACTGTACTTTGTGAAGAGATCATCATGTTCTTTAGCAGGGGTATCTTTTATTACCTCAATCTTTTCAGGATAAGGTTCCTTATCTTCATCCTGCTCAAGAAACTCCTCTTTCTTCTCAACCTCATCATCAAAATTGATTGATTGCGGACTCCCAATTATGTGAGTTATTTTGAATGGACTGGCTTTGTTGATTGTTGCTTTCAAGCTGATGATAATGAAATTCAAGACACCAATCAACTGTTGGTTGCCCTGCATGATTAGTTTCTACTTGAAGCTCATCATCATTATCAGACTGATCAAAAATTGGAAAATCATTAGCATAGACCACCTCACCACTCAAACATATTGGGTTATCAGTTTGTTTTTCTTTGAGTGGTTCTACAAGTTTATTTTTTGGTTCAAGACAACAAGTTTCAGTAGGTTGATGAGCATAAATGTTTTGTTCTAATAAAGTTTTGAGGGTTTGCTGTTTGTTTAATATTAGATCAATTTCTTCTTCTGTCAAAAGAGTAGGAATTTTTATTTTGCTTTGGACAGAAGTACAACAATCCTCTTCCTCTTGTATTGACTGATTTTGAGGCTGGATGTCTTCTTGAGCCTCTTCTAGGGAATCATTACTTGTGTTTGCAAGGAAACTTTGAGGATTTTCTATTGTTTCCTGATCTTCTTCTGTTTCAAACAATTCCTCATGATTATTATGACACTCAGTTTGCAATAAGGTTCAGGTGTTGTTTCTTTCACATTATCAGGATGCCACTCTTCTCTTAAAATCTGAAATGAGTTATAGCATAGAGGGAGAGTCCCTGTATGTGTTGATTTAGCTTCTATTTCAAGTTATGTGTTTCCTAAGGGGCTACTTGTTTCCTCAAAGTACTGCTCACTATAAGTTTTTGTAATTTGGTCATGAAGTTCTCTTAATAGCATCGTACAAGATATAGGTAGGCAATCAGGAATTTCTTGACAACCTTCTTCATTGCTTTCTTTGTAACCTTGCTCATCATCTTCTATAAAGTCTTGATCAGCATACATATCTTGCTCATTGTTTAGATTTTGAAGTGATTGAGCTTGTGTTTGATCAGGGAAAGGCATGAGTTGCTCTAGATCACCAATATTTAAATTAGCCTCAAAAATATTCATTCTCTTTCCAAGCATGTACATCATTTTTTCCATCAAGACCATTAGTTTGGCTTCTGGGTCTATATCTAAATCGATGTTTGTAAATCAGAAAAGAGGTCATTGTATCTTGTCAACCAGTTCAAAGTCTTCTACCAGTGGAGTCATTTGGTCTTTGAGACTTGTGGAGTGTGGAGTCGCCAGGTGGATGATTTGGATCTTTCTGTCCACCAACAGTATGATTGGGATTGCTCAATGCATTCCCAAATGGAGTCTTCAAACACTGAAGGGGTAATAGGCCTACTGGAGGCCAATGGAGTCACCAAGTGGAAATTTTAAGCTCTTTTGGAGGTAAAATGTTTTATGGTCCACCACCATTTATTGATTTGAATACCAATCTGAAATGTTTTTGGGTCTTCTGAGGTTTTTTAAGGATGTATAAGATGTAATTTACTCAGAATTTCCCCAGTATGGTCGCCAGAATGTTAGGTCTCTGTGGTTTGCAAGATTGGCAAATACATACTGCAAAGCCTACATATGAACCACTTTGGGATTCTAGGATCTAGCCCTCCTGAATCCAGAGAGGGATCTCTCTTATAAGTGCAAAGATTGATTTATCTTTAAAGGTCTGAAATGTGATATTAGGCTAGCTATGAAGAACAAGGTTTTTGTTTGTTTTGGTTGGGCAAAGATATAATGAAGGTGAAGGAAGTCTAAATGAAGGGTGGAGGTGTATGAAAGTGAAGGAATGATTCAACTAATAAGATAGGCAAGGAGCAGCTTCAATCCATTAGGCTATGGAGTCATAAGAGGATTTAATTGAAACAGCAAGGTTCAAGAGTGGTCCATGGGTCAAGTCATCTATGTCAAAGGATCTCTTTAAATTGATTTTACGGAATGAAACAATAAGAAAGAGAAATCAAACAGATGAAGGAACAAAGGGCAGCCTAAGATCAAGTAAGTACTTTGAAACTATGTTGCTTTTGGCATGCACTTAAAGAAAGACATAAAAGTAATCTAAGATCAGGTAAGTACTTTGAAACTATCCTGCTTTTGATGTACTTTCAATAGAAAACATTTAAAACACTTAGAATAGCTTAAGATCAAGTAAGGACTTTGAACCTATCCTGCTTTCAGCATATTCAAAGGGAAACTTTTCAAAGCAACTGTTGGAGAAGAAACTAGAGGACAGGGCTAACCATAGACTTCCCTAGTTCAACTTTAATTAGCAAACTTTTCAAGACAACATTTAAGATACACAAAGAATAACCTAATATCAGGTAAGGACTTTGAACCTATCCTGCTTTCAGTACACTCTTAAGGGAACTTTCAAACAACCTTTGGAAAAAAAACTAGAAGATAGGGCAAACCATAAACTTTCCTAGTCCAACTCTATTGAGCATGTAATGAAAATATCATTCAAGAATAATGTTTAAAGTTTAGACAGTAAGACATGGGCTCACCAACATTCCTTGACTGCTTGGACTGTATTAAATCATCCTTAAATACACAATTGGAGGAAAACATAAAGATAAAGCTTATCAGTGAGAGTAAGGTACTTCTAAAAGTAAATCCTAGCTCTATATTTGTTGTTCTTTATCAGAGAAAGTGGACATAATGGAAACAAAAAGAAAATAACAATTTACAATAAGAAACACATCACCATTGACATAGACCAGGATCCCATAAATCAGCTTGTATTTGAGGTTCAAACCAGTTACAATCATCAAGTCTAGTGGGTCTCTACAGCTTCAAACTTCTCATCTCAGCTTAGGTATCTTCAATTACAAACAGTGCTACAGCAGCTTCAGAAAACTATTGACATGCACAGATATTCAAAGACCAACCCTTTACAATGTGCTCCTCAAGGAGATTTTATAAGACAATGAGGAGGTGGAAGAGTGTCTAGGGTTGAGTATCATTAATTCCATAGTAAATGCAATTCCTAGCCTTGAAAACCATGCAAGGCATAAGGCAGGAATGCATTCTATCTACAACTCTGTTTCATAACTCTGTTTCTGCTTTTTAAGGCTTAATGGGTAAAAAGAATGACTTTAAGGTTTTTCTTATCTTTATAATAACTTCGCTTACAGTTTGAAATAAGTTCCTACGTTGAAATAACTGTTCAGCTGTCTTTACGCAAATATCTTCTGAATAGGCAATAACTATGGCTTCTTTTTATTTCTTTGAGGCTGCAGGTGGCTCTTTGGTAGCTGGAGAGGATTCAATTAGGCTCTCATGTGGCAGTGGAGGCCCTTTATCTGATAATTTTCTTTGTTTTCCTTAAAACACTGTTAAGTTGCTTTGGTGTCTGTTTTTAGGCCTAATTAGGCTTAGTCTTTGTCTTCTGGTCTTTATCCTTGCTGACTATGGATTAGACCTTTGATTTTTGAGCTTTCTGCCTTAATTCCTTTCAACTCTGCTTTAAACCTTTAATCTTTTGATTATGCTTTGATCTCCTGTCTTCAATGTTGATATTCTTCATTTAATGGATTCTGACTGTGTTTTTGCAGTGTTGCAGGTGCGCAGAAGGCTTGATGAGATCACCAATGCTCACGAGGCACAGGTGGAATCACAGTTTGAACCCTGTGCATTCATTTTCTTCTTAGATAGTGGCCTGTGGATCGTCATCCCAGGCTTTTCATTTATTTTCAAAACTGTGGAAAAAACCCTTATAACCTGCAAAAAACACACAAAATTAAGAAAAACCCGTGAAGAATAGGTTTAGCACAGCTTTGGGCGCGAGATTTAATCGTGGTCGTTGGATGAAAACAACCAACGGTCGAGATCACTTGATGGGGTCAATTGGGAGGCGGTTGGGTGAATGGTGGTAAGATTAAGTCCGAGCCGTCGATTTAGATCGATCAACGGCTAAGATTGATCGGTGGGGTCATTTGGGAAAACAGAGGGTGGGCGAATGAATTGGTGGGGAAGTTTAATCGGGACCATCCGATCTCAGAGATCGAGGTGGGAAACAATCGGTGAAATGCTCAGGAGAATAGGCGATTAGCAAGTGCACAGGGGTGAAACGTAATATGGGTCGTTGGATCAAAACGATGGACGGCCGAGATCAAGTGATGAAATCATTTGGAGATAGATGAATGGAAATGGCTTGGGATCACAGAGTGATCTAGGCCGTCGGATTTAAATGATGGACGGTTAAGATCGTGTGATGAAACCTTTTGGAGAACAGACAGAGGGAAAATGAGTTGTGATCGGGATATAATTGGAGTCGTTGGATTAAAACGATGGACGGCGGAGATCAAATGAGAAAATGCATTGCGGAGGGTGGTGGTTTAGCGGAAAACCGCTGAAGGTATTCGCGCGGCATTAAAGCGGTTTTAAATTTCTTTCAAAAAAACGCGATACCACAAGCCCGCTGACACGTGTCCTTCGAATACCGCCCATTTCGCGGGTTTTTTTTTTTTTTCTTTTTTTTTTCTTTTTTTTTCTTTTTTTTGTCCAGTGTTAAACTACATGTGCAAAAAGATGGGTGCAGATCTGACGGTGCGGATCGCACGCGACGGGGAAAGCTACAGGGTTGGTGAGGTAAGCGGGGCCCATGGTTACGTCAGGTATTTCGTCGTGTAGTGGGTTGGTTCATCGGGGTTTTTAGAAAGGTCGGGATAGATCCTAACCGTCGGATCTATCAAATGGACGGCAGAGATTACAGAAGGAGCAGAAAGTTTGAAATGGGGAGGAGAAATGGCATGGTGATCGGGTTTAATCCTGATCATTGGATCTTAGAAATGGACGATCAAGATTTAATGATGGAGCGGAGTTATATGAGCAGGAGAAAAGTTAAGGCCGGAGATTGAGCAGAGAATAAAGTGCGATGGCCGTTGATCCAGGAGAATAAAGTGCAATGGCCGTTGATCTAGATAGATCAACGGTTGACATTTATTTTTAGAAATTGAACTGTCTGGGCGGAAAAATAGAAGAAAACAAGGTTCGGAGGGAGGGTTTTTAAGCTTTTAGCGCCCGGTTGCGGGGCTTAAGGTTTTATGAGGCAGAGGGTTACAAGAGTTAAGCCCTCGGGGGCTTAGGAAAACTTATATGCAGAAGGGCATTTTTAGGCCTAAAAACAAGGTTTTTGAAGCAAATTGAGGGTTTCGGTAGACAAATGAAGGCATTTTTAAACCAAATGAGACGCAGATAGAAGGTTTAAAATGGGTTTTGATGAGTATGAAGATTAAATGAAGGCTTATGGAGGGATTTTTATGGAGGAAAAAAGGGATGAAAATGGGGTTTATTTTTGAGTGAAAGGAGGGGTAAAAATGAAGGGGAAAAATGGGGTTTTAAGCAGTCTTTGTCTTGGCAACAGCAGATTTTTTAAGATAAAAAGAGAAACAGCAGTGAAAAATAACTTAAGGGTTAGTTATCTTCATAAGACTTTAAGAACTAACAATTTGGCCATGAAATTGTTTCTTGAAGGCTTTAAAATGATTTAGCCACCATTTGATATGACAAATTTTTATAGGTGGCTAACACTGGGCTTCACTCGTAGTAATGTTGATCGGAACCTTAACTTCAAGGTTGATAGAGAGAAGCCTCTCATTCTGGTGTTGTATTTGGACGACCTCTTCCTAACAGGTGCTGACCCTCTCATTCATCAGTGCAAGAGGGAGCTCGCTGCTGAATTCGAAAGAAAGGACCTAGGACTGGTGCACTACTTCCTATAGACCTGGAGGTCTAGCAGAGACATGGCGAGATTTTCCTTTCTCAAGGAAAACACATTGTGAAGCTTCTGGAAAGATTTAGTATGGTGGACTGCAAGTTTGTGTCAACACCAATGGAACTCAACTTCAAAAAGTTCAGTGGCAGCGCTGATGGGCCCGTATTGACAAATCCTACTGAGTATCGTCAACTCGTAGGGGCCTTGATGTTCTTAGTGAACACCCGTCCGGACATATGTTGTGCAGTGAACACTTTGAGTCAACACATGGTTGATCATAACATTCACTAGGTTGGTGCCAAGAAACTCTTGAGATATCTCTGAGGCACGATAAACCATGGGCTAATATACACTGCCAGGAGTATGACACTCCATGGATATACTGATGTCAATTGGGCTGGCAGTGTGGTGGATCGTAAGAGCACATCTGGTTGCTACTTCACAAGTAGATCTACTTCGAGCAGGAAACAAAGGTCGGTAGCCTCGAGCACCGCTGAGGTCGAATACATTGCAGCATGTATGGCCTGTTGTGAAGTCACTTGGTTGCGAAAGATCTTCAGTGAGTTGTTCAAGCATGTGCTAGATGCCACCGTTATCCTTTGTGATAACTAGAGGGGGATTCGTTTGTCATAGAATCCTGTGTTCCACGATCGATACAAGCATGTTGATCGCCGGTACCACTTTATCCGAGATATGGTACAGCAAGGTACCGTATGGCTCGATCATAGGAACTAATGAGCAGGTTGCGGATATTCTCACTATGCCCTTGGGGAAGGTCATGTTCTTAACCTTCCGTGAGAATCTTGGAATCATAGAATGACCCTATTCTAAGAATCCTGTTGGACGATGAGCTCTGGGAGCTCTAGGGGGCTTTGGGGATAGCTTCTCGGAGCTATAAGCAACCACAGGGCTAGGCTTGCTGAACCTTGTTAGTCTGCTTGGGCCCCATCGTGATGATTGAGTTGGTTCGCTTCTCATGATTTGTGCCCCGTATGCATCCTACCCATTTGAGTTCCAGACTCATGGGAAGTACCTCTCATTTGGCCAATGAGGTGGAAAAAGCTAGAGACTAGTAGCAAAGACTGATGGACGCATCAGAGATTGTCGTACTCTCTATCTAGGATGACACATGTCCAACCACTTGATCAAGTATCAAGTCTTAGTGAGATTTCGAACCTCCAACTGACTTCGGGTCAGTGAAACTAACTTCGGGTTATTATATGACTCTCTTGAGTCCTAGTGAGGTTTCGGACCTCCAACTGACTTCGAGTCAGGTAAACCAACTTCGGGTTGGTATGAGACTCTTTGTGAGTCCTATAGAGGTTTCAGACCTCTGGGCTGAATCTGTCAGCCAGGTATGTGTTGAAATTTGGTACCGGAGGACAGGTGGTTCCCTAAGGCTTTGATCTTTGGCCTAGGGAAAAGTGTCCAAAAGAATTTAATTTTTCTCCTAAAGTAACTTTATATTTTTTTATAAAGTTAAATCTAATTTAAAAGTGACTTAAGTGATAAAGTTACTAAAGTGACTTTATAAAGTTATAAAGTCAAATCTAATTTTAAAGTGACTTTAAGTGATAAAGTTACTAGAGTTAAAGTGACTTTAAATAAAGTCAATATAAAATTAGAAAGGAAAAAGTGACTTTGGAAATAAAAGACTAAGTGGGTCTTTATTAAAGTGGGGTGAATTAAAAAATGAAAAGTGAGATTTAAATGAGCATTTAATCTCAGCTCTAGATCTCAATCTATCTCAGCCATTGGATTTAGGGATTCCCCAAAAGTCACTTAGGGTTAGGTTAAAGGAGGAAAAGGAGGAAAAGGTCATTCATTCTTTCATGAGCAGATTGGGAGAAGGAGAGCAAGAGAGAAAGGGAGATTTCTGGGCAGTGAGGAGAAGGAGGCAGCAGCTTGGCACACATTCCAAGGCAGCATTTCAGCAAGACATTTCAGCAGACAAGTGCAGCAGATTTAGCAAACAGCAGGCTGATTTTTTGCACGGTTTCCTAGGCAGGGAGGCCGTACAGCAAGGCCGTACAGCAGGGCCGTACAGCAGGGCCGTACAGCAGGGCCGTACAGCAGTATTTGGCACAAAAATCGAGGCAGCTAGTGGCTGTTACGTACAGCTGAGTTTTGCAGCATTTTTGGCACGTTTTTCGAGGTCCGTACAACAGCATTTATTGCTGTTTTGGCACAGATTTCAAGGTGGCCGTACAACTGCATTTATTGCAGATTTCTGGGCACGCAAATCGAGAAATCCGTACAGCATTTATTGCTGTTCCTGTTTTGCTGTTTGTGCGTTTTCCGAGGCGGTGGTTAAGCACGGAAAAAGAGATAAGTTGTAAAAGTCTGTTTGCTGATTATTTATTTTGCTGAATATTTCTATCACCGTAAAAAGCATTTTTCCAGAAATAAGAAGGAGCTTTCGAACTGGTTTTCCCCAAGAGTTGTAGGGGGTTTTTCCAGGGTCACCTTGACCAAAAATTTCTGAGTTATGATGTGTTGAATGACTGTTTGTTACTGCTGTTATTTTATTTCTGCATTTACAGCATTCTGAAAAATTTCCAGAATTTGTGTTTTTAGCAAATTTATTTTCCAGTTTATTAAATGTATGGATATGGGAAAGGGATTTAATTATTTTGGAGTAATAAGGTGAAAACTGAAAACCGGGGTGGGAAACTAGAATTTTCTACAGTATGATGTCTCTGTGACTAACCCACTTCTATTCTGAAATAAAGAGGCCAGCAAAGCAAGTTACGGTGGGATGACGCACGATGTTTGGATTGCACTAGTGGACGGAGTTCTCCCTAGTTGAGAGGGAGTGTTAAACTTGGACAACTAGGTCCAAACTCCAGGTTGTGCTGCTCAGATGACAATCCCAATATTTTTATTGGATTCCTCTTTCAAAGAGGTGTAAGATTGATCTTAAGATCATCTCGATCAGATGAGCAGAACATGTACTTTGAATTTATTCCACTTATGTGCTAGGTCGGCCTGGAATAAAATATAGACTCAAATGTCTTAAAGGTCGTGTCACACACCCCCAAAGATTCCTATATATTGGAGAGACTTAGAGTTCATTTGACACACATTATGTCGAGGAATTCTCTCTCCTTGGATAGAGTTGGAGTTGCGTATATATACATTGTTCTTTGTTTGGGTTGTTCTAGGGTTATGTGTGACACGCTTGGCTGTATGACCTGTTGGAGTCTTTGTTGGTAGAAGCATCCTGCTGACCGTCGTAACGCCACCATTCATCATCTCTGTTTTGGCTTGTCTTCCATCGATCTATTAATATGTTCTATCTCCTTCAGTATTGTGTACCCTAAACTGAAATGGCATAGAACATGTTCAGAAATTAACAGTAATGATCTCAGACATTATATATTTTATGTTTTGTTTAGCTACTCTGTAAGCTTTCCAACTACGACATTGTAAAAACCATCACAGACTTTTTTAGTATGTGGCAGGGCCACCAGTTTTGTCATATGCTCTTATAGCAGCATCTACAATATGTAATTTTCAATATTTCACATAATGAAAGTTATGATTTTTCCTTGGGAAAACAACATGCAGCTCCTTTTCCCAAATTTTGTGCAGATTTATAAGTACCAATTGTACAATACTATACAACCTTCACATAGCAAAAATCAGTACCTTGAAATATGTGCCTCATACCTCGATTTTTGTGCCCATTCAGTGTTGTTCAGACCTGCAACAAATCCTTATGGATCCGTACAAATTCATATTGTACATCCTTCTTTACTGTTGTACTTCCTCCTCGAAATGTGTGCAAAGTCCCTGGAATTCGCACCCTCTTTCAATTGCGATAAATGTTGGTAAGGTGCCTTGAAATTTGTGCCCTTTCACCCAGCCTCTCCTTCACAGCTTTCTTCAACTCTCCCTTTCCCTCTCTCATTAAAATGCTCATTAATGAGTTAATGTGTGTGCCTCTTCACTTCCTCCTCCTCCTTTTATAAACTCATTAATTACTAAAACCACTCACTGTTGATCTCAATGGCCAAGATTAAATCTTGTCATCTCAAGGTCAACAGTTGTGACTTAATCTCCCATTGAGATGACAAGTGACTTGTAGAAAAAAACCACTTTCTAATTACTTAAGTCACTCAAACTTTATAAATCCACTTTTGGAGAAAAAAAATGATAACTTTATAAAATCACTCAAGTCACTTTCAGTGATTAAATATAAAAATCCACTTTATAAATAAAGTGTCTAGGAAGTGAGTCCTCGATGGAGGTGTGCACACGATCCGAGGGGGGGGCCTTGGGGGAACGAGCCCACCACCTCGCCCACATGAATGTGAATAAATGAAGGAAGAAGGGCATGTCTTGGGCATTTTGTTGCATACAACCACCCATTTGGCATTAAATAACAACAGCGGATTGATGTTCTGAGTTTTCATTATGGTGGTGAAGCTGGAGAGCTACCACGGGCCTGAAGTCGAGGAACCAACCTCCCTACTGCAAGCACCTTCAACTGACTATGGTGTGGAGGTATTTCGTCTAGTTTTGCCCTCGACTTGTTTTCTGTGAGGTGGGTTTCTTGTTTGGAGCCAGAGAAGTGAAGGATGGTGGGTTTCTCTGGAGGTAAGAGAGGAATTTGGTCGCAGAAGTTGGGTTACGCACGACTGAGCTTTGGTGCAATTAGAGGAGGGTGAAGAACTTTGGGTGCAACGAGGCAAACTGGTTGGTGACTTATGAGTTCGGCTGGGGAGGATGGCGCTAGCCTCAAATTGTGCTCTCGAGCACTGGCACGCTAGTATTGTCCTCTCATTTTTACTTTACAATTCTCAACAATTTGTCTAGTTGTGTTAGTCTAGTCTATGTCAATCCTTTCTCTGTCGTGGTGTATATGCTTTTGTTGGGTCTTGGGCCTAGTCTAGTTTGGAGACAGACTTTTTGTCTAGAATTACTATGGGTAAGGGTAATCTGGAGTCGAGTCTGTGGCAAGGGGTTAACCTTCACGCGCCCTCTAGAATTTATGTAAGCTACAAGAGGGTTGACATTTTGCGAGGTTGGGTTTTTGTTGTTTGTCTTATAACCTTGGCAGTTGTATGTTACTCAGAGTGTAGAAGCAATGTCGAGAGGTGTACACACATGGCTTCTAAATCTGATTCAGTTTGATATATGTCTTGTGATGACGTGGGTATTCTGCTAGTTCCACCTCTGGTTTTGGGTCGGGTTGGGTTCATCTCTTGTCATTTCCCTGGTTGTGGTAGCTTTAGTTTTTGTTACAAGCATTACCCCCTCCTATCTGCGATGCCACCCAAACAATGTATGCGATGGAGGTGGCAACAGTTGTAGTAAGCTAGGGTAATTCTACCCTAGGATTTTTGTAGCAATAAAATTTCTTCTTCCAATATAACAATTTAACTCGATACAATTGATATATATTTCAATGAGCAGTACTAAACTTTTTCAATCATGCAGTGAACCCAATGGAGCAGCACAACATTCACTAGTTTCAAAATCAATAATAATTCCAACAAAAAAGGTTAATTGTTGAACGAATCCACACCATAACTAATCCAATTAGCATCACATTTGATTCCACACAGTAAATATGAGTCTGTTTAATCAGAATTAGACCAAGAACCATGCAAACAAAGGGCCCTAACTATAGACTGGATTAAACAATAGATAAAGATGTGTACAATCCTATAAAAATAATCGATTGTAGGCTTGTTAATGTATTTTATACCAATTTGAATCTACTACAAACTTTAGTCTATCGTTGTCACAGGATCCAAGATACAGGAATAAAGTGGCAATGCGCATCTTGCACCGAAGGACCTCGCTCCACAGGAAAGGTAGACGTCTGCTCAAAATGTCATGAAACTTGATCATCGGAGCACAAGAACAATTTGTATCGCACAAAAGAAGACTCCCGCTCCACGGGAAAGGAAGACGTCTACTCAGAATGTCACGAAATTTGATCACGGAAGCACAGGAATAGTTTGTATCACGCACAAGAAGATTCTCACTCCACAAGAAAGGAAGACATCTGCCCGGAATGTCACAGTATCTAATTACAAGAGCATAAGACATGTCGTATCGTGCACAGAAGATTCTCGCTCCAGAAAAGGAAGACGTCTGCCCTAGAACGATATGAAATCTGTTCTCAAAACTTTGTTCGTCATCAATAGAAAATCTCAGCTGGCCCACAAATAATTTGATTCTCTTAGGAATACTCCAGTGCCTCATACTTCAATCAGAATTTAAATTCCTCGAAGTTTTTGTCCTTGATGAGCTAGAACGGAGACAAAAGATAAAATAATTTTACCAACTAAGGTGGAATATTTCACCACCGAAATTGATAAGAGAGATGGGGTCTTAAAACCTTCATAGCTAAGCTCAAGAAAACAGATAAATTGATCCACAAGATGATGATGCCTCATCTGATCTCAACCCTCTTCTATTTATATATTTTCCATGGGCTCCAACAAAGTGAGGAGTTGTGTGTGCAACCCCTAATTTAGCCCTAGCTGACCAAATTTTTGCCCAATATTGCCCCAACATAGGAGAAATTGGGTTTTTACCCCTTTAACAAGACTATAGCCTACGAAGTCGGATAGGCTATTACGTCCTCCATAAGCCCTCAATTTGGAGAGGACATTACAGTCCCCCCTTTCGAAAATTGCCTGCCCTCAAGCAATTGTAGACTTGGGTGTTGTAAAATTTGTTCCCCTTCCCAAGTGGCATCCTCCTCTAGTAAATTCTTCCATTTAATAAAGTATTATGGAATTACTCGTCTTCTTAACTTCTTTTCTCATACAACCATGATTGTTTATGGAAACAATTCTAGTTGTCCTTCTTCATCTAATGGAGGCAATTTGGTAGAGGTGGTGACCTATTGTCCCACAGCCTTCTTAAGACAACACATGGAAGACGTTATGGATTTTGTTGTCGCTCGATAATTCTAACTCGTACGGTACTTCGCTAATCCTTCAAAGAACTTTTTAAGGCCCATAGAACCTTGGTTTCAACTTTTTTGTTCCGTTTTTCTTGAGTGTAGATTGTCTATAGGGCTACAATCTCAAGAAAATGAGGTCTCTTACCTCAAAATTGCATTTTGTTCGATGTTGCTCTATGTACATCTTTTGCCGATTTTGAGTAGCCTGCATGTTTTCCATGAGTATCCTAAGAATCTCCCGACTCTCCTATATCCATTCTTTAGCAATGGGTGCCTTGTTGTCTCCAAAAATCTTGTCAATAAGGGAAGGTGCATCATATCCATATAGTGCTCTGAAAGGCGTCATTCCAATGGATAAATGGTGAGTGGTATTGTAGCAATGCTCCCCAAGGTACAACCATTTGATCCATCTTTTTTGTTGACAGGTCACATAATTACGCAAGTATCCTTCAATCTACTTATTCACAATTTCGGTCTCCCCATTTGTTTGTGGATGAAAACTAGTGCTATGGGTTAATTTTTTTCCCCACTAGCCTGAAGAGCTCCTACCAAAATGCACACATAAACTTGTTTTCCAAATCGTTGACTATATTGTTAGGTAGCCCACAGAGATTGAAGACTTCTTTGAAGGAGAGTTATGCTACTTGTTTGGCTGAATAGTTAGCTAAGACTGCAAAGAAGTGTGTGAATTTCGTCTATCTATCCACCACAGTATAGATACAATCTTTGCCTTGTGTTTTAGGCAACCCTGCGATGAAGTCCATTGAGATGCTCTCCCATTTTTGTTCTGGAATTGGTAGAGGTTGGAGAAGACTTGCCGGATGTGTTTGCTCGACTTTATTTTGTTGGCATGTCATGCATTCCCTGATGTATTTCATCACATCGTCCTTGAGACCCTTCCATGACAACCATTCCCTAATTTGTCGATAGGTTTTGAAGAACCCCTGGTGTCCAGCTGATAGAATGTCATGCGTACCCTTCAAAATCTGCTTGAGCGTGGATTCGTGTTATACAGTATTTTGTCACACTCCACTGTGTCACCATACCACCAGTGTCGCAAAATATGTTCTCCATGAAACATGTCTAAAACATCCCTAAAGAAGTGGAAGAAGACTTGACTTAAAAGAATTATGGAGAACTTGTAAAAAACCATGTTTTACAAGCCCAGCGCGTTCTGAATAGCAGATGACTCGCTCTTATCACCTTTTCCACTACTTATGACTAGCGCTGGCAATGCGACTTTTGTAAGGAAAATCCGCGTTGGCCCTCTTCAGGCAATTCTTCCCAAAATGGGGGAGAAACTTCCCTTACTAGAAGGCTCGAGAACGGCGACGTGGTTTCAGGTAGTTGATGATAGGAGCAAGACCTCCCATTCATGGCCATGGATCCTCTTTCCATGGATATTTCCCTTAACATGTGGAATTTCTCCCACATTTTATGGATCCTCAACTCCCT
Organism: Pinus albicaulis; assembly: GCA_034641835.2. Classification (NCBI taxonomy): domain Eukaryota; kingdom Viridiplantae; phylum Streptophyta; class Pinopsida; order Pinales; family Pinaceae; genus Pinus; species Pinus albicaulis. The sequence continues at coordinate 105,370,667 of CM076583.1, forward strand.
CTCCTTCCCTATAAATGAAACCCCTAACATCTACTCTTGGTTGGTTGCAATCCTATGAGCTGAATCATGCCCAATTGTTGCCCATTTGCAAAGGAGGAAGTTGTTTGAAGGCGAAGGCTAGGACTTGGAGTCTCACCTGAAGGAGGCGTCCAACATCAAGGCTTCTAGTTGTATTGCTCCCTTTGTCATTCTATTAATAATACATTATGTGTTTCCTTTCCATAAATATGTCAATTATTTCCTATTTATTATAGTGTTCCTTGATCTGTTGCATAACTTGTATTAGAAACTATTATGCTTTGTACACGTTTGTTGTCTCCACGTGTTCTTCCTTGTAGGCACTCGCCTACACCAACCAAGAGGAGATTCTGATCGTGAGTGTGGAAGCGAAAGAATCAAGGTTGACACCAAAGGCACTAGCATCATAAAGAGGTAGGAAATCTATCCTCCTTTGTGTTTTCTAGCATAAGTAAGGAAAGGTTGCATATATTTGTCTCGTTTGTTGCTAGATCCTCCCATAGGACTAGAGAGATCGTTTTTGAATGTAGAAAGGATTTCCTACACAACAATTCGAGAACCAAGTATATCCTATCTTTATAATGAATAACATTATTGATTATCTTGTACATGTCATCGTTTATGAGTGTGTCGATCAGTGCACATGCAAATTGTTTTTGGGTGCATTTCGCTAAGAGGTGAGCCTTCCAGTCTTCTGCAAGCTCCATGAGGGATCATGTTGTCGGTTTCCTAGAGAGTGCATTAGCCACGATATTCTTCTTTCCCTTCACATACTCAATATCAAATTCTTAAGCTTGGTCCTTACTTACCCATTTTTGTTGTTGTTCATTCAAGTCCCTTTGTTCCAAGAAATGACACAAGTTGTTGTGGTTTGTCCTAACTACGAACTTGTTTCCCACCAAATATTGTCTAAACTTCACCAAGGAGTGTATGATATCCAGCAGCTCCTTATCGTATATGGAGTAAAGTCTCTTTGTATCTGTTGAAAATGGCAACAAGAAAATTCTGATTTAATTTTCCCTTGAATTAAATTAGAAGAAAATAGTAATTCCACATCACAAGACAACAAGAATGTGTTAACTAAGTTAGAAAGACTTAGTTGGCTCAATTAATTCGAGTTGAGGGCCTAATTTGAGTCATGTAGAGTGGCTCCTACTTTTTAGGAGACTAGGTTGAGTTTAATTTGCTTTGTAATAATTTAATTCAATCAAACTGAGTTAAAGTCGGTTAAACTAGTTCCAACTGTTGGAGGAACTAGTGGGAGGTCTAGCAGTGGGGTGACTCAATGATCAACCAGTTAACTGATAAATCAACCATAATTAACTCATGCATGTGTCATCTATGAGTTACCAAGTTGAGATTGGATTTCAAGGGCAGTTTATTATCAGTTGTATAATTATCCGGGTTGTACATACTACAGGTGGTGCATGCAGTCAGAGAAGGACCTATAGGGATTGCGCAGTTATGGATGAGGAATTTCCCTAATTAATAGGGACTAATTCCCAAGGAAACAACGCAAAGAAATAGGAGCTTGGCAGGCAGCAGAATTGGCTAAGTATTGGCCAGAGTCAATGTGTGAGGCAATGAGATAGATTATACTTGTGCAAGTATTATTCAGCCTTAAACAAGCATTGTATTTCTTCTCTATTTTCTGATTGATGCAATATAGATAGGAAGGGGTTTTGATCAATGGCTTTCCCTAGATATATCCTCGTGTTATGTGTGTTAATTGATTCATATCGCATGTTTTTTATATTGCTTCTCAATCGTGAATTGCTTTCCACAAATGAGTGGATGATGCAGGAGCATCATGGTTCCGAAAAAAATTGTACATTTAGGAGAATCTAAGGCGTCTTATATTTCAAGGGAGTTGGTTTTCTAAAGTATTTAATTAATGTAATTTTCAATGTTTTGAGTGATTTTATGTGAGTCATTTAGAATAGGATATAATTATATATTGAGAAGCATATTTGTAAATGTTTGTGAATGTAGGAGAACATGAGTGATTAATGAGTAATTATTGTGGACTGAGATATTTTGAAATATTGTAAATCTTAGAATAGAAAGTAGTTCATGATTTTATGGATTTGAAGAGGATCCTTAGGATTTAGTTGAATGTTGAGATCCTGAAGGGATAAAGAAGAGATTTTAGGGATTAATTGAGGACTTGGAGGATTCTTAGAAATTAGTTGAGAAGATTGAGGATCTGAACCAGAATTGGTTACAGACTCTTTTGTATATATTTGTAAAGCCTCAAAGGCACAAGAAGAAAAAAAAGAGAGATATATTCTTAGAGAGAAAAACTTAATTGTAAGCCTACGGGCATAGAAAGAGAGGAAGAGAAAAGGGCAATGTAAAGGCACATCAAGCCAAAGCTAGATTGTAAACAGCTTTTTTATTTGTATCTGTACATTTATTTAATTAATGAGGAAATCGAATTCATTGTGACTGTGTGTCATTCCTTTTATGTTCTAAGTGATCCGTAACTAATAAATTATGGTTTCTGTGTGATAAACTAGGGTGAATGAATTCAAATTGAATGTATAAGTCTTTCTGAGTGATAAAGGACTTAATGGTTGGGTAGAATCTGTGTGATTCCAGTCTGGAGCTAGTGGATGTGTGTACAGGTCGAGTAATCAAATCACGAATTCCGGATTCAGATAAGTAATACAGAATGGTGGTCTGTATTCTGGATTGAAATAGTGAGTAAGGCGTGCAGCAAGCGTGATAATCTCAAGTCGGAGTGAATAACAAACAAGAGAAATCTCAGGAGGAGTAGTGTGGAGGAAACGGAGTTATAGAGCAGCGACAGTAGAAAGAAGAGAAATCGACTAAGGAAAAAAACACTTAGAAGATTTCCAAAGAAGGCGATCGGATAGCGAGGATCGAATCGCAGAATTGAAGTTTTAAGATTTAACGGCAGAGATCACATCGCAAGGTAAACGATTTAAGTTGTGATGCGATAAGTGGAGAAAGTTGCGAAGTGGACGTGTGTCGAGCAGAGAATGAAAGCGCACATCGCAAATCGGCGATTATAGTATTTATGTGTTAAGGACTTCGCAAGTTAAACAAAATAACTTGCAATGTGATAAGGATCGAAAGTTGCGATGTGATAAAGGGAAGAGCCACATGTTGGCCCAGCGCCTTAGCGCATATCGCACACCAACGGGTTTAGAGTTTAGCATTAAGACATTGCAAGGTAAAGTATTTTGGTTGCGATGCGATGAGGACGGGAGATGGCAATGTGAGACAGTACAGCGAGATAATTGGATCTGGCATAGATCTATGGTGGAGATTACACCGCAATTTCGCATCGGCATCTTTGTTGTTTAGATTTGAAAGGTATTTGTTATAAATTGTGAATTGCAAAGTGGAGAAACCTGCAAAGTGCGATGAAGCTTAAAGTTAAATAATGTGATCCGTTGTTGCACTAAGGAATAGTTATGCGGGCCATAAACCTCAGGTCCGCGGTTTTGTGTAAAGAAGCTGGCCACGATATAAAGGTAAAGTTTATGTATGAGCTTTAGAACCAAAGAACCACTTTTAAAATAAGCTTCCGCATGTGTATAAAATTTTAATGTTTATAAAGTGGGTTTTGTTGGTGAATTAAGAGTCCGAAGAAAGGAGAAGGAGATATTTGGGATAACCCATATGGATGGGTGATTTATGGAGTAGCATTGAATCCATAATGGAAATGTGGGTAATTGTGGGGTTAATTCCGCTAACCCTGCATCTTTGGATATTTGCGACCTTATAGTTGCATCAGTAGAGTAGATTCAAGTCTATTGTTTTAGTAAATTATATTAGCAGTTTGAATCTACAAGGAATTTCTACATGGTATCAAAGCTATATTCACAGTAGAGGAGAGAATTCGAAGTTATCTTTGCAGGAGGAATGAGGTTGCAGATCTATTCTTCAGAACTAGTAGGATGGCATTCTATGGTCTAAGGCTCGAGTATGCCCTTGAGGATAGCTCGAACTACATTGCTTGGAAGGACCAGACGGAAGCAATCATGGAAGACAATGGATTGAAGGAATTCATTGATATGACGTCCTGAAACCAACACCAGTTGATGCCCAAGATCTAGCAGATTGGAAGAAGAGCGTAGCAAAGACAAGGAGGATCATACTAGAGGGAGTACGAGACCATATTGTCTCTAATCTCCATGGGAAGGAAACTCCATATGCAATGTGGCAGACGTTCACAAAATTGTTCCAGAACAGTGGTGACCACAGGAAGTTGGCACTCAAAGATAAGCTTCGAAATATCAAAATGCAAAAGGGCAACACAATACCACAGTACCTGGGCAGGTTCACGCAATGTCATGATGAACTTGGGAGTGTTGGTGTTACAGTTGTAGAAGATGATCTGGTAAGCCTAGCACTTTTAGGTCTTCCCAAGAGATGGCACAGCTACCAAGATTCAGTCAATGGGAGTGAGAAGCTACCAAACCGAGAAATATTATGGTCGGATTTGGTATAGGAAGAGTTTCGGCAGAACACCAAAGACGGGACCTCATCCAAGATTGAGGATGAGGAGAATTGTGCCTTGGCTGGAAAGGCAAAGAAAGGGTAATGGAAGAAATCCCAATCCAAAGGAGATTCTGGTCAGGTAGGCAAGAAGAAGGACTTGTCGAAGATTAAATGTTTTCACTATCATGAGCTGGGACACTATACCATGAAGTGTCCGTACAAGAAGGCAAGCAAAAAGCCCTCAGGAGCGGCAGGTCAAGCTCTTACTTCACAATTCAAGTTGGATTTCACCGTCATTGCATGCATGGTGACATCAATGATGGGTAGTGTGTGTTATCTAGATAGTGGAGCCTCATTCCATATGACGGGCAACAAAGAATTTTTCAGTGACTTAAAGGAAAAGGACCTCCATATGCACACTGAGATGGGAGATGATGGAAGGTATAGCGCGACTGGTATCAATAAAGTTACTTTTCAGAGGGATTCTGGTTCTCATCTCACATTAAAAGATGTCATATATGTTCCGAGTCTGAAAAAGAATTTAATTTCAGTTGCTATGTTGGAAGATCGTGGCTACGATGTGATATTTACCAAAGGAAAGGCTTTCCTTTGTCACATCGCCATGGAACAAGTGAAGTAGATCGGGTTCAGGTGAAGAACCTCTATAAATTGGATATAGAAGACTGTGTTGCTTTGAGTACGAAAGCAGAGAAGGTGCAGAGCCGAGACATCGGTGAATTATGGCATAGGTGACTTGGCCATTTGCACCATGGAGCTTTGAAAATCATGCAACAGATTTCTACAGGACTTCCCAAGGGTGCACTAGAGCAGCGAGATACATGCAAAGGGTGTGCACTAGGGAAGTACACCAAAGCCACCTTTCATGATAAGGACAGTAGAGCGCAATCAGTCCTTGAAAGAGTTAACTCAGATATGTATGGACATTTCTCAACGGCCTCCATGGCCAAGCATAGGTATTATGTTATATTTGTAGATGATTTCACACGTAAGTGTTGGATTTTCTTCGTGCAGAAGAAAGACCAGACATTCTCCAAATTTTGTGAATTTAAAGCACTTTTTGAGAAAGACACTCGCAAGAAAGTGAAGGCTTTCAAGAGAGATAACGATGGAGAATATGTGTCGAATGAGTTCAAGAACTTATGTGCAAAAGAAGGCATTCGACAAGAGTTACTAGCACCCCATAACCCACAGCAGAATGGGGTTATTGAAAGGAAGAACAGAAGTAGTGTGGGAGTTGCACGAGCGATGTTGCATGATCAAGGCCTAAGGTTACACTTGTGGGCTGAAGCATGCAACTCAACGGTATATGTGCATAACAGGAGTCCTCATCAAATTCTTGGGATGAGTACACCAGAAGAAGCTTTTTCAGGGAAGAAGCCAAATGTGTCACACTTCAAGATCTTTGGTTCATCAGTTTACTCTCATGTTCCCAAGGACGCATGGAAAAATCTAGAGTCGACAGCTGAGTTGGGCATATTTGTGGAGAAGGACCTCCATATCAGGTGTACCTGCCCTCTCACAGGATGACAGTTGTTTGTAGAGATGTGAGGTTCGATGAAGAGAAGGCCATGACATGTTCCCTTGAGAGGGAGCTTCAGTTGCATGCAAATGAGGAGCTTTTAGCTCCAAAGGAGGAACCTCGGGATGTTGTGGAGTAGCCACAAGCAGAGGAGCAGAGAGTGGAAGCACCCACTCATGCAGAGACATCTAGAGATGGAAGGAAGCGCATCAGGGAAGCTAACATATTATTGCAAGATGCTAGAGAGAATGTGGGAGCACCCACATCACAGCGCAGGCAGAGGAGGTCACCAAATCGATACACTGGGTACATGGATCTAATGAGTGAGCTAGTTGAGACACAACCATCCTCATTCGAGGAAGCAATGCAGAAGCCAGTATGGGTTGATTCCATGGTAGAGGAATACGATTCCATAGTCAGAAACAATGTTTGGGAAGAAGTCCCAAGACCAAAGAACGAGTCAATAGTAGGTTTGAGGTGGATCAATAAGGTGAAGCAAGCAGCAAACGGAAGCATCGAGAAACACAAGACCAGATTTGTGGCCAATGGGTTCTCTCAGGTGGAGGGAATTGATTATGAGGAGACCCTTGCTCCAATAGCAAGGTACTCTTCTATCAGATCAATTCTAGCACTTGTAGCACATATGAGATGGAAGATCCATCAGATGAATGTGAGGACAACAATCCTCAATGGAGTGATTGAGGAGGTGTACATTGAACAACCGGAAGGATTTGAGAACTTCGAGAGAGAGTCGCATGTGTGCAAACTCAAGTGAGCATTGTATGGATTGAAACAAGCACCCTGTGCTTGGTACACCAGGATCGACAACTATTTCACCAGGTTGGGATTCACCAAAATTGAAGCAGATGCAAACCTTTATCATATTGTTGTTGAAGGTAAATTGTTGATAATAGTATTATATGTCGATGATTTAATTTTAAGCAGTGATGATAAGTTGATAAAATCTTGCAAAGAGGATCTTGCAAGAGAATTTGAGATGAAGGACATGGGACCCATGCATTATTTCCTCGGTTTGGAAGTATGGCAAGGAGATGGACAATTGTTCGTCTCTCAAGGCAAGTATGCCAACGAGATACTAAAGAATTTCCACATGGAGAGTAGCAAACACATGGACACTCCTCTAGCAGGCAGTTGGAGGAAAGAGGATGCCACTTCAGGTGAGGAGGTGGAGGCCACTATTTACAGGCAACTTGTCAGTTCACTCATGTATTTGGTGAAAACACGACCAGACATGTGTTTTGCAACTAAACAACTTAGTCAAACAATGGTTAAGCCAACCAAATTGTATTGGAAGGTGGCCAAACATGTGTGAGATACCTCAGAGGCACTACTTAGTATGGTCTTTGGTACAGACGGACAGAGGGAGTGAAGCTTCAAGGCTTCACAGATAGATGCAGATTGGGTGGGTAGTCCATCAGATTGGAAGAGCACTTCAAGAGGAGTCTTCAGTATTGGGTCAGCAATAGTTTCTTGGTACAACAAGAAGCAGAGACCAGTTGCACTTAGTTCAGCAGAAGCAGAGTACATGGCTGCTAGTCAAGAAGCTTGTGAAGCTATCTAGATGAGGAAGATTCTTGTTGGGTTATTTGGTTAGATGATGGATCCTACCGTGATTTACTGTGACAATCAAAGTTGTATCAAACTCTCTAAAAATCCAATTTTTCATGATCGATCCAAGGATATCGACATTAGATACCACCATCTACGAGATTGTGTGCAAACGTGAATTACAATGTTGGAGTACATTCCTAAAAAGGAACAGGATGCAAATATTTTGACAAAGGCATTGTCAAGAGGAAAATTCGAGCTCCATAGAGTCAAGATTGAGGTATCTGATAATCCCTTTCTTGTTGAGAGGGAGTGTTGAAAATGGCAACAAGAAAATCCTGATTTAATTTTCCCTTGAATTAAATTAGGAGAAAATTATAATTCCACATTACAAGACAACAAGAATGTGTTAGCTAAGTTAGAATGACTTAGTTGGCTCAGTTAATTTGAGTTGAGGGCCTAATTTGAGTTATGTAGAGTGGTTCCTGCCTTTTAGGAGCCTAGGTTGAGTTTAATTTGAGTTGTAATAATTTAATTCAATTAAACTGAGTTAAAGTCCATTAAACTAGTTCCAACTTTTGGAGGAACTAGTGGGAGGTCTAGTAGTGGGGTATGTGCTTAGTGATCAACCAGCTAACTGATAAATCAGCCATAATTAACTCATGCATGTGTGATCTATGAGTTACCTAGTTGAGATTGGGGTTCAAGGGTAGTGTACTATTAGTTGTATAATTATCTGAGTTGTACAGGTGGTGCATGCAGTCAGAGAAGGACCTATTGGGATTGCGCATTTATGGTGAAGAACTTCCCTAATTAATAGGGGTTAATTCCCAAGGAAATAACGCAAGAAATAAGAGCTTGTCAGGCAGCAAAATTGGCTAAGTATTGGCCAGAGTCAGTTTGTGAGGTAGTGAGATAGATTATACTTGTGCAGAGATTGTTCAGGCTTAAACAAGCATTGTATTTCTTCTCTATTTTCTGATTAATGCAAAACAGCTAGGAAGGGATTTTGAGCAGTGACTTTCCCCTAGATATATCCCCGTGTTATGTGTGCTAATTGATTCATGTCGCATGTTTTTGATATTGCTTCTCAATAGTGAATTGCTTTCTGCAAATGAATAGAGTAGATTCAAGTCTATTGTTTTAGTAAATTACATTAGTAGTTTGAATCTACAAGGAATTTCTACAGAATTCTGGAGCTTTCGACTTTCAAATGTAATGGGATGACCCTTTTGCACTAATACAACCCTTATTCCTTCTCCTGATGCATCACATTCTAATATAAAGGGTTGACTAAAGTAAAGGAGGGCCAAGACTAGACATGAGCTCATCATTTCTTTGAGCTTGTTGAACGTCTTGTCTAATTCTTCCATCCACCTAAATGCTCCTTTCTTCATCAAATTTGTTAATGGTGTGCTTAATTGAGAGAACCCTTTGACAAATCGCCCATAATAGCTATCAATCCCGAAAAACCCTCGTAACTTAGCCAAATTCTTAGGTGTGGGTCAGTCCAATATTGCCTAAATCTTCCTTTCATGAACATGTACTCGTTTTGCACTAATTACATGTCCCAAATAAAGAATTTTCGCCATTCCAAACTCGCATTTTGATGCCTTGGCATAAATGGATTGTTCTTGCATTATGCTCAAAATTTCATTCAGATGCTCCAAGTGATCATCCCATGTCTTGTTGTATATGAGAAGGTCGTCAAAAAATACTAGTAAGAATTCCATCAACTACTTGTTGAAAATGTTGTTCATGCAAGATTGGAAAGTGGCGAGAGCATTGGTTGGTCCAAATTGCATGACCAGCAGAAACTCAAAGTGTCCATAGTGGCACCGGAAAGTTGTTTTTGGCACGTCTTGCTATCAAACTCGGATTTGATGATACCCTGATTATAGGTCATTCTTTGAAAAGTATACTACTCCATATAGCTCATCCAGCAACTCATTGATCCTAGCAATAAGGTACTTGTTCTTGATGGTTTTTTTTTTAGAGCTCAATAATCGATACACATTCTCCATATGCCATCCTTCTTTTTCACCAACAATACTAAAGAGGCGAACGGACTTGAGTTGGGTCTAATGTGTCCCATCGATAATAATTCATGTATGGTATTTTCAGTATCGTCCTTAAATCTCTTTGGGTGTCAATATGGTGTGGTGATTACTGACTTGGTTCCTTCTTCCAATTCTATAGTATGTTCAAATCCTCTCTTAGGATGCAATACTGGGGGAATATCACCAAATACATGACCATGCTTGTTCGACACTCGTTGAATGTGTGCTCTGTATTGTGCTTTGCCACTCTTGGGAGTCTTTTAGCTCGTAATCCTTGTTGGAGCGGGGTCCCCTAGGGTGCACTTTTTGGTATCTTATTGTAAAAGTTTTGTATATGCGCGTTGCGCGAATGAGTCAAGGGGCTTTGGGGCATATCAACGTCCCTATTTTGATGAAAAAGGGTTTAAGGGTAAACTGTGGGCCTCAAACCATGGTTTGAGACCATAGTATTTGCGCACTAGAAGAATATAAATAGATAGATCAAGTCTGAGGAAGTAATTTAAGTTGAATAGACTATTGTGATCTAAATGTTTACGCGTCTATAATACTTTCGTAAGGGTTTGTTTGGGTTGGGTAGAAAGGCTCCTGCTGGCTGTGTGCGCAGAGACCTAGTCCTAGCTATGTGCGGACTCCGTTGGTTGTGTGCGCGGAAGGGTGAAATCTGATGTACTGGAAGGATCTAAATTAATACAAGGATTGTTTTTGGCAAAACATTGTGTATTGATCTGAGTATCTATTATGTTAAGATCGCATTGTTTCTCTGTTTCTTATTTATATCTATGCAAAGACATTTGTTATGGTTATTTATGCATATTGATGGTTGATGAATCTGCTTAAGTATTTACACATTATTTAGATTTGGATCTGGTTCTGTTATAATATATTTGCGCTAGAGCGATCTACGATTCTGTCTATAATCTGTGAAGTATTATCTGTTTATGATTGATATAAGTCTGCAATCGATATGCTTAGGGCCACTTCATTATTTTCTTCCTCAGGGTGCGGAAACCTGGTTCCAGCACCCCCCATATTGCTTCGGGTGAGACTTTGATCTGCGCAAGCAGGTCATTGCCAAAAGGGCCTGTAGTTGGAGGGTTTGTTGGTTGCGCGATAAACTCTAAACCTGGGTCAGGACCCCTCAAGCCAACAATCCTGCATTATGTTGCATATGCTACATCTCCATGCCTAAATATGGCGTCCATTCTTCTAGAAGAAACGACCTGTGGGCCACCATTTGCCATACCTCTCAAAACTAACTTATTGCGATTTGGTGCTTTAAATTCCATTTCCAATGCTTGGTAGTCCATAGTGTGTTTTCCCAACAAATACAACCATTGAACCCCCAATACCATATTAATATCTGCAAGATCTATTACGTAAAAGTCACTAGTGAAAGTATAATTACCAATTGTTACACTCAAACTTGGGATCATCTGTGTACAGTCCAAGTTGTACCCATCCACTACTATCACATCAAGGCCTTCAAATTCTTTTGTGAGAAGCCCTCTCTTTGCTACTATTAACTAATGGTGCATCAATGAAATTGTGTGTAGCTCCCCCATTAATCAAAGCTGTGATGCATTGTCCTTTGACGACTCCCCTGACCCGAAGGTGTAATATCTAGGTGTTCCTAATAGAGTCACAATCGTAACTTGTGATAGGGATTTCTTTTCTTCACGTGGCTTCTCCTCTTCTTTAGCTTCCTCATGGGGTTGTTCTTTCTCTGGGTTGTTAGGCTTCCTCATCATCAAAGAGCACTTCGATGTAGTGGATCTTTCCTTTGCCTAAACAGTGATATCCTTGTTGTCATGGTTCCTTGCACTTGAAACAAAGCTTCTTCCGTCTTAGTTAGCTTTAGGTTTCCTCATCCAACCTGTCTCTTTTGGGCCAATCTCTTTGAAAGGGTTTCTTCTCTATCTTTATGAGGAATGAGAGGCTTGGATGGAACCTTAGATTTTTTTGTTGCATTTCCCATGTCTCGAGTCTGCTTGATGGCATCTTGAAGGGATGCGGGATTGAACGCCTTGACCCAGCCTTGTAGGGGCTCGGCTTATGCCTTTGTAAAAAGCATGACCAATTGTTCTTCCAATATGTCTGTCACCATGACTGCAATTCGTTCGAATTCTGCAATAAGTTCTTCATGCGATCTGGTTTGTTTGAGTTGTGCCAATTCCTGAAGTGTTTGTCCAGGGTCTTCTGATCAAATCTATCTATCAACCTCTACGTAAAGTCTACATAAGAAGTGATGTTTGCATGCCCAAAGTGACCAGTCCATGATACCACCAATCATGTGTGTCTCCTAGGTGTAGTGCCACAAATCAGATGGCATATGTTTCTAACATAGGGTTGAGTCTAAAGTAGGTGTCCAATTTTTGCACCGAAGCCCTTGTTGAACATTTAGATGATCCATCAAATGAGGGGAGAGAAAGTTTACTTACCTTGCGCATTAGATCAAAATTTCGTTGTTCCCTGGGTCTATTCTAGAATCTAATATTACTATACTCTTAGACAGTCAAGGCTACTCGAGTGTCCTCTTCCAGTGTTGCATACTCCTGAAAATCGTCATCAAAGAGTCTATTTGGCTTTGTTGCTTCTGGGCTGTTGTTGCCTGATTATTTATAAATTGAGGAAGTAACAGTCTAGAATTTTTGTTTTTGGTTGCCCCGACGTTAGTGTGCACAAGAGGATCAAGATTACGATTACCGCTACCTTCAGTGGTGATGGTCTTATTGTTCCGAGCAACGTTTTGGCCACCTAGGGGTTGAGCCATTAGTTGATTGAATTCTTTTTGACCTTAAGCTAATACCCGAGCTATTTCCTGACGCCCTTGAATCAACTATTGACCTTGTTGTTTTCCTTGCAATAACATGTATATCATTTGTTGTTGCCCCTGGAGTATTGCATTTAACAAGATGCCAAGATCTTGTTCTCCTTGCCCAACTCTTTTCCCCATGGTTGAATGTTGTGTGTTCCTTTTCTTCCTAACTGTGACGTTGTTGGTGTTTGCGGGTAGAATATAAGGCTCATGAACTCACAAGCTGGCAAGATGCTTGTGCTCTGATACCGCTGTAGTAAGCCAAGGTAATTCTGCCTTAGGATTATTGTAGCAATAAAATATCTTCTTCCAATATAACAATTTAACTCAATACAGTTGACATATCTTTCAATGAGCAGTACTAAACTGTCAATCATGCAGTGAACCCAACTAATTTCAAAATCCGTAAAAATTCCAATAAAACAAGGTTAATTGCTCAACGAATCCACACCATAATTAATCCAATCAGCACAACATCTAATTCCACATAGTAAATATGAGTCTATTTAATCAAAATTATACCAAGAACCATGCAAACAAAGGGCCCTAACTATAGATTGGATTAATAAATAGCTAAAGATGTGAACGATCTTGTCCAAATAAGCTACCTTAGGCCTCTTACTATACTTTATGCCAATTAGAATCTACTACAGACTTCAATCTACCATTGTCACAAGATCCAATCTACAGGAATAAAGTGGCAATGTGCATCTTAAATTGAAGGACCTCGATCAACAGGAAAGGTAATTGTTTGCTCAGAATATCACGGAATTTGATCATCGAAGCACAGGAACAATTTGCATCACACACAAGAAGATTCCTGCTCCACAGGAAAGGAAGACGTCTGCTTCGAATGTCATGGAATGTCATCACTAGAGCACAAGAATAATTCGTATCACTCACAAGAAGATTCTCGCTCCACAGGAAAGGAAGACGCATGCCCAGAATGTCACGGTATCTAATTACAGAGCACAAGACAAGTCGTATCATGCACAGAAGATTCTTGCTCTAGAAAAGGAAAACATCTTCTTTAGAGCGATACAAAGTCTATTTGAAATTTGACTTTTGTGATCCATAAATTGTAAAGAGAATTTTTTCAGTAATAATCACATACAAACCAATTTTGTCGACGCGTTTCGAACCAACTATTGTGGTTCATCTTCAGAACAAGATTTATTTCTTTATCAATAAATTATCTTTAATATTAAAAAGATAAATATCTTTTATTTATGACCATTGATTATTTACCATTCTCCTTAGATGATAATTATTCTTTTATTAAAACCAAAGTAAAACTTAATAAAATAATATAAAATATATTAAGATAAAAATATATAATAAATAAATGATTTGGTAATTAAATAAATAACAAAATTTTAAATTTTTCTTTTTTAGTCAAACTAGTCGTTATATTATAACGGCTAGTAAGATCTTCTTTGCATCTAGTTAAATCTAAGGCCTTTATCTGTTCTCTCATCCTGTCCTGAAGATGAACCACAATAGTTGGTTCGAAACACGTCGACAAAATTGGTTCCTCTGTGATTATTACCGAAAGATTTCTCTTTATAAAGTCTGTTCTCAAAACTTCGTTCTCCGTCCACAAAAAATCTTAGCTGGCCCACAGATAATTCGATTCTCTTAGGAATACTCTAGTGCCTCACACTTCAATTAGAATTTAAATTCCACAGGAAGTATTTCTCCTCGATGAGTCAGAACAGAGACAGAAGATAAAATAATTTTACCATCTAGGGTGGAGTTTTTCACAACCGAAATTGATAGGAGAGATGGGGTCATAAAACCCTTAAAGCTAAGTTCAATAAAATAGATGAAATGATCCATAAGATGTTGATGCCTCATTTCATCTCAACCCTCTTCTATTTATAAATTTTCCATGGGCTCCAAAAAAGTGAGGAGTTGTGTGTGCAACCCATAATTTAGCCCCCATCCGACCCAATTGTTGCCCAATATTGCCCCAACAAACAAAAAATGGATTTTACCCATTTAACAAGACTGTAGCCTAGAGGGTTGGATAGGGTATTACATCCTCCATAAGCCCTCAATTTGGAGAGGATATTACAACCTATGTCACAAGGTTTGTCGAACTTTAACCTTGAGGTTCGAATTTTGGCGAACCTTAAAAAAATGGTTAGGTTCGGCGAACCTCGTCGAACCTCATAGTCATTGACCAAGTCCATAGATCAAAACTCATAACTTCATGTCACAACTCAAGCTTATAATTTATCCTTGCTGTTTCCATGTCAGTGATAGCATTTTTGATGTTTATCGATGTTGATTTCTTATTATTGTATCCTATAATTCATTTTAAACTAATATATGTAGTCGAACCTAGTGGCGAACCTCATCCAAACCTCATCAAAAAATTCGAACTGAAACCGAACCTAATCATTGTCGAACCCGAACTCGAACCCAGACCATGTGACATTGATTACAACAGTCCACCAAGTCAACTGAGGCTCGGCTCTTCGCTCAGGACTCAGTTGCTTCATACTTCAATACAGTCCCTCCGAAGACTAGGAGAGAAATTAGGAAGCTGGAAACTCAGGCAGAGGCGAAGAGACAGTCTTTTCTCCGATTTTGAGATGGAGGATGTTCCTTGCTATTCTGGACCCTAGGGGATGGAAAAAACAATCTCAACTTTTGGAATTTGGCTTCTGTGATCCATAAATTGTAAAAAAAACAGCTTTCGGAGAAAATCACATATGATCATGAATTGACAATTCATGATCATATGTGATTTTCTCCGAAAGCTATTTTTTTACAAAATATCTCAACTCTGTTGCGCTTCTCTAGCAGATAAAGGCTCTGCTCGGCCTGGTTTTGAAAGACAATCATGTAGAACAATACAATGTGTTTGCCTCATTGGAAGACATCAGGAGGTTGCTATAGAACTAGCGATTCACTATGGACAAACTTGACTCAAGACTTGCTCATGTTGAGGGACACCTCCTTTGCAAGTCAGACACTGCTACTGCTCCTAGATCAACTGCCAGGGATCATCCTCCCAGCGCTTCATCTAATTCCTAATGGTGTTTATCTCTGATAGCTATTGCTAGTTTTATGTTAGGTTTTGTACTAGTCCATCAGCAAGTTTGGCTTGTAGTATTGGATGTCTAGCTGGGGGACAAATTTTGTATATGGTTTATGTTATGTTTTGTAACAGTTCACCAGCAAATCTGGCCAGTAGTTTCGGACAATGTTTTGAAAATCGCGATCGGGATTAAATCGGCGAGGGGAAAAAATCGGAAAAAATCATAAAAATCGGGGAAAAATCGGGACATACAAAAATATTCATATTTTTTTCCAATTTTTCTAATATCTAAAGCACCCACAACATAAAATAAATGCATTGACATATAAATATGAAAAAAAACTAATATCTAAGATGTGTAATATCATGTCTAGTGCTACATCACACATAATAGTGAATCATGTCTTGAATACTAAGTCCTGAGTCTCAACTCAACCTCAAAATATCAACAAAAAATATAATAATGTATCTCATATCATGAGTCATAATGTTATATACAAAGGAATGCACCAAATAACCTATACTACTGATTTCCTCTGCCGAGAAAATGTAACAACTTTCCCTCTAGACGAAGAAGCTGGCGGGGCTGGCAATGGACTCTATTGTGCTCCAGATCCTCAAGCACCAAGAGCTAAAGGAGGCAGACCACGTCCTCTACCGGTAGCAGGGGTAGGTGGTGTCACCTCCTCCTCTTGCTATTGCTCCTCCTCCTCCTCATGAAACTCATCATTGATTCATCGCTACTAGAAATGGGATCATCAACAAGAGGTACATAAACATCATCTAGCTCAAAGTCTTCAGACTTGGATTGCTCAACCTTATAACATGATAGAAATTGAAAAAGCTTAACATGCCTAACCAATGATTTTGGTTTGAGTGAAGGGTTCATCTCCTCAACCTTAAAATGCGGTAGAAAAAGATTAGCATGCCTAACCAGTTATTTTCCTTTGAGTGAAGGGTACATTCATGTTAAGGCCATGGTAGGGGAGTTCAACAATCAATACCACCAACATCAACAAAGTTCAACAATCAATGCCACCAACATCAAGGTTCTTAAAGGACTTCATGCTCTTGATCAAATGCCAATCTCATACCCTTACACATAATAGAATGAAATGGAAACAATGCAAATCCCCAAACCATGAAACCCTGAAAACCATTAAGTCTGCTGAATTTTGAGTGAAATCTAAAATACTAGTTTCTCCATATGAAATCCAATGAGGTCGAAACCACTCTTAAACATCTTGAGTGTGTGTTAGGAAAATGAGAGGGCCGCAAAAATGACAAAAAAAAATTTGATTTTTAAACTTATAGGGTTGCTGTTTGATGGGCCCACGATTTTTACCGAAAAAATCAGCGATTTTTTGGTGATTTTTTCAAATCCAAAAAATAGCCAAAAAAATCGTCGATTAAATCGGCCTTCCGAAAAAATCGCGATTTTCACTTCTTTAGTTTCAGATGCCCAGCTTGAGAACAAAGTTTGTAACATGTAAGCTGGGTCTAGCAGAAAAATATGAACACCCAGTATCTTCAAGTGTCAACAGAATCCTTCTTTGGGACCAGATTAGTTCAGTTATGTAACTTCTGAGATTTTCTGTTAACACAAAGCTCTTAAATTTACACACAAAAAAATAAAAGTGTCTAGGATGTGACACTTGCTCAGTCACTTCTGCAGGCCAGGCACCACTACTGCAGAAGTACCTCCAAGCTACAATTTTAACAGCAGAACAGTTCTGCAATATCACGATTCCAGAGACCCAATTAGGGCTGTTGACCAGCCTCAGGGAGCAGCGAATCACCTCTTAAGTCCACATCTGTGACAGTGGTCCCTTTCCAAGCATTGATCTATGACAGCGCAAGACAGCAGGTTAGCCCTCTGTAGCAGCAAGTGTTACAAAGTGTCCAACTGTAGCTGCGGATTATTCTAGGGCATTGAAGGAAGCCGCAGCCTTCCTCCTGAGGCTTTGTTTGATAGCGGACCAATCCTAAGGCAGCGAAGAACGATTCAGGTGTAGCATAAGCCCTTGAATGGCAAGGGGTTTAGTAGGGTAACAGAGATCCAGATTAGCACCAGCCAGAGCATCCAAGTCATTCGGGCAGCGACAAGGGTTTGGAGCAGCCGGACATGCAACAGAAGGCAACAGCAAGACAATAAAGACTCTTAGGGCATCACTGTAATAGCAGAGTTCATAAAGGTCATTGTTAAGCTGTCTCCTGAGACAGCAAGGATACAAATAAATCTGTAAGTTGGTTAATGCGTCAGATGTGTTGCTTGGAGTACTTGACTGATGATGTAACCATATATAAACTGCTGATGTTTGTGGTAGAAGGACTCCCACTGTTATGGATGCTATATAACCATGTCTGATCGTGTAATAGCACTAGGAATAGATGTAAAACTGAAATCTGATATGAGCTATTGCCACATTGTTAAATCTACTACTTGATTACATTATTGTGCATTCTATATCATCTCTGTCTAGAATTGAAAGAAATACTGTGAAACTGGTACAATTTATCTTGTGTTATTTAAACTCTAAGGGCAAAAATTCTCTAGGGATATTACACATTTGGGAATCTGACAACTGACTTTGTCGTTTACAATACTATTGGACTCAACTCACTAAAATCAAGGCATGGATTGGGATACGGATGGGTATGACACTACTGAAATATTGTTCCACTATTTGAAACAGAAACAGGCCTCTGAATGGAATCTTGTCCTTAACAATCCTGGTGGGAGTTTGACCCATGACCAGAGCAGAATTAGAAGCATATTTTATGTTTATTTTCGCAGGCTTTTTTTTATCATACAGTTGTGATGCAGATAACCTTGCTGCCAAACAGTTTCTTGGTAACATCATTATTCTTGTGAAACGAATGCGCAGTCACTTTTATCTCTTCCTTTGGATAAATATGATATATACCAAACCTATGGACACATGGCTAAGGGTAAATCTCCTGGATTGAATAGGTGGCCTTCTGAGTGATAATTATTATTTAGCTCTTTGGTTTGTCATTAGGGATGATCTCTTTTGATGTATGAAGAAGCTTTGGAAATAGGTTGCATGCATGTGGAAGTCAACGCACAACATATTAAATCGATGCCCAAAGGGACACAAATGAACATTGTTGACGGTCGGGAAACTATCACCTAGCTTGTTGTGTCTAATAAAATACTTGCCAACACTCTTGCTATAGGCATTAAAAACACAACTATCCAGATTGTTTGACTTGAATAAACAGGGTTTATTGAAAGATGCTTAGATTTTTGATGATCTGGTTGCAACCTAAAAGAAAGTTGGAGAAGCAAACTAATCGCTCCAGCAATGTTTATGCATAAGTTAATGATATGTGATGTCTAGGAGACTTTAATACTTGTCACTAGCAAATATGTAACCAATGCAACATTTGAAGATCTAGGCAGTGGTTAGGTAGTTAAACCACCATAACCATATAGTGTTACAAATATTGTAATGTGATTGATACAATAAGGGGAGATAGTAGTACATGCATGCTTGGCATCCTGCCTCAGGCACCCTACCTTGTATATTCTGCAATATTAATACAGCATTTATTATTCTCTCAAATCTGCTTGTGTCTATTGTGGGTGCACCCCAAAATTCAACATGGTGTCGGAGCAATCAAGTCAGACCTTTGAAGATCTAGATGTTTGAGTGGGGCCTACGAAGATCTAGGTGTTTGGATGGGACCTATGAATATCTCGGTGTTTGAACTTGACCATATGTTTTTATGAAGGCAAAGGAAAGTGTGAGTCGATTAAAACTTAAAAGGAAAGTTGGAAACTATTTTTTAAAAGCTATTTGGAACATTGAATTTAGATGATAGACATATCAAGGTAGAAAGGTTTTTATATTGTAATATCTTAGAAAAATAAGTAAAGAGCAAACTTGACAATAAATGATCAATGATGCCTATATTCAGCACCAGTTTCGAGTTTCAAGAACAAAATGACACAGTCCATTTTGAATGGCACCAGAAACCAAACAACAGAAGAAAAAATTAAGGCAGCAGCATCTGCTACACCCATACATTGACGGCCCACATATGAAAGCAGACCCAAAGCATTGGCATCCAACTTGAGTCGCATCTTGTCAATGTGATTGAAGGAACAACAGTTATGCTCAGATTGAAGAATGAAAACTAGAGACTGGAGACAAATTATAGCAGAATTACATGAGTCTGAAGACAAATTCAAGCAGTGCCCTGACAAAATTAGAATTGGAGGAACATAACCGTACATGAATGTAGTGGGTTGCAGACAAAAATGTTGATACAGACTAAAGATACCTGGTAAGGCGCATAAATCCTGAAGAAAAGATAATAGAAATAAAGATTTGCACTAAACCCAGAGAGAAAATTAAAAGGCCACAGAAATCAAAGAATTCACACCAGACAGATGCCAGACATTAACAATTTTTTGCAAGAATGTTCTTTCAGTGAACATAGGGCAGACACAAGACTGCAAACGCAGTTTGCAGAAAGATATATTATGTGGCAGACACACCATACGTATTGCAATCCAAAATTGTTACAGACATCACAAAAGCAGAGAAAGTGCATAGCCTACTGTTTAACAGATATTGAACACTGTTGTAACCAGCATAGTCACTGTAGGAAAAACATTCTTCCAAAATTGTGTGCATTTGCATACCACAGGCGTCAGAAAATTTGGACATCTGATGCAGTTATTTTAGATACCAAGAGCACCAAAAGTGTGACCTAGATGCCAGAACAAATGTGTGTGTAGGCATGGTTAGGCAGGTAGAAGGCATCAAACACAGATGTCATGTTTATACAAATTTTATGTTTGATGTTATATGGTTGTTGTTGAGGTTGTGGATGAATGCATTACAAAAATATGAAGATTGGTTGCCAGGAATTCCTTTCTCTGGCCAAAATAAATTATTGTCAAGAAAGGGTCTGGCCGATATTGAAAGCAGGACCAAATGATACCCCTGAAGACAAAGAAACAAAGTAGTTGAAACTTGAAACTGAGATAGGAGGGCCTAACTGAAGAAAACAGTGGCTGGCTGGTGGATCTAGACAATGGTGGACATTTTGGCAACTTGAGAGACATGTTTCCATAAAAAGTGGACCAAAGATGAGATGCTCAGTACGGATGGTTATCTTGGTGAATTCTACCTTCAACATGAGGGTGATGACAGCTTAATAGAGCACTGATAGTGGTTTGCTCAATTGGATGGCTATCAAAGGGAATTCTACATTAAACATAAAGATAAATGAATTTAATGGCAACCTGATGGAGCACCAACAGTAGCTTCCAGAACTAGAAGAGAGAGGTTGTCTGATCTAGGTTTTTGGGGAATGTCAGGCAATGGTTCAGGCTTTTGTTGACAGCAATTTTTCGGCTCTCATTTGAGGGCAATGTTGGAGGAACAAATTATGAACTCCTATAATGTTTATGTATTTATGTATAGGTTAGTGATATGTACCATTTACAGACATTACATAGCTAACTCATCATAACCATTTAAGGTGCCATAAATCTCTTAATGTATTACAATGAAGGTGAGAGAGTGGTACTTGTATGTTCAGCAACCTGCCTCGGGATCCCTATCTTGTATATGTTGCACAGCATTAATATAACAGATTATCCTCTCCATTATGCTTTTCTATTATGTGTGTAAGCAACCCAAAAAATAATAAGTCAGTCTTGAATGAGCAAAAGAAACCAACCAAAGATTCTCTTTCTCAAGGTTGATTTTGACAACGCATATGATCACATGGAGTGGAGTTTTATTCTAGATATGAGCTCGGACTCCAGAGTCTTTTGCAAAGATAGTCAGGACTCGTTCTGAAAATGCTTCTTCCACAATATTTCAACGGACAGCTCTTAGACACACACCTTACTGCTTACCTGGTCTATAAAACAAGGTTATACCTAGGCTCCTTATTTTTATGTTATTGCAGCAGATATGCTAACATATTTACTTGAAGCTACTTGTTTATCAAAGCCAAATACATAAGTGAATTGGGGCAAAAAATTATTGAATGTTCATTTGGTTGATGATTGAGCCCTACCTCCACTATTATCTTGCAAATCCATTGAGGACATACTATGATTCCTTGGTACTTTTGCTAGTAGCTACAGATGTTGGAGCCATCGTCAACAAAGAAAAGAATTAGGCCCTCTTAGTAGGACAGGCAGATTTATCTGGCTGGTTTAATATGAGATGGAAACTCTTTCAGCCAAAAAAATATTATCTATTATTTAGGCTTCCATTTGGAATCAATTTACCTGTCCAGTGTCAAGGAAATTTGGGACTAAATTCTTTGTAAAATTGACAGCATACTTTAATGGTGTGCAGCTGAAGAAATTCCTCTTTCATGATACATCACTATCACAGAGAGGTGGCCGACTTCAAACCATGTCTTTTATTCTTCATGCATCTTTCTTTCTATTTCAGGATATAATCAACTGAAAATGTGCCTCCAAGGATTCCTGTAAGGGGATTAAGGCAGAAAAAAGGGCCTACTGTTGGTTTCCTGGGGCGTCTGCAATCTATCAAGAAAAGAGGGAGGGCTTGGCCCAACTGATATCAATATATAATGGATTGTGCTAGATGCAAAATGGGTCATCAGTATCATGATCGGTAAAGTGCCCTCATTGTGCACTGGATACAGAATGCAATACATATTAATGGCAATAACTGACCCTTTTGGACTTTGTGATGCTGTTGGAGCCCCTAATGTCGTTTAAGATATCTGGCCCATGCATTCTCAAGCATATTCGGCACACCTGGCATTTTGTTAATTTTGGGCAACTAGGTCCAAACTCCATGTTGCACAGCTCGTATGACAACGGTCATATTTTTGTTGGATTCCTCTTTCGGAGAGGTGCAAGATTGATCTAAAGATCATCTTGATTTCAATTTATTTGCTACATGTGCAAGGTCGGCCAGATTTGTAATGTAGGCTCACATGCCTAATAGATGTGTCACACACCCTCATTGATGGATATAAATTGGAGAGACTTTGAGGTCATTTTTTCATCATCTCATCTCACATTCTCTCATTGTGATCTGATTTGTTCGATAGCCTTTGGAGGCCTTTTTCCCCTCACACGTGTGGAGCAGAAGTCTGAAATTTGCGGATCTGTTTAGGGCACTTTTGCAGCAGCATTGACCAGCATTGACCGTGGTCAACCCTTGGTCGTTTGACCTAAAAAATCTGCAGAAAATCCGATTTTAGGAGGCCGTACAGCTGGGCACTAAAATCGAAGAATTCCAGGCTGTTTGACCGAAGCCCTAGTTTGCTACATTGACTTTTCTGCTGCTACCTGCGTTGACTTTTCTACGCTGTTTGTGAGTTGACTAGTGTTGACTTGTGATGGGCTGTCTTTGAGGGCTGTGGGTGTGACACATGAAGTGCTGGCTGACCGAGAAAGACTTTGCTGGTTGAAGCATCCTGTTGACCACCGTAACGCAACAATATCTCATATCTTTGCTGGACAAAAGGAATTGTAAATCTGATCTCTATTTGGCTTGTCTTCTATTGATCTATTATTGTGTTCTATCAGCATTTTACTTTCATGTTTATGTGATTGCTATTTTGTATCGGGCCTAAGAAAGATTGAAGTAAAAGTGCATCAAGCATAGAACACCATGGTTATCTAAAAATAACACATTTGGTATCATTAAAAATACATTGGTACCGTTTGGATTATTGACAAGGCTGGGACTTGTCTATATGATCAATTTGGACTTCCCTAATGGATCAATGTTAACTTTGGTTAATTCCTTCCTTTGCACCTGCTAAGGGGTTGGCAAAGAAAGGCTTTCACATGTGAGGTGATTTGTTGGACAAGACCGTGGGAACATGGATCATGAAGCTTGCTCTCATTTGCTCCCAAAGACATCAGGCAGTTGATCGGACTATCAAAACAAGGAAGTGGAATGTTCAAGATCATAAAGTAAGCTAGTACCAGAGGTGCCATGATATTTGTAAGTCATTTTCTTTAAGTCTTGATTACTTGGATGGTTGGTTTCTTTAGCACTAAAAGGCCAATTGCATCTTATAGGTCTAACATGACTGTTGTGTAATTTTGGCAAGCCTAAAACAGTCAAGAATGTTTAGTTGAATTGTGACGTTACCAAAACATTTCAAACTTGTGTTGTTGTTGAGTACCACGTTCTCTTTCTTTTTCCTCCACGTTGGAAAGGTGCTTTGTTTGGACACTGGAGACAAATGGATGATTCAACGGGCAGGCCACTTTTCATGAGCAACACACTTCACTCAGTTAAGAAGTTTGTATTTTAGATTATATTTGGCTATCCAGCTTTGCATCAAGATTGTCATTTTTAGTAAAGATGTAGAAGAGCCTTCAAGTCAGCATTAAAGCAGATATGCTAACCCTCCTTGCCTATGCATTGGGTGTTTGTCTGTCCTCTTTTTTGCCCCTTAAATGTAGTGATCTTGATATACATGTATCAGATATCTTGATTCTTAATATAATATAAGCAGCATTGTCAAAAAAAAAAAAAACTGTTGCACATAGTTTTTGAGTACAAAAACAAACATGGAAACTTAAAAGATGATAAAACATATCATGTGTAAACCTTTTGAGGCTCTATTCTTGTGCGCTTGACGTGCTTCAAATCGTGCAGCTTCTTCAAGCTTTTTGCAGGGTTCACAAACTCTCACAACTTGATCTCCTTGGCCCCGCAAAAACATCCTCTGCAGTGTACAATTGTTGCAAAACAAGCCTCCACATCTGCGGCAGTGATGCTAAACCAAGACAAACAGTCATCTACACGAATAAAAATGCTAGTATGACAACTATCACATAAACACCAAACATTTGCCTCAAAAGACCTAATTTTGCAGCAACAGCGCAAATGGCCATTACAAATTTAGTGTCATATGTTAGTGCTTGAAATGGACGGTTTCCATGCTAAGCCTAGAAATTTCACACAAACTTGGCAACTGAGTGTGGCTACCATAACAAATGTGTCCCAGATAAGATGAAAACTCTTTCAAGACACTACAAATCCTTGTAGCCGTTTCCTACTAATAGGAAAATTGAGCTAGTTAAATTACCAACTAATTCATAAAATTCTCCTTTTTGAAGACTAACCTGTTGAAATTGTATTGAAACAAGTTTGATTAAATTACCAGCTGATTCATAAAATTCTCCCTTTTGAAGACCAACCTGTTGAGATTGTATTAACAAGATTGACTAAATTGAGTTGAAATTTGCCTAACTGGGTATTATCTATTTCATTCAAATATGTCAGCCAGTGCAAAATGACCTTTAATAAGTTTTATACGAAAGGATCACCTTGCAGTCACCGGTACAGAGAGGAAAATACTCTGTCCCAGATAAACCAGAATAAGTTCCCTGAAGTGGGTGATGACGTACTCCCTAAACTCCTTTTAGGGTTTCAGAAATATCATATTCTTTGGTATTCCAATGAAAAAAAAATCACCTCACGTTTTAGGGATATTAAGTAGAACATTAGGACTGAATGACAGACCCTCGTCCTTGACCTTTCAGATTTCCATTTCGTCTGAATTCATTTCAGATTGCACGATCTCGAAATTTTTGGGACAAATAACACATTCAATGTTATAGTGAAAACCATTCTCATTGAAATTGTCCACCCAGATTGGATCCAAAATATTAAGTGATAATTAAAAGAAGAGAGTGAAAATGTGGGTACCTTGCGATTGAAAAAAGTGAATTGAGAAGAGCAACCTTGGCAGTGAGATGCATCCAACACCCACGTCCTGTCTCGCAGCGATGGCTTGGCTGGCAATCTTACTTTCTCCAACATTTTCGCCTCTCAACCACTACTTTCCCACGATTCAAACAACTAGCTATATCTATAGATATGTTTGAAATGAAATTTGCCTCAGAAGACGAAACGTTCTCCAGCTCCTGTAAAGCAAATTGCAGTTTCTTCACAGTGCGGTGGCGAAGCAGGCTATAACCCAATCTCCACGATGGAATTCATTGACTTCGACTGACTACTTCAGATCTTTCTTAGCAACCGCATTTATGTGGAATAAAAGTAAAATGATGCCATCGTCCACTTTAATATGTTTTTTAATTGAAAAGAAAATTAGGGGAATATAGCTGGAGTGACTTTGATCAAGCAGTAGCTATTTGAATCCAAAAAGGCTAGTTTATAAATCAATGGTTTTTATTTTTTAATAATTTAATTATATTATATCTAAATTTAATAGAGTAATATATTTTTATTACAATTAGTTTAAAGAAAGGGGTGGTAAGTTTGAAGGCATCCTATTATATTTTGAAGGGAAAATGCAATTAATATTTGTAAGGATGTAGGAATATTCACAAAAGTTTATTTTGTTTTTAAAGACTTATTATGATAAAGGAATTTAATAATAAAAAAGGGAAAATGCAATTAATATTTTTAGGGAGGTAGGGATATCCACAAATGTTTATTTTGTTTTTAAAGATTTATTATATAAAGGAATTCAAAAAAAATTTATTGATCTTCATTTAAAAAAAAAAATCAAGTGTTGTTATAAAATTGATGGCTATAAATTAATTTTGATAAATAAATTAAAGATTTAAGTGTCATTATAAAATTGATGGTTATAGTTAAAGGACAATAGCTCGAGTCATAGTTAACATTTTAATTCCCCCTTTACCCTCATTTTATTCTTCGAAGACATATTAGCCTGTGTGGCAAAAATTTGAACAAGTTGGTAATCATGACAAGTAATTCCTATAAGCTCGAAGGGGTAGGGAAATTTGAATATCTAGATATTGAGTTGAATAGTTGCAGTCGTTGTGAATCAATCCTAGGTGTTTGTAACACACCCCCTTATTCACCCTAATGACCCTCGTTCTATTATCTTGAGACATGTTAACCTATGTGGCAAAAAATTGAATAAGTTGGAAATCATGACAAGTAATTCCTATAAGCTCGAAGGGGTGGGAAAATTTGAATATCTAGATATTGAGGTGAATAGTCGCAGTCATTGTGATTCAATCCTAGGTCTTTGTAACACACCCCCTTATTCACCCTAATGGGTAGATGTGTTTATTGTGTTAACCTAATACCTAATGTACAGTTATGAGAATGGGATCTAGAAGTTTCGAAGAAAAAAATTGTTCAAACTTTTAAAAACAAACAACATCATAGTGTTAGAAGGTATGATGTCTTGAAGTTTTCTTCGTTCATCTCAGCAATGTCACCTTTACATGCCATGTGGCATGTTGCTCTAATGCCACTTCACCGTTGTGGATTTCATGTGATTACAATTCAGTTCATGTTCAGCGTGTATATTTCCTACTAACTAAACAAAGAATTTTCATATTCGTAATTTTATTTGTTGAAGAAAAGGTTCCTTAATGATTTACTTCATTACACAAGAGAGTATAAATCTCAATACACTTTCTAAAAGGAGTTAGAATATAGTTCGAGTTGCCTGAAGGCTATGTTGCCAGGAAACGTGGGGACGGGGACGGGTGCATTATTTTTTGAAACAGGGTGTGTGGGTTTGTCGGGGGTATATATGTATATATATGTGAATTTGTATAACTAAAATATTTATGATTTAAACTTTAAGATTTAAACATGCACATCATTGAACATTCAACATTTACATTGAAATTTCAAAATTTCTAGTTTGATATCAAGTAAAAATTGGAGTTTACACATACTTGTAAATCTAGCCCCAAGCCAATTTCGCCCAAAACTCTGGTAGGGAAAGAGAAGGCCAAAAGTTACATTCTTGGCAAAAAATGTATAAAAAAAAAAACACAATTAAAAGAGTGATTAGAAAAGCAAGTGATGTCAGTTGGCCATGAGAGAATCTGGAGATTACAGTAGAAAAACAAGAGTTTGGAATCGCAATATATGGTAGTAGACTGTTTATTGTGTTTTCTTCGAGATTCTAATACTCGTCACAAGGAAGCTTTCCCATCTTTGACATCATGGGTCGATTTACTATTTAGAATTAAATTTAATTTACTAATTTTTGTTATGAAAACAGTGAAATTTGAACACATAAATTAGAATTAATTCATGTCGCACAATGAATCTTCAAGTAGGGATTGCATCTTTGTAGATTGTGTCTCTGTGGGGACCTCTTGTCACTTGCACAAACACCAGCGAATGCCCCAAACACACCAGTGAATGTTCATCGTCTCAGTAGTCAAACAGAATGGTTGTTGTATCAAATGGAATGTTGTCGTCAAAGAGTGAAGCGATTTTAGGTTTTACGGGTTATGTATTCACCTTTTGAATTTCCACAATTTTTTTTTATATTTAAATTTTTATTTCAAAAATCGTTCAACAAAGAACCCTAAAGAACCCAATTTTGGGGTTCCAAGTACCCATTATCGGGGTTCCAAGTACCCTAAACGTCAAAAGCACCCAATTTTTTTTAACGAAGAACTCAGTTCTTGGTAGAAGAACTCAATTCTTATGGGTTTGTTTTAGAAAAACCCATACCCGAATCTAGTTCTTAGGTTCGAGAACCCCACCCCTAGGTTCAGGAACCCATGCAACATAGCCTGAAGAAGATAGATATACCTTTCCCCTGCGTTAGATAGCCCTCACCCACTAACTTGCATGGCTACAAGCAGACAATACACTAACCAGGGTGAGATGGCTTGCATTCATGCCAGAGATTTTCATATGCTCAAACATTTTAGGGCCTCCTTGGTGTAACACCCTCGTCCCACACTTACCCAAGCTTACTAGTCCACCGGGGTAAATATGTGATGAAGAGTTACTATGATATGACTCAACCTCCTAGGTACATTAAGGAAGTGGAATCAATGAACTGAAACCAAATCAACTTCCCTCAAGTGCTACAGGACCCCTAAGAGCTAAACCACCCTTCCAGGTGCCCAAACCCTGAATTAACTTGTCTTTTTGTTGATCTGGACTCCCAGACATTGACATAACACTGTATGAATTTTATTGTAACCCTCCAGTCGCATGCATGATCCTGCAAGAGAGCAACTGTAGTATTTTTTACCTAATTTTGTGCCAACGACTGCGAGATCTAAGCCACCTTTTCAGGGCTAGGACCCAGACCTCTACCTAGAACTTAATGAAACACTCAAAAATGATAAATAACACAGAGAAAAAACCTTTGACTCAAAAATTTATCAAGAACTTAACCTGACCCATCCTAACCATGAAAAACATTTCATTAAACACGTCACGAACATGTAATCTATCGGTCATAATTACACATCTGAAGATAGGGGTTTCATACTTATCTTAGAATCTTCAAGAAGGTAGGACGCCCTCTCACAATAGTTGCATTATCATCTATTAGGTCATACATTCATTAACATTTCATTTACTAACCAAAACATTATGAGAGCCATAACTCAAGTCTGTCATAAAACCATCTTTACAACCAACATATAACCATAATCATAACAATGATAAAATAACCATCAAGGCCACATGATAACAAACACATTTACTCATGAAATACAAGGGAAAAGGAACTCTTATTAACATATGCAAAAGCCAACCAAGTCAGGGACTTTCACGTACCACTCGACCATAGATTAGGTTGAACCAAATCTATCTTTCAGTCAATCATCCCCACGCCATATTCCAAGCATGAATGTGGCATCTCATGGAACAAACCAATCAAAACCAAAACAGGGCTTCCAAAGGCCAAACCAACTCAAACCTCAACCAGTGATTCCACCTCACGGTCGGACATCACTGACCATCACTAGATCAGTCTCTATTTAAGTTGTTCAGGGCTCCAGAGCATTTGTTCCAACCTAGTTCCATGACTATTAACTTAACCCACAGTTGTTGCAAGGCTCTAGAGTGTTTGTCCAACCAAGGCTCTAGGACTAATAACTCAACCCACCAAGGGCTCCAGAGCGTTTTCCCAACCAATTATCAAAAACTCAATTGGGGACAAAAATTTGCTAAAAAATCAAAGTTCTCATAATGGAGTGGAACCTGAACAACCGGATAAGTCTCATCTTCCTGATTTCGGTGCACTTTGTTTCGCTCAAAACAGAGTTTGTATGAGAAAGTTAGAGTATTCTGATCGTTTGGCTAAACAGACACATTTAAAAAAAAAAAAGGTCAGACAAAGAGCCCAGTTAGTAGTCCATATTGTTGATGTGGCAGCTACCTGGGCTGTTCAAAGATTTGTCAATTTCTTCTTCGTCAAATGGTAGGCTGCCACTTTGCAGCATTTGGTTGGTCCGTATGGAGGGTGGCGTGGTGTAATATTATTGGTTCAATTTCTATCCAATTAGGTGACGACACGTGGCAAGCCTAGAGGCTGCCACATCCCCCCCCCCCCCCCCAAGTTGTATGGTGGTATAAAATTTTTGGGATAGGTCTGGGCAGAGGTGTCAGGGTTCGACCCCGCCACCCCCTCGCCGCAGAGCCGCACATAATATTGTCTCACTTACGCATTAGTCCTTACAAGACTATGGACTTCTGTTATATTTGAATTAGATCAAAGTTGGTGGCAGGGGTAAGCGGGGGCTAGCCCCCAGTTCATAGAACCCATCCGTTACGACCACGACAGGAGCTCCAGCGCTACTTCAGAATTAAAACATTAACCCCTCTTTATTAACCTTAATCCATGTTTATTAGTGCTAAACCATTATTAAGTTGCAGATTAGTTTAACAACGCAGTTAACGCTTAAACATAGCTTAATTAGCACTAACCTCCCCTTAAACACTAATTGGCGAACCTCCAAATTCGGGAAAACTGCCAATTTTAATGGCAGTTAACTAGTTTAGGGTCGGATTTAGTGGAGAAAACTGAAAGAGGCATACTTTTTCCCAGAGAGATAGAATTCGACTCAGTCATAACAAAAACAGGGGTATTGGGGGTGTCCAGAGCCATTGGAGCAAATTTGAGAGCCATCATAGCTTAATAAATGACTGTATTCAAATTTTTGATCAGTTAATCAAAGAGGGCTAAGACATTGAAGCTGTTCCAAGGAGACGTAGCCGAAGAGGGGTGAACTCCTTCATCACTATTGTGTAATGTGCTTGTTGTGTATTATATTCTCTGCAATTTACTTGTTGTTTATGTATTTTTAAAGCTAATTTACTTCATGAATTTCTCATAAAAGACACAAAAATTTGACACATAAACCCTCTCATAAACTTTCTATTTGACACAATCCTTAAGCACTTTTCTTTTATACTGATGAGGAAGCTAGCACAACAAAACTAGTTTGTCCTATTCAGATCAAGTTGGTATCAGAGCCACAGTTTGGCTCATTTTAGCCCAAGTTTATCTCAAGGTTTGCTAAGGTTAGCTAGGAAATTAGCTATTTGTTTTTATTTGTGCAAGGAGAATTTAATTGTGTGCAAGTTTATGTGTATAAGATGAAGAGAGGAGAAGGTCAAGATTGAGGACCTAGCTCTCAAATCACAACAAAGAAGCCTTTTTTATGCATTACAAGTGTGAAGATGGCAGCTTCATCCAGCATTGTTTCTAACCAATCTTCCTTAGCAAGACTCTTTGATGAAGAGATGTTGTTAGCGCAAGGAGTCACTCCTTGACTGCAAAAGGAGTAAACCTTACACATCATAGTTCATTTCAAATTTTAAATGGTTTTTGAGTGGTGGGATGGCTTCTCAAAGATTTTGAAATGATTTTTATATTCTTTAAGATTTTCATGCATTTGGCAAGTCGTGGAAAGTATAAATTGTATGGGTAATTTGGTAGTATAGGGAGCAGAGTATAACAAATGAAAAGAGATGGATAGTTGGTACTTACTCAAGGAAATATTCATACCCTATATCAGTCACTCGGCTATAATGATGCCTCTTTACACAAACTCTTTTTTATGTAAAGTAAACAACATTCAGAAAGTAGAGTACATGCATAAAGTATTTCACAAATCCTTTATGAAGTCTTCACTAACATTTTCTACGACATACATATGATTTGTAGGAAGCTGGAAAGCAGATAATTTACTATTAAATCCTTTAACAGTTTCTTGCTCACACCTTACTAACTGTTGCAACTCATAAATTAGAAGAAATTGAGAAAGAGAGAAACACACCATACATCAGATAGTTCTTAAGTCACAAAATCCTCCAGCATGAAGTGCAAAAAGGTTTTTCTTTACTATATTAAGTCTTCAGGTAGACCAACATCCAACCTGGAAATGATATTTACAAATGGTATACATAGAAAGAGAGGCACCAACTCCACCTCTTCTAAAAAGAAGGAAACACTACTCCTAACATTACATAGTTGTCATAGGACATAAACCATATCCATCAAAATCTAACTGAAAAGACAGATGTAGATGAAAGAAGAGAAGAGAATTTGGGCTGAACTGCTGAGTATGCTGACATGTTGCCCCTTCCTCTGTTGATTTGTCTCCTTATGTCTTTGGTTCTTAAATAACCATGTATCTTCATTCAATATGACCTCCAACAACCTCATAACCACTTATCACCATCACTTGTTGTATCCATTTGGTTATGAGTCCTAATCTTTCCTGAAATGGCTCGGAAATTTTGTTAACAGGTGTCGAAAATAATTTAAAACAGGCACTACCGGAAATTCTGGTAAAAACCTGTAACTACGCAAAAATTGTAACGCTACCGAAATTTCCGGTACCATTCTGTTTCTCTTTCAAAAACTCACAGAAAACACTAAAGACCCTGTGTAGACTTATAGACTATGAAATCTGAGCTACTGTTCAAAATTACAATTGATAAGAAAAAATGTGTTTTATCAAGAAACCTTTTTACCTTTCTTCCATGTGGGCTGCAGCTTCAACAAGCTTGTCCAAGTATGATTTGCTGCCAAAAACTAATCTTGATCATGTTGTTATTGTTGTTGCTTCTTTGAGAGTGGTCTTTTCCTCCTTTGAACCCTTTTGGATCATTCTTCTTTTTGAGGGTTTTGTTTTTTGCTCTGAAGGGGTTTTGTTTTCTGCTCTGAAGGGGTTTTGCTTTTATCTTTCTTCTTGAACTCATTTGTCTTTAACCCTTCAGACTTTCCTTCTACATCAATGACCTCTATCAACAAACTTGGATTGTGTAGAGCCTTAGACTTGAGTCTAAACTTGTTGTTGTCTCTGGTATGTCTTTTTTTGGTACCAGCAACAGTTTTGGCCTCCTCTTTCTTTCTCTTGTTACTGATCTCGTACCCTACATCTTTAAGTAGTTCTTCATCATAATTTGTGGGATGATACTCTTTATACATCTTCTATTGAATGTATGCTTCCGGAATTTCCGGTAGCTCCTGTGTTTTAGATTTATCTGTAGTTGCAGACCTTCCTCTTCGAACTCTGGTATAGAAATTAGGAAAAGGAGAAATGGGAGGCACTATTTTCATGGATTTAGGCTTATTTATTGATGAGCTCTCTCCTTTCTCCAACTTCCTCTCAACCTTGACTAAAGAAATCTTTTCTTTTATGCTCTTGGCTTTATGGATATTCTCCTTTTTAGCCTTTCTCTTTGTTCTTTTTGCAAGTTGAGGGTGTTGTTGTGAGGATGGAGGTGTTGGTGCAAGTTGGCATGCCCTATAAAACAAGAAATGGTCCCATGCTTGATTTATTTTCCTTAACTCTTCTTCAACTAACACTTTGATGAGAGCTTGATGATACAAGTTGTATTCTGAAGTAGCAGTATGTGTTTGAATCCTGGCTGACATCTTTGTCAAACTCTTCAGTAGAAAGTATGGAAATTTGAGGGTCTTCATACCCGCAACATGAAACATAAATCTCATATGATCAAGAAACACTACTGTATACCTCCTTTCACAAGTGAGGTAAATCTTGATGAGTTTAATAGCTTCTGCCCATTCATTTTTGAGGTAGCTACTGGGAATTCCTTTGGCCTAGTTGGGATCTTTGTGTCCATATTTGAGGAAACTATTGAGGTCTCCTCCAATGATGACTTGACTTTTAAACCACCTTTCTCCTTCCTGTGGAAGGTTGAATGCCTCAGCAATTGAATCTTCTGATACCTGCAATTTAAGACCATAGATGGTGGCTTCTTGTCCATTGAAAGAATTTTCAAACTCCTGAGCTACTCCTAAGTGAGAGCTTCCCAGTCTTGAGCACAGATAATACCACCCTGCTTGAACAAACATCCTTCTCACATTCGAATTTGCATCTACTAGGTCATCTCCTTGTGATTTAATTCATTTTAGCTTTCCTCCTCTTTTAGTCATCTTCAGTAATTAATAAGTTTGTCTGTTGAAATCTGATAGGTGGCAAAGCTATAAGAGCTCGCCTAATAGGTGTTGTTGTGTCTTCCTATGAGATCCTGTATGAAATCTAAGACTCCTTCCTCAAGCTGCACTCTAGAAAATCTTGTTCTTCAACAACTAAGCTCACAACTAATACTCTTCCTTCTTTCTCGGTGATTTAAAACATCTACAATGGTTCATCCTTCCCTGCAATAGATTTTCATTATGGTAAGTATCCTTGACCATAGTATGCACCATGTGATTGCAATTATGGTCTTCAGTTGGATGTGTAGCTTTAGATGCCATGCTACAAGTGGCTGGAGATAAGTGGATTTGTGACTGGCAGTCACCTCCACTGCATTCTCATTATTGGCCTAAATTTTCGGCAGGGTCTATGCGTGGCCATCCAAACGGTCTGTTGTGGCTCATTTGCAATATCCTTTGTTTCAATTTTTCAAAAATACAAGAAAATGAAAAAATATAAAATATGTTTTAAAGTACATGTTTGTTCTACTTTAGCATAAAGAAGTAACATTTTTATAAGTTTAGAGTTCAGAGCCTTAAAGAGGTGGGTCTGAGCGCTCACTTAATAAACGATCATCTTCATGAGCGGGATCCAAAGATTTAATCAGCAGAAGATAAAAGCAGCAACCCGCAAACACATTCAGCACGCGGGTTAACAGGAAGGGTGGTCGATTAAGATCTGTGGCCAAGATTAACTGCAGGGGCATGACCCCAACAAGCTCACCATACATTTGAGGCCTCCGCAGTGACATTAGCCGCTAGTTGACGACAGTTATCTGCCACGTCACGGTACCATTTAACAGTCTTTTGGCGCATCAAGTCAGCCATTAATTCATAAGCCCGCGCCACCTATTTGAACTTGGTTCCTGTTTTCACAAAGTTATTGTTGTTCTTCTACACTTGCCAATTTGTCTGCGCATGCGTCTTCCATTATTGTCTGCCACCTTGTCATTGTTCACCACCCCAAGAAGAATTATGGCCAAGCGTTCATCTCTTTCAGGTTCATCCAGTCATATTCCTCTGATGGATACTGAGAGGGATATTCAAGACACTGTTTTCTCTTTAAAGCATATCCAATTCTATCAACAGGTCTGTTTGAATGACAAAACCTCGCCAACTTTCTCCACCATGGTTAAAACAGGTGTATTGTTTGCATGCATTCCAAGAACACATCTTTTTCCTGAGTTTGTATATTGGCTAGTGTCTGTCATGTACCCTGGCAAGTGTTTTGTAATGAATTGTCAAGGAGAGATGTCTTACAAGTCTCAGCCCTGTTAATTCGTCAAGCTCTATGTTACCCTGAGTCAGAATCGTATGTCCAATTCATTGACGACTCCTCGATAGAACATTATGATAGTCTTGCAGGTCAAGAATTCAATAAGTTTGTCTTTTTTCCTGAAGCCTGATACAAAGCAGTTTGTACCTGAAAATAAAGAATTCTCCATGGAATTTTTTGACGCAGAAGTCCGACCAGTGCTGAGGTGCATTTCAAAGATATTGGAAAAAGAAGACGACATCACAATTAACAAATCAGTTCTGGGAATGTTTGCTTTGAAGATGAAACCGGGGGTAGTGCTGGATATTCCTTCATATTGGCAAGAAGTTGTCAATAATCAACTCATGAGCTTATCACTGACTGGGTCATTCAGGTTCCCCTCTCTTATTATTTACCTCTTTTTATATCAAAATGTAGAGGAGTTCTTGCATTTAGGATCAAATATCATGGATATAAATAAAAAGAGGCAGTCAGTAGTGTTTTGGACTGACATAGTAAGAAAAGAACATAATGAAGAGGGTCTGTTTGATTTTTCAAATCATTTTATGTCTACTGCATATAAGATTCTGAATGGGGTTTCTCCCCCATGCTTCCTACCAAAGGCTCAAGATTTATTGCAGCTGGAAACAAATTGTAAGTTTGGTGATTGGTATGTTTTTGAAAACTATTCATAAATTAGACTTTATGGGGTTGGGGTAGAACCATATAGACTTCCTATATTTGTGCCTATGAGATTATTTGCTTTGGAGTTCATTAGGAAAAATTTAAATGTTGACCAAATACATTTTGTGCCTATGAAAAAGGGTCATATGTTTAAGCTACCTATGTTTATGGGTCCGTTTATAGTCAATATGAGACAGGCAGTTGATGAAGTCATTATGATGTTAGATGGAATGCACTTGCTGTTAGGAGATAAGTGGGCTTAGGACCCCCATAAAGTGATTTCAAATAGGAGAATTAAAAATGGCTATTCAACATTTGTTCATGAAAGAAGACATGACATAGAGAAGTTAGCAAATAAGGGTTTTGCAGGTTCTGTTGGCTCAAATATACAAACTCCTGTCATATCTGAGAAATCTAGCAAGAGGAGTAAAGAAGCAGTAATTGATTCAGAATATGAAGAGAAAAGAGATGAAAAGAGGACAAAGCTCAATGAAGACTTAGCAAGTGCTCAACCTGGTTTCTCACTACAATTAGGAGATGAGAAAAATGTTCTAACCTCACCAAGAAGACATGAAGATGCTCAGGAGCAAGTACCCTTGATTAAACAAGTATTTACTCAGATTGTTGAAAGAAACCAAAAGATGAAGGCTAGCATGGAGGCACAGGCCGAGTATCAAATAACTCCAGATCAAACAAGATTGTTGACTGCCATGGATCTTTAAAAAGATCAGTTTAAGATTGCTCTTTCTCATCCCTCTGATATGACTATAGGGTCATCCATTAATTTCAATACTGTAAATTTAACTGTTGATGTAAGAAAGATTCCTTTGCTTGATAAAGTAAATTTACATATGCAAATAGGTCAACTGATAGTGAATGATTTGACCAAAACTAATGCAATGGCTCTTAAAGCTGAGAACATACTAGGGAAGGTCATCAAGCAACTGAAATTGGAGAAATCCAACTCCAAGGCTATGACTACACATAATGAAGAACTTAAGAAGATAATTGTAAAGATTGGAGTAGATCCAAATGATAGGTCGGATGTGCAGAAGTTATTACAAAGTGTGGAATCAGAGATTTTTGTGTTGAAGTTGCCCACAGAGTAGCATTCTATAGTAGCAGAGGTAGCAGAAGTGGAAAATGAGAAAGAGAAATTTCTTCAGCAACTCTTGCAGAAAGAAGAGAAATTACCAAGTTGAAGGAAATTGTGATGTCGTTACAGAATCAGATTGATTCTCATTCCTGCACTATTATTTTTCCATCTGGCAATGATGATCCATCATCACAGATAGCTCAATTGAATACCGAACTGAAGATGGCAGAGAGAGATCTCAAAAGGGCACAAAGTGATCTGGAGACAGTAACAAAGATTATGCAAGCCAAAGATGGGGAAATCAATAAATACAAGACAAATTGCCAAATAGTTGATGCTAAGATTAAAATTTTAAAGGAAGAGTTGAAGGGAAATATATCTCTGATACAGGCTAAGGATATTATCTGGAATGATATTATCGAAGAGATGAAATCAATTTGGGGTTTTCTAACTATTGTATTAGAAGAAAGAAGCATTATTAGTGATTTCGAGGAGCAGGTTATAGCAGACAAGCAGAAGACAATTAACAGAGCTATCTGGGAAAGAAATTTATTGATTTCATTGATTCCAAGGCTGACCAAGGTTGGAGGAGAATGATATTAAAGATAGGATCTCATATGCTGTAGAGATTAACAAATTTATTGTTAAAAATGAGTGCAGGAAGACTACAGAGAAAAAGTTGATAGAGATTAAGGAAGCAATCAGCAAGTTCAACAATTTATATGACAAAAGAGCAAGGGCCAGTTTTCCATCATGCTGGGGCCTTGGAGGCAATCTTTTATCATGGGATTCCTATGAACCACTACTGGTATTGGAAAAAAGCAAGGTGGACAACACTCATGAAAAGATTCGGATTCTAAAAGGAGCAATAATGATTAATTTTCTTTAAAGGCACTTTCAGCTTTTATGGTTGGTGAAGACCCTGTTTACAAAGAGACCACCATTCAACAGAATTACTGCCTTTGGATTGGAATATCATACGCTGATTAATTAACCTAAGACAAACATTGAGGTGTGGAAGAAATGTAGATCCTAGATTACTGTTATCCCTAAATATCCCTCAACCTCAAAGAAAGACAAGTTAGCAAATCAAGAGAATACAATAGTAGCAGGATTAGTTCATATTCAACAAATAGATTAGGATTTAAGTTTTATTTTATCTCTTTTAAGAGAATGTAATTGTAGTAAGACATTTTGATGACATGTAATAGGTAATTTA
This sequence comes from Pinus albicaulis, assembly GCA_034641835.2. NCBI lineage: Eukaryota > Viridiplantae > Streptophyta > Pinopsida > Pinales > Pinaceae > Pinus > Pinus albicaulis. Next base: position 105,408,667 of record CM076583.1, read on the forward strand.
CGAAGTTTTAAGTAGTTGGAGCAGTTAGGAGTAGTTTCAGTAGTTACAAACCGCTTTACATTATATTTAAAGAAAGAGACTTGAGAGAAAAAGGTTATGAGTTTTGGACCTTTAGAATACTGCAAATTTTGTACTTAATTTTCAAATGATTAATGAATGAAGATCAAGATTCTTGCATCTGTTGGTATTGATATGTTTTCCAGTTTCCATTCTGTACTTTCTTTCTATGAATAAAATGAAGTAATGAAGCTGCAAGTCTCTTTTTACATATGTGAATAAGAGTTAAAAATCCTTAATGGGCGCTCCTTCATTTTAACTATTCCCTATCTTAAAATTCTTCTGAAGTTTGAAGTGATAGATTATGTTTATCAGCATATCAATTTGGGCTTCTTTTCTTCATGTTCTTCTTATCATTCTGTTTTATATCAGCAGATAATGGCATTGTGAGGCATTCATTGCATTTGATTCTTGAGGGTTTAATAAAAATCTCTAAAGGTGATTAAGCAAAGACCATTTGACATAATATTTCTGTGACATATCTATATCTATATATGTGTGTGTGTGTGTGTCTTGAGCACTGATTCCTTACCACAACCAAGGGATTGTTTCTTGAGATACAACATTTTTTGGCACCATTTCCGGGGAAGAAGAAACGAAGTTCATTCCCTGGGTTTTTATTCATATTTCCTCTGGTTGTTCAGAGAGGAGCAAATATCAGGCTGTGTTTTTATTTCATAATTATGGCATATAAAAGGCCACATACGAGGTCAGACACCTCACAACAGAAAGCACCAATTCTGTCAGATCCTGAGAAATTGGTTTCTAGAAAAGCTCAGAAGCCAAAGAAGTTTTCTACACCTGATGCTACACAGCCTGCAACTGGCAACAGTTCACATAACCCCTCATCCAAGGATATTTCCCAGAAACTCATTTTATCGGAACAAGAATCCTTTTCCCCACCAATTCATTTTCAAGAACCAAGGTTAGAAGAACAATCTTTTGAGTCTGTTTCATTCACATTTATAGAAGCTCAACCAAATTTAGTTGCTGGTTCTTCTGTTATTTTTCATCAACCCCTTCCTATATCAGTTATTTCACCCCATTCATCCACATCCTCAACTAGTTCACAATCCCCACCTATTCAAGGAGTGGTTAATCAAGGCATAAACATGGCAACCCCTACTTTATTGATAAAAAGTTATGCACGGTTAAATCTTCCACAACCTATGAATGCCATGCCCCAAGAATACCTCAGGTTACTTCCTCATTTTACTAGTGAAGATGAAGTGACTGCAGAACAACACTTGCCATTGTTTTGCACTTTTGCTGAGAATCTAAATGTTGAACATCTTGATGTAGTGAGAGACTTTTTGTACAGTCTCTGAATGGTGAGGCAAGAAAATGGTTTAAAGGTTTTCCAAATGGCTCAAATTATAATTGGGAGGAATTAGAAACATAATTCACCCAAATTTGGGGTGAAAAAAGAGATAATGGTTATTCGTTAACTGAATTTAATGCAATCAAGAAAAATTCTAATGAAAATATGAATGATTTTATTAAAAGATTCAACAAATTGTATAATAGTTTACTTGCAAAAATGAAACCTCCTCCTGTTGGAGCAAGGGTTGATTTTGCTGGAGCTTTTGAGTTAGATTCTAGTTTCACTTTAAGAGAGAGGAGATCTCCTACTCTTGAACAAATCCAAACTGATGCTTTAAAGATTGAAGCAAATATGACTGCACTGGGAAGACACAAGAAAAGCAGTCGGTTAAAGAGAAAGGTAAGGCCAAAGAGGAATCATCACAGGATCAGAGGATTGATGACATGACAAAGGTTATCAAGAATTTGTCAAATAAATTAGTGAATATGGATCTAGATATTAATTTTAGAAAATTATATATTATGGAGCAATGCAACATATAAAATATGCGGAAAATACAAGCACACAAAACACATAAAACCAGAGAGACACAGATATACGTGGTTCACCCAGTTTGGGCTACGTCCACCCCGAACAACCAGTCCTTCCTTTCTATTATCCAGCAAAAATGAAGAGACAAAACCTACAGCAGATCCGCTGTAATATCCTCTGTTCTCTCTCACAGTCTCCCTCTCTATTTCTCGCTCCGAGAATACAAATACATCATGCACAGCCGCAATACAATACCCTCATATATACAAGGTGGTTGCCTTCTAGGGCAAAAAACCCTAATCTAAACATAACTTCTACCGTCAGATCATTTGCCTAATGAACGACCCATATTGACTAGAAATTACTATACTTTTACAAGGCAATTTTACATCTGTTTTTAGCTTCGGGGCCCGCTAGGGGGGGGGGGCTCCAAAAAGCGCTGCCGCCCCGCCCTGGACCCCCCATGGCAGCGATTAATTATGGGCGGTGTTGCCGCCCCTTTTAAGGTACATGGGTCCAATGCTGTGATACAAAGTAAACAAGATAATCGGGCTCCACACCTAACAATCTCCCACTTGGAGACTGATTGTAGCAACTCCACCGCTGCTTCATTTGTTGGACAATGACTCCTCTTTGGACCTGGCTGTTTCTCATCTTCATTGTCATCCTTGAAGACCAATTGAAACTGAGAACATTCTCAGTTTCTCCCTGGTTACAACTTTTGTTAGCATATCTGCAGGATTCTGGCTAGTGTGTATCTTTTCCAGCTTCAACTCTCCATCTTCCAATACTAACCGTATGAAATGGTACTTGAGATGTATGTGTTTAGTCTTGGAATGAAATGCTGAGTTCTTTGCAAGATGAATAGCACTTTGGCTATCACTGTATAGTGTGCCCATATCATGCTTCTTACCCAATTCATCCATGAACCTTTGTAACCAAATCATTTCTTTACTAGCCTCTGTAGCAGCAACATACTCTGCTTCTGTTGTTGAAAGTGCAACAACACTTTGGATTTTTGAAACCCAACTGACAGTTGTTCCACCTACGGTAAATACATATCCTGTAGTGCTCCTCCTGTTATCTCTGTCACCTGCCATATCTGCATCAACATATCCCTGTAGAGCAATGTTTGAACCACCAAAGCATAATGTTTGATTTGTGGTACCTCTCAAATATCTGAGAATCCACATTTACGCCATCGATGTTCTTTCTTTGGATTTTTCATGTGCACACCAATTTACAACTCCCATTTGCAATGTCAGGTCTTATGGAACCATTGCATACATTAAGCTTCAGCCTAACGGTACATATGGAACTTTATGCATATAATCCTGCATCTTCTTGGGTCTTTGGGCACATCTCCTTACTAAGTTTGAAATGGCTAGCAAAGGTGTACTAACTGGTTTTTCATTCTGCATATTAAATCTTTTCAACACCTTTTCTATGTACTCATTCTGAGACAGTGTTAATTTGCGATTTTTCCTGTCTCTAGTTATCCTCATACCAAGGATTTGTTTTGCAGCTCCCAAATCCTTCATTACAAATGAATTTGCCAATTTTCTTTTGAGCACATTTATTTCCTACATGTTAGACCCTACAACAAGCATGTCATCTACATACAATAACAATATAATATAGCTGCCATCATTTTGCCTTTTTAGATAAACACAATGATCAGAGTGACATCTAGTATAACCTTGTTCAGACATAAACTTGTCAAATTTTAGATACCACTGCCTTGGAGCCTGTTTTAAACCATACAAGCTCTTCTTTAACTTGCACACCAATTTTTCTTTCCCTTTTACCTCATATCCTTCTGGTTGCTGCATGTATATCTCTTCCTCCAAATCTCCATGGAGAAATGCTGTATTTACATCTAACTGTTCAAGATGTAAATTTTCCGCGGCTACAAGACTTAAAATAGCTCTAATTGAATTCATTTTAACAACAGGAGAAAGTATTTCATCAAAATAAATACCTTTCTTCTGTGCAAACCCCTTCACCACAAGTCTAGCTTTGTACCTCTGTTTTCCTCCATCTTCTTCCTTCAGCCTGTAAACCCATTTATTCTGCAATGTAGTTTTACCTGTAGGCAACTTGACTAAGTCCCAAGTTTGGTTATGCATTAAGGAGTCCATCTCTTCATCCATGGCTAGCTCCCACTTCTTCCTGCTTTCAACCTGCATTGCTTCTTCATAACATTCAGGTTCACCAGAATCAGTCAACAATAAATAATATAATGAAGGAGAGTATCGTTCAGGAGGTCTACTTATCCTGGTAGATCTTCTAACACCACTTTCAGGTGTTTGAGGTGCCTGTTGCTGTTGTGGTGGTTGCTGCTGCTGTGGTTGTTGATTATTATTATTTTCAGGCACCTTTACTTTTTCAGATATCTCATCAAGAACCACGTATTCCTTGCTTTCTTTTTCCTGTTTCTTTTCCTGCAACTGATTCTTATACAAGACCTTTTCATTGAATATTACATCTCTGCTCCTAATGATTTTTTGATTTTCATAATCATATAAGCGATATCCAAAATCATTAACACCATATCCAATAAAGGTACATTTCTTTGATTTTGCCTCAAACTTTGTTCTATTTTCTTTATTAATATGGACAAAGGCCTCACAACCAAAAGGCTTTAAAAAATAGTAGTTTACCTTTTTACCTGTCCATGCTTCCTCTGGAATACCACCATCCAAGGAACTTGAAGGCCCTCTGTTTATTAGATAAACAGTAGTATCTACAACATCTGCCCAAAATTGTAAAGACAATCTTGCATGCAATCTCATGCACCTTGCACGCTCCATGATTGTTCTATTCATCCTTTCTGACACACCATTTTCTTGTGGTGTTCTTGGAACTGTCTTCTCTCTACGAATTCCATGCTCTGAACAGTACCTATCAAACTCTTTGCTGCAATATTCACCTCCATTGTATGATCTGAGACACTTCAACTTCTTTCCTGTCTCAATCTCAACCAAAGCTTTCCATTTCTTGAAAGTATCAAATACATCAGATTTATTCTGAATACAATAAATCCATGTTTTCTAGTTGCATCATCAATAAAAGTAACATAATAACGAGAGCCACCGAGAGATGATACCTGAGCAGGTCCCCATACATCTGTATGCACAAGCTCCAATTTTTCGCTCTTCTTTTCTTTCCCAACTCTGAGAAATCTGACTCTCTTCTGTTTTCCATAAATGCAATTCTCACAGAAATCCAAATCAGCATTCTTCAAACCTGGCAACAAATTTCTTGAGTGAAGAATCTTCATTCCCTTCTCACTCATGTGTCCGAGCCTATGATGCCATAATGCTGCATCTGCTCCTTTGGAAGTTAAAGCATTAACAGAGTTAGAAATACCATTGCATAAATACAATGTACCAGCCTTTTCACCTTTTGCTATTACCAGCGCTCCTTTGGTGACCTTCCAAGTTTTATCTGTGAAAGTTGTCACACAACCTTCACTGCCTAACTGCCCTGTTGAAATCAGATTTTTCTTCAGATCTGGAACATGCCTTACCTCCTTTAGTAGCCATTGGTTTCCATTATGTTGTTTTACAAGAACTTTACCCATTCCAACAATTTTATAGGGTTTATCATCACCCAAACGAACTTGTCCAAAATCTCCTTGAACATAGTCATGAAAATATTTCTTATCAGGTGTGGCATGGAATGAAACCCCTCAATTTACAACCCAAGAATAAGTAACATTTTCGAAAGAAAGAATCAAAGCATATTGTAACACATCACCTGTCACATTTTCTTCATGATTGTTTTCTTGCTTTGTGTCTCCTTCTTTTCCCTTCCGATATCTACAGTCTTTCTTTAGGTGTCCTTTATTTCCACAATTCCAGCACACTATCCCTGATCTGGAATTGGATCTACCTTTCCTTGATTTACTGCGATATCCCAAGCTCTTTCCTCTTTCCATTCTTCTTCCCCTAGACTCTGCACTCAAACCATTACCTGATGTCTCACCGGAGTCTTCACCATCGCATTTCCTCGCTAAGGATAGCACCAACAACATCATCAAACTTTAAAGTACTAGATCCAGAGGCAAAATTCTTAATGGCCATTACTAAACCATTCCAACTCTCGGCAATGAGCACAAGAATAACGAGCTCTAACTTCATTCGAAGTTTTACCTACGAACTTAGCCGGTAATGGCCTTGTTAAATTCATTTAAATAGTGTGACAGATCCACCTTCTGACATCTTCATATTAAATAGTTGTTTCATAAGAAATACCTTGTTTGAGGCCGAGGGTTTTTCATATAGTTTCGCCAACGTCTGCATCAAACCCTCTGTTGTTGTTTCCTTCGAAATATTGAAGGCGACGGATGCCGCAAGGCACAACCGTACTGTTCCGAGTGCCTTTCTATCGAGAATGTTCCATTCCGCGTCTGTCATTGCCGCCGGCTTCTTTGTTTTTCCGCTCAATGGTAGGTACAGATCTTTCTGATACAGATAATCTTCCATCTGCATCTTCCACATCGTGAAGTTTTGGCCGTTAAATTTCTCGACCCTAAACTTACCATCGTCCGCCATTGCTCCCACTCGAACCAGGAACCCTTCTTTCTTGCGAGTTTATCAGCCAAATATATCTTCGGCTCTGATACCAGTTGTTAGAAAATTATATATTATGGAGCAATGCAACATATAAAATATGCGGAAAATACAAGCACACAAAACACATAAAACCAGAGAGACACAGATATACGTGGTCCACCCAGTTTGGGCTACGTCCACCCCGGGCTGTCAGTCCTTCCTTTCTATTATCCAGCAAAAATGAAGAGACAAAACCTACAGCAGATCCGCTGTAATATCCTCTGTTCTCTCTCACAGTCTCCCTCTCTGTTTCTCGCTCCGAGAATACACATACATCATGCACAGCTGCAATAAAATACCCTCATATATACAAGGAGGTTGCCTTCTAGGGCAAAAAACTCTAATCTAAACATAACTTCTACCGTCAGATCATTTGCCTAATGAACGGCCCAGATTGACTAGAAATTACTATACTTTTACAAGGCAATTTTATGGTGCTTATTCTTGCATTCCCTCTTGTGGGTTTATGGTGCCTTTGGCCTTTACTAGTATAAGGGTAAAAGAAGAACAACATATTTGGGTTGTTGTTGTGAGATAATCATTAGTGTGTAACTAAATCCTCAACCTCGTACATGGCACTTCATATTTTTAGTAAGCTTTATATGAAGGCATTATAGTACAATAACAAGGAAAGGGAGCTACAAAGCACGAAGAATTCTTTAAATAATATTGGTACTAGTACCAGAGTGAAGGACGATGTTGTTGGCTGCTTGCATTTCAAATAATTAGCAGGTTTTTGGCCAATGAGAGAGAAACTCCTTGATTCATAGTCTAGCAACAAAATTTTCCTTTTTGAATGCATGCAGTCAGCTAGAGAAAGAGAAAGAACTGTAGTCAAAAGCATGAAATCTTAGAGGCAATGTTTATGTTTTGGTGAACAAAGAAAAATTGTTAGAGAAGTTTCACCACTGTAGAAAAATATTCTCTATCCTTTATTTTTCTTTTGAGCTTGCATATCTCATGACTTAAATATAACTCTTTTCTTACTAGGTACCCACATTTTCATTGTCTTGGGAGGTTCACAGTATCTACTTATAATTTTTCAATGATTATCATTTGTTGACCATCTTTTCACTGAAAAAAACATTATATGTATAAACTCATGATTGTTTTGAAAAAGGAACAAAATATGAACTAGATCAAACCCAATATAATTTTGAGTATTATAGTCTTGCACGAGCCTTTGAGTCCATCCTTTCATATCTCTTCATTTTTTAGGGAAGTAAAAGAACTATAAGCCATGGCTTCTTAAAAGTAGGAAGACCATACCATTAATGCACTTTACGCTACCAAACTGATTTAAAAAGGCACGGTTATTTGTAATATCCCTTTTGGGAAGTTTACCCTTAGGGCGCAATTCTGATCTAAGGTTTTCAATGAAATAAATGTAATTCATCACAAAATTACAATACACATTAATCTATGAAATAACAATGCTCTTTAACGAGATATACAACAACACAATAAAGAGTTTAGAAACCAGACAATTCCACAAACAATTATTTATAATCTAACGTTGATTCAACAAATGATTACAAACTTAGAACCTCATAACAGAGTTTACGTCAACAATCAGAGACCTATCTCAGCGCCACTTAATTTGATTAAAATTAATTATTTGAGGTTTTTTTATTCTGTAAAATTCTAAAAAATCATTAGAATCTATAATAAAAATAAAAATATTTCGAAATTTCCTTCACCTATGGATAGGGAAAACAAATTTACAACTTATTCTAAATCTTTCGGGAAATCACATGAGAAATTTTGGAACCGACGCGTTTCGAACTACCAACTGTAGTTCGTCATTAGGATAATGCAAAATGAAGATTCGCTAATCAAACTATCCATTTATATACCAGGAAGAGAGAAGCAACGGTCAAAAACCCGAAGAAAATTAAAAATGTTAAATTTGTAAATTTGCACTCTCAAAAATTTACAACTGTTTTTTCAAATTTGTTCAACGATTAATAGTAGGAGTGATCTCGAATAGAGTTAGTAGTTACAATATTGTATGGCTTTGTCAATTTTTTTAATCCATTGAGGTGGTTAATAGCTTCAATGATCTATAACATATTTGGTTTATTTTTAAATGGATTAATAAAACGAGGGTTAAAATGAATATGTGTATTGTGATATTTGAATTTATGTAGTTATGATGTGTAAAATGAATTTGCTTGTGCAGATAAACGATGTGGTTTATGTCGGATATACAAAAAAAAGTTGTCTCTCATATAAGTCAATGGAGGAACTAGAAAAACCAAATCTAGTTGAGAAAGAACCGATTGTTTGGGTCAATGAAGATCAAGAAAAGTCTCATTCAATCACTCTTAATCAGAACTCAATGCAATCAAATATAACACTAAGGACCATCGAAGTTTCTTCATACAATATAATTCGAAACATGTACGAGTATAAGACCCTTAATGCCTCTAATCAGCCACCACAATTACAACATCTAAGTTCTCGATGGATATTTACGATATGTACACATCTAAAACTATAAGTTAGAGTTTATTCTAAAACTTTTTTTTGTTGCATAGGAAAGTAGACAATACACTTTTAAATTTTTTAAAATTTCATATATTATTTTATATGAAAACAAATCAGAACAATGACATTGTCAACTTGTGACTCTTGTTATTTTATAGTTGCATTATATTTATACCAATATACATACATATTTCACCTGAGGGTGAATGTAAAATTGTGAAATTTATTTATTATGTTCATAATTCTAATTATATCAACTCACGGCGGATATAGGCTTGTGGAATTAATTTATTTTTTAAATCAATTTGCGAGGTTCAATGCTCTTGGAATATGCTTCATATGATTAATAGATCTACGATTTTCATTTCTACAAGCACTCTCCTCTTTAGTGTTGAAAAAAACAAAAATTGAATCATGAAAATGGATGCCACTCGATCGTCGTGCTATGGCACTGTGGCGGTTGTCGAGGAGAACCATGAACGCTGGTAGCTCTACACACTTCGACTTCTTCTCTGTATTTCTCTTGAGTATATGGTTGAATAACACCTAGAAGGTTAGGAATAGAGCACCAGGAGTTTGAGTAAAGGATTTTTCCTATTCTTTTTATTTATTTATTTTTGGGTTAAAAACTATGCATATTAAGTTATTACTTCTCGTGATAATTTAGATTGGATATGAGATTTATTTTAATAGTTTATTCAATTAATTTATCAGGATACAAAATGATGTGATGAGCGATTTTAAAATGGCTGCAGATTCGAATAACTGTACGATTTTACAAATGAGAAGTATTGATGAGAATTTGAAGGAGGTATTGAAGATCAATTTAATTAAATTCTTATATATTGATCTAAAATTCACTATAACTCTTCTGGGTCATGCGGGGAAGGATTTTTTAAATTATTTCGAGAGATATGGTTCTGTAAAGAGATACGTATGCTTGCTCACTAAGGGAGAGGTATTTTAACACCCATTTTTTTTAAAAGAACAAAGAGATAGTTTATGATTATAAAGAGTATGATGTTTTTTTTTTTTTTTTTTAAATGTATTTTCATGTATGATGGTAAAACTAAAAGTTTATGTTTTAAAGGTGAGGTGATCGCTTGTTCATTTATGTTTTAATGTGGTTGTGTTAGTATTATGTATTGTACATTGTAAAATAAATGCTCTAACACTTTTGTTTTCTTAAAGATTCAAAAATAATGTACAAGAAACCCGAAAATAATTAGAAGATATCCCTAAACAATGATTTCATAGAGTATAAATTATTAGAGGAAACAAATGGATTTGTTTCAACCACACTTATCAATAGAACTTCTACACACTTAGCAATAGAACTTCTAGGTTCCCTCCTCCTCTTCTTCTTGTCTCCCATCTCATCTTCCAAGGTATGTTATTTATGGAGTTTTCTAACAAGACAGAGGAATTGCTCGAACAACCAAAATTGGCTGGAATCCGGGCCAAAAAAATTTAAGAAGTCTTATAGTAATAGTGTTTGAATCATGATTTTAATGATGGAAATGGATTCAGTACCATCAAAAACCTCTAGGGCACCCAAAATATTAAATTTTGATAGTTATAACGTGGATTTACAAAAATCTCTGCCAGATTTTCTTAAAATCTTACCGAAATTTCCATGATTTTCAGGGCAAAAAAACAGTCTAATTAAACTAGAGCGTTATTTATACCTTATGCTTTCCCTAATTACTTAATGTTGACCTGTACACTACAATACCAAACACTTGCTTCTCTAACTAAAAATAAAAATTTGAGTGGCTTTATTAAGATGTATGTACTGATAGGTCTCCATGTGCACCCACAGAGAGGGGTTACTCAAGGGTACACTTGCAGGGAGAGGAAGGAGAAGCGTTACAAATCAAACTTCTGCTAGAAGATGCTTCTCTTTCATTGCTCAACGTAACACACCACTTTTAGGTGAAAAAGGGATACAAAACGGTGTATGTGAAAGCCTCCAAGGCTGTGGTCAATTACTAAGTATCAGGTTTGGAGTGAGTATAAGGCCAAGTTTCGTAGGAGAGTGTCTGCCTACGTTGTGGACTGGATCAAGCTCTAGGTGTACGAAACATGGCCATCAAGCCCCATGGATGGGAACATATGTTCTACCAAGTGTGTGATAGTGCAAAAATTTAATTCAGAAGGGGATCAGAGCCGAGTTCAAGAGGTTGTTATCAAAATGTATAATATTTAAGGATCTAGCTTAAAACTTGTTATCCAAGTATTGTATAGGTTTTAGTTTAATACATTGATATCCAAGTATGTAGGTTTTATTTATGTGTTGTATGCATTCATATTTTTAGTCAAGGGAATTAGAGTGTAACATATTTTTAGTTGAAGGGATGAATTATTATCAGTTGAAGGAAATAATTATATGTTATTAGATATTTGATTAGTTGTATGTGGAAATATTTTTGTATTAATTTATGTTATTTATAAATGCTGAAAAATATTTTGAATATTTATATTAAATTATTTATGTGAAAAAAAATTAGGTGGATTTTTTTTTGGGTTGTGTATTTGAATTATTTTATAAAAAAGTGAATGAATTTATTTTTGTAATGTATTTTTTGAATGTATAGTTTTCTCTCTTATATATATATATTTCATTTGTTTGTTTAAATTTTGTTTTTAGGTTAATTGTCATCACTCAATTTATGTGGACTATTTAAATGTCTTACATTTTTAAAGAGTCCATAAAATCTTTTATTGCAATGAATGTCTCACAAGCTAAGAAAGCTTTAAAAGTTTCACATGTGAGACATTCATTGCAATAAAAGGAAAGCTTTAAAAGTTTCACATGTGAGACATTCATTGCAATTAAAGGGAAGCTTTAAAAGTTTCACATGTGAGACATTCATTGTAATAAAAGGGATACAAAACGGTGTTTAAATATGGACTATTTAAAGGTATTCTTTGCTAATGTGAGACATTTCATTGCAATAAAAGCTTTTATATCTTTTATGGTTATACAATTCCTATATGGACTCTTTTATTGCAATGAATGTCTCACATTAGCGAAGAATACCTTTAAATAGGCTACATTAGAGAAGAATACCACGAGATAAACTATGGGTTGATAAAATGTGGAACCCAAAAGCCTCTATTTGTAAATTTACAACGTTATCTCAATTTTATTTTAATTATTAACTATTAATTATTTTATTTTTTATTTCCTTTTAAAACTTTATTTAAATTAAAATTTTTTTAATGTAATTTGAGCATTAGAGAAGAATACCATGGGTAAAATCACGGATTATGAAAAATTGGAGCCCAAAAACATCCATCATAAATTTACTATTTAACTATATATATCAAATTTATTTTAAATTTAATGTAATTTGACCACTATAGGAGAATACCATGGCCAAAACCATGGGTTACAAAAACCTAGAGCCAAAAAACCTGGTAAATTTACTATTTTATCTCAATTTTATTTAATTACCAGCCTAGATCCATCTTAACTCTGGATCTATCAAGGGCCGAGAGGGATCAAATCTCTAGAGGTGCAAACCTATTTTTTTGAGTGAAAAACTTGAGGAAATGTTTGCACCTGGAGAGATTTGATCCCTCTCGGCGCTTGACAGATCTAGAGTTAAGATGGATCTAGGTTGGTTTCAGTCGTGTGCGGCCAAGGAAAAACTATCGAAAATATGATTAATTTTATCAATAATATGTAAATACAGATAATATAAATATAATAATTTTATATATGCTAAATATGTCTGATATTTATCTGGTCATTTTAATTTTAAAATTTTCTTAGTTACCTCAATTTTTTGAGATGATAAATATTGTTAATAAATTTAATGACGAAATAATTTTTTTGAATGCAAAGTGACAATGTAATAGTGTTGAATGATAGAAAATGAAAATAATAAGAATGTAGTCAATTACAAATAGTCTTCATTGTGATCAATCTCAAATTATTTGTTTTTCTATTCTTATTGTCACCTTTGTTAGTTTTGTAATCTTTCATATCGATTATATGAAAAGGACAATTGAAATAATAAACCATTTAAATATTTAGCTTAAACTATTGTACTAAACATCATACATTGTCTCTCTCGCTCTTCAATATTAATAGGTTGATTTACTATAACACAAATATTAATGTACATTGTTAATAATTTTGTGTGCTTACACTGAAATCAATACACAATCTTAATCCAATCACTTTAAAATTAATGTACCATCAATGTACATCAAATCAGAAATCAACGTCTACACTGAAATTAATGCACCTAATGCAAACAATCAAATAAGATTACAAAACAACATCTACACTGAGATCAATGCATGTAATACAGGTAATCAAATAAGATTAGAAATCAACATCTATATTGAAATCAATGGATCTAGTGCAAGTAATAAAATAGGATTAGAAACCAACATCTACACTGATATCAATGCATCTAGTGCAAGCAATCAAATAGGATTATAAATCACCATCTACTTCCCTATCTCCCCCCTTGAACTACATCTCTCTTTCCCTCCATCTCTCCACTCTCTCACACCCTCCCTCTTCCTTCCTCTCTCTCCATTTCTTTCCCACATATATATCTCCCTCTCTCTTCACCCTCCAACTATGTTAATCTCTCTCTCTCTCTCAACATCTACACTAAAATCAATGCATATAGTGCAAGAAAAATAGGATTAGAAATCACCATCCACACTGAAATCAATGCATCGAGTGCAAGAAATCATCTTCCCTCTCTCCCCCCTCCAACTACATCTCTCTTTCCCTACATCTCTCCTCCTCTACACTGAAATCAACATCTACACTAAAATCAATGCATCTAGTGCAAGCAATCAAATAGGATTATAAATCACCATGTACTTCCCTATCTCCCCCCTTGAACTACATCTCTCTTTCCCTCCATCTATCCACTCTCTCACATCCTCCCTCTTCCTTCCTCTCTCTCCATTTCTTTCCCACATATCTATCTCCCTCTCTCTTCACCCTCCAACTATGTTACTATATCCCTCCCTCTCTCCTTCTCTCCATATCTCCTTATTTATCTCTTTATCTCACCCCAAAACATATACACACTCTCTCCATATCTCCCTTGTCACTTCATCTCTCTCTCCACTTCTCACTCTCTATGTAATCCTTCTTCCCTCCCTCTCTCCATCCTTCCATCTTCCTCCCTCTCTCCTCCTCTCTCTTGTCCTTCCTCTCTCTCCCCTCTCTCTCTCTCTCTCTCTCTCTCTCTCTCTCTCTCTCTCTCTTTCTTTTCCCTCTAATTTTCTCTCTTCCCCCATAACTCTCTTCCTCTCTCTCATGTCCTCTCTCTTGTCCTTCCTCTCCTACCTTCCTCTATCTTTTCCTCTCTCTCTCTCTCTCTCTCTCTCTCTCGCTCTTTGCCTTCCAATCCTCTTTCCTCCCCCAACACACACACACACACTCTCTCTCAACATCTACACTAAAATCAATGCATATGGTGGAAGAAAATAGGATTAGAAATCACCATCTACACTGAAATCAATGCATCGAGTGCAATAAATATCTTCCCTCTCTCCCCCCTCCAAATCCATCTCTCTTTCCCTCCCTCTCTCCACTCTCTCACATCCTCTCTCTCTTCCTTCCCCTTTATCCCTTTCTCTCCCACATCTATCTCTCTCTATATCTCCCTCTCTCTCCCTCTCTTCACTCTCCAACTATGTTACTATATCCTTCCCTCTCTCATTCTCCCCCCATTCCCTCCATCTCTCGTTATTTTTCTCTTTATCTCACCCCCAAACATACACACACTCCTCTATTTCTTCATTGTCACTCCCTCTCTCTCTCCACTTCTTGCTCCCTATGTAAATACATTACTCTGGATCCAGAGTTTGATATTATCTGTATTTACACTGAAATCAATGCATCTATTGCAAGTAAGAAAATAAGATTAGAAACCAACATCTACACTAATATCAATGCATCTAGTGTAAGTAATCAAATATGATTAGAAATCATCATATTAATGTACATTGTTAATAATTTTGTGTGCTCACTGAAATCAATGCACAATCTTAATCCACTCACTTTAAAATTAATGTACCATCAATGTACATCCAATTACATCAAATCAGAAATCAATGTCAACATTGAAATCAATGCACCTAATGCAAACAATCAAATAAGATTAAAAAACAACATCTACACTGAGATCAATGCATCTAATGCAGGTAATCAAATAAGATTAGAAATCAACATCTATATTGAAATCAATGGATCTAGTGCAAGTAATAAAATAATATTAGACATCAACATCTACACTGATATCAATGCATCTAGTGCAAGCAATCAAATAGGATTATAAATCACCATCTACTTCCCTATCTTCCCCCTCGAACTACATCTCTCTTTCCCTCCATCTCTCCACTCTCTCACATCCTCCTTCTTCCTTCCTCTCTCTCCATTTCTTTCCCACATATATAGCTCCCTCTCTCTTCACCCTCCAACTATGTTACTCTCTCTCTCTCTCTCTCTCTCAACATCTACACTAAAATCAATGCATATAGTGAAAGAAAAATAGGATTATAAATCACCATCCACACTAAAATCAATGCATCGAGTGCAAGAAATCATCTTCCCTATCTCCCCCCTCCAACTACATCTCTCTTTCCCTCCATCTCTCCTCCTATACATTGAAATCAACATCTACACTAAAATCAACGCATCTAGTGCAAGCAATCAAATAGGATTATAAATCACCATCTACTTACCTATCTCCCCCCTCAAACTACATCTCTCTTTCCCTCCATCTCTCCACTCTCTCTCATCCTCCCTCTTCCTTCTTCTCTCTCCATTTATTTCCCACATATATATCTCCCTCTCTCTTCACCATCCAACTATGTTACTATATCCCTCCCTCTCTCCTTCTCTCCATATATCCGTATTTATCTCTTTATCTCACCCCAAAACATATACACACTCTCTCCATATCTCCCTTGTCAATTCATCTCTCCTCCACTTCTCACTCTCTATGTATTCCTTCTTCGCTCCCTCTATCCCCCTCCAACTCCATCTCTCCATCCTTCCATCTCTCCTTCTATCTCCCTCCCTCTCTCCTCCTCTCTCTCGTCCTTCCTCTCTCTCCCCCCCCCTCTATCTCTCTCTTTCTTTTCCCTCCAATTTTCTCTCTTCCCCCATAACTCTCTTCCTCTCTCTCATGTCCTCTCTCTTGTCCTTCCTCTCCTACCTTCATCTATCTTTTCCTCTCTCTCTCTCTCTCCCTCTCTCTTTCTCTCTTTGCCTTCCAATCCTCTTTCCTCCCCCAACACACACACACAATCTCTCTCTCTCTCTCAACATCTACACTAAAATCAATGCATATAGTGCAAGAAAAATAGGATTAGAAATCACCATCCACAATGAAATCAATGCATCGAGTGCAAGAAATCATCTTCCCTCTCTCCCCCCTCCAACTCCATCTCTCTTTCCCTCCCTCTCTCCACTCTCTCACATCCTCTCTCTCTTCCTTCCCCTCTATCCCTTTCTCTCCCACATCTATCTCTCTATATATCTCCCTTTCTCTCCCTCTCTTCACCCTCCAACTATGTTACTATATCCCTCCCTCTCTCATTCTCCCCCCATTCCCTCCATCTCTCGTTATTTTTCTCTTTATCTCACCCCAAAACATACACATACTCCTCTATTTCTCCCTTGTCACTCCCTCTCTCTCTCCACTTCTCGCTCCCAATGTAAATACATTATTCTGGATCCAAAGTTTGATATTATCTGTATTTACACTGAAATCAATGCATCTAGTGCAAGTAAGAAAATAAGATTAGAAACCAACATCTACACTGATATCAATGCATAGTGTGCAAGAAATCAAATATGATTATAAATCACCATATCAAAAGTTTACATTACTCTTGATCTATCAAACTTTACATTATAAATCACCGTCCACACTGAAATCAATGCATCAAGTGCAAGAAATCATCTTCCCTCTCTCCCCCCTCCAACTCCATCTCTCTTTCCCTCCCTCTCCACTTTCTCACATCCTCTCTCTCTTCCTTCCCCTCTATCCCTTTCTCTTCCACATCTATCTCCCTCTCTATCTCCCTCTCTCTCCCTCTCTTCACCCTCCAACTGTGTTACTATATCCCTGCCTCTCTCCTTCTCCCCCCATTCCCTCCATCTATACTTATTTTTCTCTTTATCTCACCCCCAAACATACACATACTCTCTCTATTTCTCCCTTCTCACTCCCTCTCTCTCTCCACTTCTTGATCTCTCTATGTATATCTTCTTCCCTCCCTCTCTCACCTTCCAAATCCATCTCTATATCCCTCCCTCTCTCCTCCTCTATCTCTTCCTTCCTCTCCTACCTCCCTCTCTCTTCCCCCATCTCTCTTCTCTCTCCTTCTCTCTCTCTTTTCCCTCTTGCTGTCGACAATTCTGTCACTCCTAGAGACAGCATAGAGTTTCCATAGACCAGTGCCTAGGACATCTTATCATAGCAAGGAGCTCATAATATAGCTTGGGTTGTCAATCCAAAAGCTCTCTTACTATCACTTGTGAAACAAGGAAATTAGTTTAAATGGAACCAAACTCTCTCAGAAGCTGATACAAAGATAAGAATAATGTAGGAACAGCATGCAAACTCCAATACAAAAGCATCAGACAGTTAAGAGACAGCTACACAAGGGAGGCAGTTCAAATAATATGCCACGAGAAATCAAATATCGGAAAGTGGATGCGGTGAAGAAACATGAAGAAGATACTAGTTAGCATGGTGATACCCGAGATACACAAAAACCATATAGGCTTATCAACAAGAATCCATACACATGACAATGGCGTTTTAAAAGCACCCTCCTCAAGTAACTAATATAACGAGAAAATATGGATGAAATGAACATGGAATATCATGACTAGGCCTATTTAAAGGCTTGACTAATCCAAGTATGGGCACCGACTAGGATGAATCCTTACCAAACCAGTGAGCCACTCGCATTCCAGTACATGATACAGGAAGATAAATGAAATGAAATGAGATGTTATATTAACACATAAGAAAAGATTACATACTGTGGGATACCAAAGACCAGAATCCTCATTACAGTTATAACTCCTCCTCACTGAAACCCTACGGGCTCTGAGCCTTCATACAGAAACCTTACAAGATGTATACAAAAGCCTTTCACTACACAGTTTGCTGATAGAAATCTGGACCCCTTACAATGTGTTTTTTCCTAGTTTTTATAGGAGAAGCAGAAAACTCTAGAGAAAGGAGGTAGGTGATATACATTTAATGATTTAATTTGAACAAAATGGTGGAAAACCTTCGTGCCCTCACTGCTGAATGACCATGCTAAGCTGGGTGTACTCGGTTGTCACTCCATGGAGTAAATGCTGTATGTGAAGATTTCTTTAGAGATGAAATGTGTGAAATAATATATGCAATATTTTGTACTTTCTTTGAGAGAGATCTTATCGAAGATTAAACCTGGGAAATACGATTTATAAACACTTGTACTTTTACCCTTTATCTTCTGAATCCACATCTGAGATCTTAAATGCCGAAGCCTAAATTTCTCGATCATTCCCTGATATCTGTCATTGCTCCATTAATATCCCTGTCTGCAAAATCTGTATTTTGAAAAGACTCTGGAGTGTTTGAGGGATTTTTAAACCCTGCTTCTGCAATGGGTGTCTAATCATGGTGGCTTTTGGGATCCCTCTTCATAATTGCAGCCTCGGTAGAATAGCCTTCTGATGCGCCATACTCCTGCAACCAAGACTGTAAATGACCATAACCTTCCATTTCTGAAACCCTGCAAAATCCGCGAACACATTAGAGAAAATCGGGCATGGGGATGATGAACGTGGAAATGTTGATGATGATGGTGGTGAGAACACGACCAAATGGTAAAAACATGCAGTGTGGTGGAGAAAACACAACGGCGTAATGAAGAGTGAACTGGTAGGGGGTCGTAATATTAAAGACGTTAAGAATAGAGTGGATGACTAATATATATGGCGGGAGGAGGCGAGACACTGTGGACACGTGGAGCTAAGGGTTGGTGAAACGGCGAGGTTTGAATACGGTCCGTTCGATCCTTGAGGGGAATCAACGGTGGTAGTGCGACAACGGACAATGAGGAGGTGGGCCAAGGGCACAATGGACCTGGGTTAAGTCACGTGCAACTTTGGGACATGATGGTCGTCGGATGGAGGTCTTAAGATCTGACGGTTGTCTTTAATTTCGCTACCCATTCATTGTCCGGACCATAACTCGCGAAATGAAAGTGGTTTCGGGCCCGTACAAAGGACACGCGGCAATTGCTGTATTGAATCGCTGGCTCCAAAGGAAATACCGCTTGCCCAGCGGAGGTGGTGCGGAATAGACCACTGATTTTGCACAGTGAACACGGAAGCGGGGACCACCAAGGCATGTTGTTTGTGAACCATTGATTTATTTTGAATCGAGCGGATAAGATTTGGCCTGAAATTGTAAAGCAATGGGCCCCGTTTGGTTTTAACACAGGGTTTTTCACACGAGTCACATGGGAATTGAAACCAAGGGGGCTGAGACTCCATGGGCTAGGCCTGATATAAATTTTAATTGCGGGTTTTAATTTTTGCACAGTGTATTTTATGAATGGAAATGAGAGTGTTAAGCGGAAATATGGAGGTTTTTGGCCACGGTAGCAGGTTTGAAAGGTTTATATGGGGGAGTAGGCCAAAAATTCGAATGGAGGGGTTGACATGCACAACATCGGCTCCGTCTGGGGACGGTACGTTCCTCCGTGGACGTGCCGAGAACTCCGCAGACCTTCAGATGCTCTTTTGGATGGCTTTGTTGCTTAGCCTTTCTACAATTTACTCCATAATTCGTCGGCGTTCCCATCAAAACAAAACTGAAGCAAAACTTATATACAGTATGGTACATCAGGCTTGTTTTTCCTGAATCAAAATTGGAAATATGGTTTGAAGAATTGTCCATTTACAGGGGATTCAAGCAGATCACCCTGTAGGTTTTCCAATATGAACGTGTTATTACCTTTCATCTCTACAATTTTAAATGGACCAAACCACAGTGGATCGAATTTAGCATGTTTGCCCTTTTCTGCTCTTCGAACATCCCATCTGAGAACCAGATCACCGATTTGAAATTTCCTGTCTTTCGCATGTTGATCAAAGATGTTTTTCATTTTCTCCTGATACTCCGCTAATCTCCGATTCACTTGGCTCCGTGTTTCCTCCAATTCTACCAGTTGGTTAATTCTTCTGACCATGTCATCTGGTTCTTCCTGACTTTCCTGCATGAAACGTGCCACTGGCAAAGCCAATTGCACATGAAACACAGCTGCTCGTCCATATACCAGTTCATAAGGGTATTTCCCAGTTGATCTCTAACTGGTTATTCTATTGGCCCACAAAGCAGGGGGGGGGGGGGGGGGGGGGGTTTTTTTCTTGAGTCCTCACAGTTTGTTGTCTGCCAAGCCATTCCCCTGTGGATAATAAGTTGTGGAGTGATTTAATGCAATATTATACTGCTGGTAGAAATTTACAAATTTATTGGACTTGAAGGCCTGTGCATTATCAGTTACAATTCTAGCTGGACAGCCAAACCTGGATATGATGTTCTCTTCCATGAATTTGATGATTACCGCATCTGTAGCATTTCTCGCAGGTATGGCTTCCACCCACTTTGTAAAGTAATCTGTTGCAGTCAATATCCATTTATGTTGGCCACTTGAAGGGGGATGTATTTCTCCAATAAAATCTAATCCCCATTGCTGAAATGGTTCATCTATATGGACTGGAATTAAAGGCAGAGCAGGCATCTTTTGTCTCTCAGCAAATTTTTGACATTTATCACATCCTCTAATCCAATTAAAAACATCTCCAAATAATTTAGGCCAATAAAAACCAGCTCTCAGTATTTTATGGGCTGTGGCTCTCCAGCTGTAATGTCCTCCACAGATCCCTTCATGAAATTCTATCATTATACTTTCCACTTCATTCTCTGTGAGGCACAATAACAGTATGCCTGAAGGATCTCTCCAATATAACTGACCATTGGAAACTATATACTTTTGTGGCTTCAGCCTCAAAGCCCTGTATTTTGATTTGTCACAGCTGGTAGGACAGCTAAGTGTCAAAAGGTATTCAACTATTTCTTTGTACCATGGACTAGTGAGATATTTCATGTGTATCTTTTGAGCGGCCAGCTCTATTCCATGCTGCTCTTCTCCTTTCTTAGACTCTTCATTCGCTATCATAGATAGATTAATACCCAAGGCTTGATGATTTGATTCAGATAACATTTTAGCAAGTCCCTGTCCTTTAATCAGCCTAGTAGGTCTGATGTCCAAATCATATTCCTGTATTTTGGAAATCCATCTTCCTCTTTTGCCTTCACTATCTCCTTGAACGAGAATATCTTTGACAGCTGCTGTAGGAACATATGCAGTAATTTGGGACTGCAAAACATATGTTCTAAAGGCTTTGAGGGACTTCACTAGGGCATATGCCTGCTTCTCTAGTATATTATAATTCAATTCCGCATCATGTAATACCTGACTAAAAAAGGCTATTGGCTGCTCATATCCATCTTCATTTTTCTGCAACAAGACTCCAGCTACTGTATGAGGTGATGCAAATGAAAAGATCATAAATGGATTTGTATAATCAGGCCCAACTAGCACAGGAGCTTCAGAAAATGCCTGTTTTATTCTGGTGAATGCATCTCTAGATTCCTGAGACCATTTTACTTCATTATTATTTTTCAACATATCAGTTATATGCCTAACTATCTCAGCATAGTTAGGAATAAACCTTCTCAGGAAATTGATTCGGCCTAGAAACACCTGCACTTCCTTCTTATTCCTGGGTAGAGGAATACTGTTTATAACTTCAACTTTCTTAGGGTCTATTTTCACACCATCTTTAGTTACAATGTGCCCTAAGAGTTTTCCCTCATCTAATGCAAATAAAGATTTTTTAGGATTGAGGGAAAGACCATACCTTCTGCATTTTTCAAAGGTTCTCTGCAAGTGCTGAATGTGTTCAGTATCATTCTTTGAAAATACTGTGATATCATCCAGATATACCACCAGAAACTTATCGTGCTCTCCAACAAAGGATATGTCCATTGCCCTCTAAAAAGTAGCTCCTGCATTAATTAATCCAAATGGCATCCTAACATACATAATGTTCCCCATGGTGTTGTAAACGCAGTTTTCTTCTGATCCTCTGGGAACACAGCTACTTGATTATAACCAGAAAACCCATCCATCATTGACATTCTGGAGGCT
This sequence comes from Pinus albicaulis, assembly GCA_034641835.2. Lineage (NCBI taxonomy): Eukaryota > Viridiplantae > Streptophyta > Pinopsida > Pinales > Pinaceae > Pinus > Pinus albicaulis. The sequence goes on from CM076583.1 coordinate 105,430,969, forward strand.
CCGACCACTTTCTGCAGAATGTGATCCATCTTAGGCAGTGGATAATTATCCTTTAAAGATGCTCTATTTAAGTTCCTGAAATCCACACACAATCTTATTTCTCCATTCCTTTTTCGAACAGGAACTAAGTTAGCAACCCATTCTGAGTATCTCAATGGCACAATTATTTTTGCCTTCAACAGCTTCTTGATTTCTTTTTCAATAGAGGGAAGCAGCAGAGGGTTTATCTGTCTAAGCTTCTGCTTGTATGGTTTGCATCTTCCCTCAGAGGAATTTTATGCTGCATTATATTAACATCAAAAGTTTTTAGGTCCTGATAAGACCATGCAAATACATCCTTGTATGACTGAAATAATTTCAAATATTTTCTTTTGTATTCCTCTGAAACCTTCTTATATAATCTTACAATTTTGGGCTCAACATTAGTGCCCAAATTCAAGTCTTCTACTTGATTTTCTTCTACTATTTTATTATGCTGCAATGGGACATCATTTTTGTCAAACAATCTTTCTAGAGGTACCAGCCCTCTAGGTATGATATTTCCTTTTAGCTCAGCACTTTATTGCCTGCTATTTTTTCTTCCCATTTGTTTTCTACAACATTTTCAGCTTCCTCTTCTTCATTATCATCAATCTCCATATTTGAAAACTCACCCCACTGTCTCCAGGAATCTCTTCATCTGTTCATCATCTTCAAAAACCTACCAGTGTTTAATATTATCTAGGATTGATGGTCTGTATCGTACTTCAATTTCATACCTCAATAAAGGATTCTGTGGAGGATGGAATGTACTTGCAGCCATAGCAAGAGAATCTGCCATTCTGTTATGTTCTCGAGGCATGAACTGTATATTAAAAGCCGAGAAGAAATTTTCCACCATGTCCCATACTTCATTTCTGTAGGCTCTCAGGCGAGGATGCTTAGTTTGACATTGATTTCTGACCTGTCTTACCACCAGCTCAGAGTCTCCCATGACTTTTAAACTTTGTATGCCCATATTCTTGGCTGTCTGTAGTCCCAATAAAAGTGCTTCATATTCGGCTACATTATTAGTAGCCTCATATTCCAATTTAAAGGACAGTGGCACCCATTTTCCTGTAGGAGAGATTAATAACACCCCAGCTCCATTGCCTTCTCTTGAATTTGCCCCATCAAAATGTAAAGTCCAGATTCCAGCTTCATTATTTTCTGAAGGCTGCTCATCCTTAATTTTGAAGGAGGATTCATGCACATAATTTTGATCTTCTTCTAGCATAAAGCATGAAAAATCTCCTTCTTTACTATAGACTGGTGAATTTTCAGAGTTATCAGCCTTAGTAACTACCTTGACAAATTTAGTCTCTCTGTATAACCTCCTCTCCTGTCCACCAAAAACTGGGATGGTAGCATATGTTAAATCCAGCTTACTTGGCCCACCAATTTTTGTACCCCAGGACCTTGACAGCAACATGCCAAAGCGGGCTGGGATATCAGCCACCACAATGTCCATGACCACACTCTTTGCTGAAATTTGGGCCAAATTGACCACTAAATCTTTAATCATCCCCAAGCATTTGACTCTTTTGGAATCAAATGAATAAAGGTCTTTATATGGGCGTGTGATTTGCAGTCCTAGTTGTTCCATGACAGATAGAGGCATAAGATTATGGGAAGCCCCAGAATCTAACATACAATTGTGTAACAGCAGGTCATGAATAACTAGAGATACATAAAAAGGAGGAGTAGAGGGATCTACTTCCTCAACATGTGGGCCAAAGATTACCATGGGTCTCTCTTCTTGAAGGTTTAAACTGTCAGGCACAATTGATATTTCAGGAGGGAGCATAAAAGAAGTAACTTGAGACTGATATGCGGGTTGTTTTAGCAGCTCGGTCAAGGGGACTGGAATTTTAATTTTCTCAAGTTCTTTTTGCAAACTAAAAGCAGGAAGGGGCTTTTCTATCACAAATTCTTTTGACTCTTTATTTTTAGCTGAAAATTTAATTTATTTTGACACAGATTCATCATTAGGAGGACTGACTACTTTTGAAGAAGAAGGGACTTGGTCATTAGACTGTAAGGGAGTATTTAGAGGACTCTTACCTTTTTCTATGTTTCTCTTTGTTGCTGATTCCTTCTGAGCAGGTACCTCCTTCTGAGGTGGCTCCTCTTCTTGATCTTGAGTTCGGGCCCTCTTCCTTGAAGATCTGAGATCATATTTTACATTGAATTTTGCTTGCATGAAATCAGCAAATTGTTTACAATAATGATCAATCTCTGCTTCTTCTTCTTCTTGCAATGGGCATTCTATATCATCATTGCTTGAAAAAGCAAGATTTGAGTCTTCTAATTCATAAGCAGCATCTTTGGTGAAGTCATCTGCTGGACCTTCCGGGTACAATGGGTGTGGTACCTGATCTGGTTGCTCTTTTGCTTCTCTTGGCAATATCTGCAGTGGTGGTCTCTTGTACTAAGGATTGTATCCTATGTTTGGAGCATTATAAAAATTCTTGGGAGCTGAACTCTTGGCCTCCAATTCGAGCTTACCCAACTTATTAGACAGATTTTTGATCATTTTACTCATTTCTTCAATTCTGTCTACGTCTTTGTCTTGAATGGAGGTAGAGACCTCTTCCTTACCTCTTCTCCTAGTTTCCTGTTCAGATTTTCCTTTTAATTTTGCAGTGGAAGCAAAGTTTGCTTCTAGCTCAAGAGCATCTGATTGAGCATCATCTAAGGTAGCAGGCTTTCTCTCCCTGAGGTAGAAACCGAAATCTGAGTCAAAAGCTACAATGAAAACAACTTTTGCAGCGTTCTGATGATGCTTCATATCTGCAGGAAGATTTAGATATAATTTATTAAATCTCTTAATAAACTCCGACACCCCTTCATTGTGTTTCCTCTTTAGAGTATTAAACTCAGTAAGACACATCCCATGATCTTTCTTTCCCCCCCATTTCCTGAGAAAAGTATTCTCCATATCATCCCAGGTGGTCACTGAACGGTTTCCCAAAGTCTTGAACCATTTTCTGGCCTCACCATCCAAAGATTGCACAAACAATCTCAAGACCACATCCAAATGTTCAACATTAAGGTTCTCTGCAAAGGAGCAGAAAGTCTCAAGATGTTTCTGAGCATCAATTTCATTTTCTCCATTAAATCTAGGCAGAATCTTCAAATAATCCTATGGCATATCATTCAGCACTTGTGGGAGTGCTAAAGGAGCATATTTGTTCAATAGGAAAGCTGGAACATTAGCCATTGGAGGAAGTGGGGGTTGTGCAACGGTCTGAGGTACAAATGAAGGAAGGGGAGGAGGAGGAAGTGGAGTATGTATAACAATGGGAATAAATTGCACAGAACCCTGAGGTGTAGATGGGAAAAGTTCACGGTTAACAGCAGCTACTTCTGTGACTTCTTTAACTTCTTCAGCCTCAGGGGTAGGATGAGGGTTATCTTTGGTTCTAGCACTTCCCCTGGGTGGGCTATCTGAGTAATATTCAAGATTTTCTTCTGGAATTTCTTGAGAAGAAGAGGATGGATAATTTTCTTGAGAAAACTCAGGGACTTCAGCATGGGCTGATTGTCTTTCTCTCCAACTTCTTCTTTGAATAATCTTCTCTGGGTCAGATACAGAGGATGTCTTTAACTTAGAGGAATCTGACCTCAAATGTGGCTTTCGAGGAGCCAGGACTACCAATAGATTTATCAAATAAAGAACAGTGGAGTCGCCAAGGTGAGAGATATACAACTCTTCAACTCTCTATGCTCACCTGATTAGAGAGTGAATATGATTTGTCGAGGCCCAGGGAAACTGATATTCTCAAATTCGTCCCCGGCAACGGCGCCAAAAAGATGTTGTCGACAATTATTGTCTACCCTAGAGACAGCCTAGAGTTGCTATAGACCAGTGCCTAGGACATCTTAGCATAGCAAGGAGCTCATAATATATCTTGGGTTGTCAATCCAAAAGCTCTCTTACTATCTCTTGTAAAACAAGGAAATTAGTTTAAATGGAACCAAACTCTCTTAGAAGCTGATACAAAGATAAGAATAATGTAGGAACAACATGCAAAACTCCAATACAAAAGCATCAGACAGTTAAGAGACAACTTACTGCAAAGAGGGCCAGTTCAAATAATATGCCACAGAAATCAAATATCAGAAAGTGGATGCAGTGAAGAAACATGAAGAAGATACTAGTTAGCATGAGGCTGATACCGAGATACACAACAAAACCACATATGGGATTATCCAACTAAGAATCCATACATGACAATGGCGTTTTAAAAGCACCCTCCTCAAGTAACTAATATAGCAGAAAATATGGATGAAATGAACATGGAACGGTATATCATGACTAGGCCTATTTAAAGCGCTTGACTAATCCAAGTATGGGCACCAACTAGGATGAATCCTTACTTAAGACCAGTGAGCCACTCGCATTCTAGAACATGATACAAGAAGATAAATAGCATGAAGTGAGATATTGTATTAACACATAAGAAAAGATTACATACTGTGGGATACCAAAGACCATAATCCTCATTACAGTTATAACTCCTCCTCACTGAAACCCTACGGGCTCTGAGCCTTCATACAGAAACCTTACAAGATGTATACAAAAGCCTTTCACTGCACAGTTTGTTGATAGAAATCTGGAACCCTTACAATGTGTTTTTTCCTAGTTTTTATAGGAGAAGCAGAAAACTCTAGAGAAAGGAGGTAGGTGGTATAAATTTAATGATTTAATTTGAAAAAAATGGCGGAAAACCTTCGTGCCCTCACTGCTGAATGACCATGCTGAGCTGGGTGTACTCAGTTGTCACTCCATGGAGTAAATGCTGTATGTGAAGATTTCTTCAGAGATGAAATGTGTGAAATAAAATATGCAATATTCTGTACTTTCTTTGAGAGAGATATTATCGAAGATTAAACCTGGGAAATACGATTTATAAACACTTGTAATTTTACCCTTTATCTTCTGAATCCACATCTGAGATCTTAAATGCCGAAGCCTAAATTTCTCGATCATTCCCTGATATCTGTCATTGATCCATTAATATCCCTGTCTACAAAATCTATATTTTGAAAAGACTCTGGAGTGTTTGAGGGATTTTTAAACCCTGCTTCTGCAATGGGTGTCTAATCATGGTGGCTTTTGGGATCCCTCTTCATAATTGCAGCCTCGGTAGAATAGCCTTCTGATGCGCCATACTGCTGCAACCAAGACTGTAAATGACCATAACCTTCCATTGCTGAAACCCTGCAAAATCCACGAACACAGTAGAGAAAATTGGGCACGGGGATGATGAACGTGGAAATGTTGATGATGATGGTGGTGAGAACACGACCAAATGGTAAAAACATGTAGTGTGGTGGAGAAAACACAACGGCGTAATGAAGAGTGAACTGGTAGGGGGTCGTAATATTAAAGACGTTAAGAATATAGTGGATGACTAAGATATATGGCGGGAGGAGGCGAGACACTGTGGACACGTGGAGCTAAGGGTTGGTGAAACGGCGAGGTTTGAATACGGTCCGTTCGATCCTTGAGGGGAATCAACGGTGGTAGTGCGACAACGGACAATGAGGAGGTGGGCTAAGGGCACAATGGACCTGGGTTAAGTCGCGTGCAACTTTGGGACATGATGGCCGTCGGATGGAGGTCTTAAGATCTGATGGTTGTCGTTAATTTCGCTACCCGTTCACTGTCTGGACCATAACTCGCGAAATGAAAGTGGTTTCGGGCCCGTACAAAGGACACGCGGCGATTTTTGTATTGAATCACTGGCTCCAAAGGAAATACCGCTTGCCCAACGGAGGTGGTGCGGAATAGACCACTGGTTTTGCACAGTGAACACGGAAGCGGGGACCACCAAGGCATGTTGTTTGTGAACCGTTGATTTATTTTGAATCGAGCGGCTAAGATTTGGCACGAAATTGTAAAGCAATGGGCCCCGTTTGGTTTTAACACAAGGTTTTGCACACGAGTCACATGGGAATCGAAACCAAGGGGGCCGAGACTCCATGGGCTAGGCCTGATATAAATTTTAATTGCGGGTTTTAACTTTTGCATAGTGTATTTTATGAACGGAAATGAGAGTGTAAAGCGGAAATATGGAGGTTTTGGCCACGGTAGCAGGTTTGAAAGGTTTATATGGGGGAGTAGGCCAAAAATTCGAATGGAGGGGTTGACATGCACAACACCTCTAATATAAAATGGAAGAGAAATAGAAAAATATGGTATTTTGCCCACTGTGTTAAATTTATATATGTAGGGAGAGAAGTGATTTTTCATTAGGGTCGACATTAGATTAATTAGATTAAATTTTAAATGTTAAATGTTAAACATTAATTTTACATTTACGTTTACATGTTTATTGTTACCTGAGATAGGCAATGCATATAGTCTACTTTAATTTGGCCCATGGTATTTAGCTGAGGATTCACCTAAATAAAACCATTTTTTGATTGTTCCTAAATATAAATAGGATTATGGAGTAAATATAAAAAGATGTTTTATTTATTTACCATACCTATGGTTTATTTATATTCTATTTATTTACCATACCTCTTTTATAAATATGGTATTTGGCCCATGGTATTAAAGTGGTACATTTCTATACACTCAGACATATCAAAAGTTTACATTAATTAAATTTAATAATATTAATATTATAATATAATAGTGTGAATATTAGAATTAATATTAATATTAATATTAATATTAGGGTTAATAATGTTTTTTTGGCATGTATTAATAATAATTTGGCCCATGGTATTTAGCTCAGGATTCACCTAAATAAAACCACTTTTTGATGTTCATAAATATAAATAGGATTATGGAGTAAATATAAAAAGCCTTTTTATTTATTTACCATATATATGGATTATTTATAGTTTATTTATTTTCCATACCTCTTTTATAAATATGGTATTTGGCCCATGGTATTCAACCCATGGTATTAAAGTGGTAAATATATCAAAAGTTTACATTACTCATGTGACATCTACACATCTATATACACTTCGACATATCAAAAGTTTACATTACACACATTACATCTGCACATCTCTATATATTGGGCCAGACATATCAAAATTTTACATTACACACATTACATCTACACATCTCTATATATTGGGCCCGACATATCAAAAGTTTACATTGCACACGTTACATATACACATCCCTATATAATGGGATGTAGAGGGCCTCTCGTCGCAATTACTCTAGTTCCATAGTTTGATATTATCTGTATTTACACTGAAATCAATGCATCTAGTGCAAGTAAGAAAATAAGATTAGAAACCAACATCTACACTGATATCAATGCATCTAGTGCAAGCAATCAAATAGGATTAGAAATCAAAAGTTTACATTACTTTTAATCTATTAAAATTTACATTAGAAATCATCGTCCACACTGAAATCAATGCATAAGTGCAACAATCAGCTTCCCTCTCTCCCCCCTCCAACTCCATCTCTCTTTCCCTCTCTCTCCACTCTCTCACATCTCTCTCTCTTCCTTCCACTCTATCCCTTTCTCTTCCACATCTATCTCTCTCTCTATCTCCCTCTCTCTCCCTCTCTTCACCCTCCAACTATGTTATTATATCCCTACCTCTCTCCTTCTCCCCCCATTCCCTCCATCTCTCCTTATTTTTTCTCTTTATCTTACCCCCAAACATACAAATAGTCTCTCTATTTCTCCCTTGTCACTCCCTCTCTCTCTCCACTTCTGGCTCTCTCTATGTATTTCTTCTTCCCTCCCTCTCTCACCCTCCAACTCCATCTCTATATCCCTCCCTCTCTCCTCCTCTCTCTCTTCCTTCCTCTCCTACCTCCCTCTCTCTTCTCCCATCTCTCTTCTCTCTCCCTCTCTCTCTTTTCCCTCCAATATAAAATGGAAGAGAAATAGAAAAATATGGTATTTGGCCCACTGTGTTAAATTTATATATGTAGGGAGAGAAGTGATTTTTCATTAGGGCTGACATTAGATTAATTAGATTAAATTTTAAATGTTAAATATTAAACATTATTTTTACATTTACGTTTACATGTTTATTGTTACCTGAGTTAAAGTGGTAAATTAGATAGGCCATGCATATAGTGTACTTAAATTTGGCGCATGGTATTTAGCTGAGGATTCACCTAAATAAAACCACTTTTTGAGTGTTCCTAAATATAAATAGGATTATGGAGTAAATACAAAAATACGTTTGATTTATTTACCATACCTATGGTTTATTTATATTCTATTTATTTACCATACCTCTTTTATAAATATGGTATTTGGCCCATGGTATTAAAGTGGTACATTTCTATACACTCGACATATCAAAAGTTTATATTAATTGAATTTAATAATATTAATATTATAATACAATAATGTGAATATTAGAATTAATAATAATAATAATATTAATATTAGGGTTAATAATGTTTTTTTGGCATGTATTAATAATAATTTGGCCCATGGTATTTAGCTCAGGATTCACCTAAATAAAACCACCTTTTGATGTTCATAAATATAAATAGGATTATGGAGTAACTATAAAAAGCCTTTTGATTTATTTACCATACCTCTTTTATAAATCTGGTATTTGGCCCATGGTATTCAGCCCATGGTATTAAAGTGGTAAATATATTAAAAGTTTACATTACTCACATGACATCTACACATCTATATACACTTCGACATATCAAAAGTTTACATTACAGACATTACATCTACACATATCTATATATTGGGCCCAACATATCAAAAGTTTACATTACACACATTACATCTACACATCTCTATATATTGGGCCCGACATATCAAAAGTTTACATTACACACATTGCATCTACACATCCCTATATACTGGGCTATAAAGCGCCTCTCGGCGCAATTACTCTGGTTCCAGAGTTTGATATTATCTGTATTTACGCTGAAATCAATGCATCTAGTGCAAGTAAGAAAATAAGATTAGAAACCAACATCTACACTGATATCAATGCATCTAGTGCAAGCAATCAAATAGGATTAGAAATCACCATATCAAAATTTTACATTACTCTTGATCTATCAAAATTTACATTAGAAATCACCATCCACACTGACATCAATGCATAAGTGCAAGAAATCATCTTCCCTCTCTCCCCCCTCCAACTCCACCTCTCTTTCCCTCCCTCTCCACTCTCTCACATCCTCTCTCTCTTCCTTCCACTCTATCCCTTTCTCTTCCACATCTATCTCTCTCTCTATCTCCCTCTCTCTCCCTCTCTTCACCCTCCAACTATGTTACTATATCCCTGCCTCTCTCCTCCCCCCATTCCCTCCATCTCTCCTTATTTTTCTCTTTATCTCACCCCCAAACATACACATACTCTCTCTATTTCTCCCTTGCCACTACCTCTCTCTCTCTCCACTTCTCGCTCTCTCTATGTATTTCTTCTTCCCTCCCTCTCTCACCCTCCAACTCCATCTCTATATCCCTCCCTCTCTCCTCCTCTCTCTCTCTTCCTTCCTCTCTTTCCCTTCCTCTCCTACTTCCCTCTCTCTTCCCCCATCTCTCTTCTCTCTCCCTCTCTCTCTTTTCCCTCCAATATAAAATGGAAGAGAAATAGAAAAATATGGTATTTGGCCCACTATGTTAAATTTATTTACCATACCTATGGTTTATTTATATTTTATTTATTTACCATACCTCTTTTATAAATATGGTATTTGGCCCATGGTATTCAGCCCATGGTATTAAAGTGGTAAATTAGACATATCAAAAGTTTACATTAATTAAATTAATAATATTAATGTTAGGGTTAACAATGTTTTTTTGGCATGTATTAATAATAATTTGGCCAACCACTTTTTGATGTTCATAAATATAAATAGGATCATGGAGTAAATATAAAAAGCCTTTTTATTTATTTACCATATCTATGGTTTACTTATATTTTATTTATTTACCATACCTCTTTTATAAATATGGTATTTGGCCCATGGTATTCAGCCCATGGTATTAAAGTGGTAAATATATCTAAAGTTTACATTACTCACATGACATCTACACATCTATATACACTCCGACATATCAAAATTTTACATTACACACATTACATCTACACATCTCTATATATTGGGCCCGACATATCAAAAGTTTACACTACACACATTACATCTACACATCTCTATATATTGGGCCCGACATATCAAAAGTTTACATTACACACGTTAAATCTACACATCCCTATATATTGGGCTGTAGAGCACCTCTCGGCGCAAACACTCCGACATATCAAAAGTTTAAATTACACACATTACATCTACACATCTCTATATATTGGGCCCGACATATCAAAAGTTTACATTACACACATTACATCTACACATCTCTATATATTGGGCCCGACATATCAAAAGTCTACATTACACACGTTACATCTACATATCCCTATATACTAGGCTGTAGAGCGCCTCTCGGCACAATTAATTATTAATTTTTTATTAATTTACTTAATTAATTAATTAATTAATTTTATGTTTTTTTATGTAATTTGAGTAAGTAAAAATGTTTACATAATATAATATAACATAACATATGTATACTTATGAACCATAAATTTAAAAAAATTACATATCTAACTCACATATCACATCTAACATCTAGCACCTACACATCTACCCCATACTCGACTGTAGAGCACCTCCATCACAACTTTTTTTTTTTGTAAACTTGGTAGGACTACATCTTCATCATGTCCAATATCACCCTGATCAAGGCGGGGAATTGAACCAATGACTTCACATCAAGGAGTGCCATAATAGAGAACCTGATCACTGTCTATCCAAGACCCCATGGATGCCTCTCAACACAATTAAATCCATGATGAAAAGTGCATTTAAAGTGAATAAAATCATTTTAGCTCTTTTCTAATTTGTACCATATCGTTTCATTATGTAGTATGTTGTACCAGAAACATTGTCTTCATATGATAATTTCATGTTTGAAAGTAAAAAATTATAATAACTTAAAGTCTATTGTAGTAATTGGTTGGCATGAAAATTTATTAGTTTTGCAAATAGGTTTATTTCAATTTTTTACATATATATTTACATATTGATGCCCTATGAATAAAATGCATTATTTAGAAATGGGAAAAAGTGTGAAGATAGATTTGATCACTTCTTTATACATCTGTTTTTAGCTTCGGGGGCGCTGCCCCCGAAAAGCGCTACCACCCCCCCCTGGACCCCCCACGACAGCGATTAATTACGGGCGGCGTTGCCGCCCCTTTTAAGGTACAGGGGTCCAATGCTGTGATACAAAGTAAACAAGATAATCAGGCTCCACACCCAACAATTAAAAATCCCGCACAACAAAACAAAGGAGTTTTTAATCCTTAATTTAGAAAGAAGCCCCTGCAAATTTTGCAGAGGGAGAGAAGAGATCAAGACCAAGTTCAAGCACCACTGTATATAGAGGCAACACCTTCACAGTCTGCTGAAGATGATTAAAAAGAAGTTGAAGATCAGATATATGTTGTTTATATGTAAGATGATGAGGAAAAAGAAGAATGTGAAGAGGAATTCACATAAGTTGAGGTGTCATTTGACCAAGAAGAGAGGGATGAGTATTGTAAGCAATTCACAGATTTTATGCAAGTAGAGCTACATAAGAAGTATGATTTAAGATTGAGGAAGAGATCAAGGACTCGGGAAGATGAAGAGAAAGAGCCAGAGTTAGTCCCTTCTCCAATGGCGACTCCATAACCAAAGAACTCAGTAAAAAAATAAGATAAGGGGAAACAACCTATGAATCCAGTGAGCAGAAATGAAAAACAACAGGCTGAGACTTCCCAAAATAAGTCTATTGATACTAATAATTTGGAGAAGGTTGTTACTGTGCCTGAATAGATTGCTTATCCTAATATAAATCAAGAAGAACTTGAGAAGATTGTGAAACAAAATCAAGCCTTTCAGTCTATCTAAAGAGCTAGAAAATATCAAAATTCAAGTACCCTTACTTGAGCTAGCTAAGACACCAGGTTACAAGAAGTAAATTGCAGAATTCATTAATCTTTCTTAGCTTGATGATATTGGTGATATTGTGAATTTGCAAGAGGAAAAAATAGTGGTCACTTTTGGTCCACATGTGGAGGAGGTAGATTCTTCTGTTCCCCCATTTTATATATCACTGCTTCTTCATGATTTTATTCTTCATAATTGTATGATGGACTCTGGTGCATCACATAATCTCATGCCATTATCTGTAATGAAATAATTGAATTTACAAATTACTAAGCCCTATAGAGACCTATATTCATTTGATTCGAAAAGGGTGAAGTGTGTTGGGCTTATCAAAGACATGGCAGTATCCCTGGCCCAAAATCCAGCCAAAAGTATCATGATGGATGTAGTAATTGCAGATATTCCGGCTAGATTCGATATGCTTTTGTCCATATCTTGGGGAGCAGAGCTTGGAGTTGTTTTAAAATTGGACTTCACATATGCTATTATTCCTGTGTTCAATGGGGAAGAAAGAAGGTTATACAAAGAAACACGATTTGTTAAAACTACCACAAAGAAAGATGCAGGAAATTCTCATGTCTATGGTCAAGAGAAGGAAGATCTTTCCTGTTTTATGGTGCATGAAGATTTAGAGTTTGATTAAGACTCAGAGAAGTAGCTCCCTTCAGAAATTGTGCATAAGGAGCTGAGTTCAAACAAAATTTTGAAGTGTTATTTTGATGGTGCCTATTCAAAAGATGGCGCAGGAGTTGTATTTTTACTTATATCTCCATAAGGTAATCTTTTTCCTTTTTCTTTTAAACTTGAATTTGAATCAACAAATAATGTAGCTGAGTATGAGGCATTAATTTTGAGTCTTCAAACTGCTAAACAAATGGGAATCCATTTTATTTCCATTTTTGGTGACTTTGACTGATTATAAGACAAATTAAAAATCTTTGTCAAACCAAACATCCAAGGTTAAGATCATATATGAATGAAGTATGGGACCTTATTGAGAATTATTTTGAAGCTTTGAATATTCAATTCATTCCAAGAGAAGAAAACAGAATGGCAGATTCACTGGCAGTTACAGCTAGTACGTTCAAGCCAACCATCAATCCGAAACTAAGGTATGATATTGAGTTAAGGTATAAACCCTCAATCCCTGATAATGCTAAGCACTGATAGATCTTTGAAGATGACGAGAAGATAAATCATTTCCTAACAATGATTGAAAAATTTGAAGATAGTGAAATAGATCAAGAAAGTGAACAAATTAATCAGAATGAAGGCTTGAAGAATCTTAAGCAATCCATAGGTGATCAGAAGATAATCCAGTTGAAAGACAATATATTTCCCAGAGGATTATTTCCTCTCAAAAGATTGTTTGATTCAAATGATGTAGCACTGGATCAAAAGAACGTACCTCTAGAGGGTGAGATGGAAGATTGTAATCTGGGAACTAAACAGAAGCCCAGGGTTGTCAAGTTGTTCAAAGGATTTCCTAAGAATTATAAAGAAAGGTACATTGACCTTTTCAAGAAATATATGGATGTATTTGCATGGTCCTATGAGGATTTGAAGACATATGATCTGGATATTATTAAGCACAAAATACCATTGAAGGATGTGGTCAAGCCTCACAAGCAGAAACTTAGGCAGATTAATCCATTTCTCCTTGCTCCAACTGAAAAGGAAGTAAAGAAATTGTTGCGGGCAAAAATCATAGTCCCACTTTGATATTCAGACTGGCTTTCTAACCTAGTCCCTGTGAGGAAAAAAAATGGGGAGATAAGGCTATGTGTTGACTTTAGGAATTTAAAAAGAGCATCTCTTAAAGAATTATCCTTTGCCTAAGATGGACTATGTTTTACAGAAAGTGACAAGAGCATATAGATTGTCTATTGTTGATGGTTTCTCTAAGTACAACCAAGTAGCTGTTGAAAAAGAAGATTAGAAGAAAACAACTTTTACCACACCTTGGGGAACGTTCATGTATGCCAAGATGCCATTCAGACTTATGAACACAAGTGCCACTTTTCAAAGGGAAATGGACATAGAATTTGTGGGTGATAAGTTTGTAGTCATATATTTGGATGATGTGACTATTTTTTGAGGTTCTGATGATGAACACTTGGAGCATTTACAGAAAGCTTCCTTGAAATGTAGAAATTTTGGGTTGTCACTAAATCCCAAAAAATCCTTGTTTGCTTTGGAGGAAGGAAAATTGTTGGGGCATATAGTTTCAAATCAAGGAGTGAAAATTGGTCCAGAAAGAGTTGAAGCCATCCAGAAAATTCCTTTGCCTAGGAGTAAAAAGGATATTCAGAGGTTTCTAGGAAAAATAAATTTTCTGAGAAGATTTGTCCCAAATTATGCTGAAATTGTCAAGAAAATAACAGACATGCTGAAGAAGAATGATGAAGTAAAATGGGACAAAGATGCAAGAGAATCCTTTGCTAGGATTAAAGAAGCTCATGTTTTTATCAGTCCAGATTATCAGAAGCCTTTTCAAATATTTTCATTTGCATCACCTACTACCATTGCTGATGCACTGTTGCAGAAGAATGAAGAGGGTAAGGAACAACTTGTGGCATTTTTCAGTAAAGTTATAAGGATGTTGAACTTAAGTATAACATTTTGGAGAAATGGGTATATGCTTTAGTTAAAGCATTAAAAGTGTTAAGGACTTATGTGTTACAATCTTAGATAGTTGCTTATGTGCCTAATTCTGTTGTGAAGGATGTATTGATTCAAAGTGACGTGGAAGGTAAAAGAGGTTAATGGATAGCTAAGATTTAAGAATATGACTTAGATATAAAACCTACCAAATTGGTCAAAGGACAAGGATTGGCGAAGTTATTGACAGAGTTTGATTTTCAAGCCTTGGGGATTAATTTGTTGGCACCTTTAGATGAAGCTACTGATGAAAGCAGTCATAGTAGTACAAAGACGACAATTAAATACAAGTTCCTGTGTTATTATTGGTATAAGGATATTGTTCATTACTTCTATTTTTTCTCTTTCCCAACCACACTAAACAGAATAAAATACAGAGCTCTTAAGCTCAAATCCTAGCCTTATGTTATAATTGATGCTAAGTTGTATTGGAAGGATCCTGCTGGCATTTTGTTGTTGTGTTTAACAGAAGGAGAATCAATGGAAGTTATAAAAGAATATCATGAAAATATATGTGGGGGCCATTATAGTAGGAAGGTTACTGCTCATAAGATCCTCAAATCAGGTTTTTACTGGCCTTCCTTGTTTGCTGATGTATATTGATTGGTTAGAAGCTGCCAGAAATGTCAATTGTTTGCATAAAATAAAAGGTTAGCTTCTCTACCTCTTTTCCCTGTGTTTGTTGAAGAACCTTTTAGACAATGGGGATTATATTTTATTAGGGAAATCAATCCACCATCAAGTGGGTAGTTTAAATGGATTCTAACTACCACTGATTTTTTCACAAAGTGGGTGGAGGCAATACCTACTAGAAAGGAAAATGATCAGGTGGTAATGAAGTTTCTAGAAGAAAACATCTTCAGCAGGTTTGGGTGTCCAATCAAGATTGTAACTGACAATGCCCAGGTATTCAATTTAGTTAGATTCATTAATTTTTGTCAAACATATAATGTCATTCTGTCTCATTCTACAACATATCATCCTCAAGGGAATGGGCTAGCAGAAGCTTCCAAAAAGACATTGGTTAAGATCTTGAAGAACACAATTAGTGAAAATCAGAAAAATTGGGATTCAAAACTGACATTTTCTCTTTGGGCAGTAAGAGTGACTACTAGAAGATCTATAGGTAAGTCTCCTTATGAACTGGCTTATGACACTCGAGCTTTATTTTCTACTCAATTGGCTAGACTAGTGATTTATTTTCTTCAAGAAGCACAAGAAGAACCTTATGCATTGGTGAGAAGGTTGAATAAGGTTATAAAATCAAGTGAGAGCAGGAAAAAAGTCAGAGAAAATTTGATCACCTACCAAGAAATTATGAAGTCCATTTTTGATAGAAAAGCAAAAGAGATTCTTTTTCAAACTAGAGATTTGGTATTAGGATGGGATACCAGAAGAGAAGAGAAGGGAAAGCATGGCAAGTTTGATCCACTCTGGTATGGCCCATATAAGATTGTTGAGGCTAGATCAAATAACACATTCATGTTGGAAGATCTTGATGGAGAAATAGTGGAGCTGCATGTGAATGGGCAGTATCTGAAACATTATTTCCAGCATTAAGATTTTATGGTTCACCATTGTACATATTCGGTTTGTTCATTGTTCATATTTCATCAAACAACATTTGATTCCATGCCCGAAGTGAAGGCCCTAATATGCTGTTCTTAGTGTTTCGTGGCAAAAAACACTATCCCCAGGTGGAGCCAGATGTTGTGGGTCATTTGCAATATCCTTTGTTTTAATTTTTTTAAAATACAAAAAAATGAAAAAATATAAAATATGTGTTAAAGTACATGTTTGTTATACTTTAGCATAAAGAAGTAACATTTTTATAAGTTTAGAGTTTAGAGCTTTAAAGAGGTGGGTTCGAGCGCTCACTTAATAAACGAGCATCTTCATGAGCGGGATCCAAAGATTTGATTAGCAGAAGATAAAAGCAGCAACCCGCTGGCACATTCAGCACGCGGGTTAACGGGAAGGGTGCCTCCGCAATTGACCTCGTTGACTGCGGGGCCAATTAAGATCTGCGGCCAGGATTAACTGCGGGGGAATGACCCCGGTGAGCTCACCGTACATTTGAGGCCTCCACAGTGACATCAACTGTTGGTTGATGATAGCTATCCACCACGCCACGGTACTGTTTAACGGTCTTTTTGTGCGTCAACTCAGCATTTAATTCACAAGCTCGTGCTACCTATTTGAACTTGGTTCCTGTTTTTCACAAGGTTATTGTTGTTCTTCTACACTTGTCAATTTGTCTGCGCTTGTGTCTTCCATTGTTGTCCACCACCTTGTCATTGTTCACCACCCCAAGCAGAATTATGGCCAAGCGTTCGTCTCTTTCAAGTTCATCCAGTCATATTCCTCTCATGGATACTGAGAGGGATATTCAAGACACTGTATGCTCTTTAGATCATCTCCAATTCTATCAGCAGGTCTATCTGAATGACAAAACCTCGCCAATTTTCTCTGCCATGGTTAAAATAGGTGTACTGTTTTCATGCATTCCAAGAACACATTTTTTTTCGTGAGTTTGTATATTGGCTAGTGTGTGTCATGTACCCTGGAAAGTGTTTTGTAATGAATTTTGAAGGAGAGAATGTCTTACAAGTCTCAACCCTATTAATTCGTCAAGCTCTGTGTTACCCTGAGTTAGAATCGTATGTCTAGTTCACTAACGATTCCTTGATAGCACATTATGATAGTTTTGCAGGTCAAGAATTCAATAAGTTTGTCTTTTTCCTGAAGCCAGATACGAAGCAGTTTGTACCTGACAGCAAATAATTCTCCATGGAAGTTTTCGACGCAGAAGTCCGACCTGTGCTAAGGTGAATTTCAAAGATATTGGGAAAAGAAGACGACATCACAATTGACAAATCAGTTCTGGGAATGTTTGCTTTGATGATGAAGGCAGGGGTAGTGTTGGATATTTCTTCATATTGGCAAGAAGTTTTCAATACTCAACTCATGAGCTTATCACCGATTGGGTCATTGAGGTTCCCCTCTCTTCTTATTTACCTCTTTTTATATCAAAATGTAGAGGAGTTCTTGCATTTAGGATCAAATATCATGGATATAAATAAAAAGAGGTAGTCAGTAGTGTTTTGGACTGACATAGTAAGAAAAGAACATAATGAAGAGGGTCTGTTTGATTTTGCAAATCATTTTATGTCTACTGCATATAAGATTCTGAATGGGGTTTCTCCCCCATGCTTCCTGCCAAAGGCTCAAGAGTTCTTGCAACTGGGAACAAATTGTAAGTTTGGTGATTGGTGTAGGTTTTAACCCTGAACAGAAATTATCTACACACGAATCTTATAACAAAAAATAAACAATAGCGAGAGCATAAAACATAAAACAGATAAACACAGACCCCGGACCCCAACGGTGGGGACTTCTTCGCCCCTCGTGACCCCCTAGCTACGCCCGACGCAACATACAGCGCGTCGGGCTAATCGTGGAAATAATATAACAAATACCCAACATTCTCCCACTTGTTTTCTTTCCACAGGGGGCCACAGGAGAGCTTAGTCATTGGGCCAATTCTTCAACACCCATTGTTTCTCTACACCAAGAGAACTTCTGAGTGCTCACAGACTTCGTCAATGCATCTGCAACATTCTTTAAAGTGTCCACCTTTACCAGCAACACCCTTTTAGCCTCAACCATATCTCTAACAAAGTGATATTGAACATCAATGTGCTTTGTCTTTGAATGATAAGCAGGGTTCTTAGCCAAGAAAATTGCACTTTGGCTATCGCAGTCTATCCTTATAGCTTGTTGTACCAACCCCATACTTGAACACAATCTCTGCAACCAAATTGCTTCCTTGCTTGCATGAGTGGCTGCTATGTATTCTGCCTCTGTAGTTGAAAGCGCCACTATAGACTGTCTTTTACTCATCCAACTGACTGCACCTCCAAATAGGATAAACACATACCCACTTGTAGATCTTCTTTGGTCCGGATCTCCAGCCCAGTCTGCATCAACAAAACCACGAATGTCCAACATTCTTTCCAATCCTGGTCTTCCCTGGTAGCACAAGCCATAATCATTAGTGCCACGTAAATATCTGAAAACCTGCTTCACTGCTGTCCAATGCTCCTTCCCTGGGTTTGACATAAACCTGCTCAATACTCCCACTGCATGTGCAATGTCTGGTCTAGTACAGACCATTGCATACATCATGCTACCCACTGCACTTGCATATGGAACACGGGACATATACTCCTCTTCTTCTTGTGTCTTGGGACACTGTTCAGCAGACAGCTTTACACCTACAGGAATAGGAACATTCACCGGTTTACTATCTTGCATATTGAACCTCTGCAATATAGTCTCGACATACTTCCTCTGGTTTAACCAGAGCTTCCTCTTTTCCCGATCTATCTTAATTTCCATGCCCAAAATATAGTTTGCAGCACCAAGATCCTTCATGTCGAATTTGGAGAACAGTTGGGTCTTCAAATATTGGATAATTTCTTTGTCATTTCCAATCAACAGCATATCATCCACATACAAGACCAAATAAATAACACGGTCACCAATTAATTTAAAATAAACACAGTGATCCTCCTTGCTTCTGGTGAAGCCAAGTCCCCGTATATGGGTATCAAATTTCTGATACCACATCCTTGGTGACTGTTTTAACCCATACAGAGACTTCTTCAACCTGCATACCAGTTCTTTCTTACCCTTCACCATAAAGCCTTCAGGTTGCTTCATGTAGATCTCTTCTTATAGATCCCCGTGAAGAAATGTTGTCTTCACATCCATCTGTTCTATCTCAAAATCAAATGCAGCAGCAACAGATAAAAGTAATCTAATAGAAGTAACTTTGGCAACAGGAGAAAAATATCACCAAAATCAATTCCCGGCACCTGGGAATAACCTTTCGCTACCAACCGAGCTTTGTATTTCTCCACCTTGCCTTCTACATTCATCTTCTTCTTAAACACCCATTTTATCCCAATGGGCTTCCTTCCAGCCGGCAACTCCACCAGATCCCATGCATCGTTTTTGTGCAAGGATGCCATTTCATCAACCATGGCCTCCTTCCAGAGTTTTCCATCCTCTGAATCTACTGCCTCCCTGACAGTTCTGGGTTCATCATCAGTTATAGTTAAGGCAAAACCTGAACAGAAAGCAGATGGACTATACCTTTCCGGTTGCCTTCTTTCCCGAACTGATCTTCTCAAAGCTGGAGTTTGTGGCTCTTCATCTTCTGAGTCTTCTTCTGTTGTAGAGTCTGATTCATCCTCCTTTAGCTCAAACTCTATCTTCTCGGGTTCCTTTGGTAGGACTTCATGTTTAACAACATCTTTCACTTCTCTAAACACCACATCTCGGCTGTACACAACCTTCCTTGTTTCTGGGTTCCAAAGCTTGTAACCCTTTAAACCATCCTTATACCCAATGAAGATGCACCTTTCGGATTTATTATCCAACTTGGTCCTTTTCTCCTTTGGAACATGTACATATGCATCACATCCAAATACCCTTAGATGTGAAAGAGAGGGTTTCTTACCAGTCCATACCTCATGTGGGGTCTTATCCTCCAACGGTGATGAAGGTGATCTGTTAACTAAGTAACATGCAGTCTCCACTGCCTCTGCCCAGAATTCTTGTCCTAACCCGGTACCACTGAGCATGCTTCTTGCCTTTTCCATCAGTGTTCTGTTCATTCTTTCTGCAACTCCATTTTGCTGCGGTGTGTATGGAGTAGTCTTCTGTCGTGCTATACCACACTTCTTACAGAACTCTTCAAATTCCTTCTTGCATAACTCCCCACCATTATCTGTCCTCAGCACCTTTATCTTCTTCTCTGTCTGGTTTTCCACCAGAGCCTTAAATTCTTTAAATTTGTCAAAGACTTCAGATTTCTTCCTCAAGAAATATATCCATGTATTCCTTGAGAAGTCATCTATGAATGAAACATAGTACATAGACTTTCCCAGTGATGGAACTGACACAGGCCCAAACACATCACTGTGCACAAGTTCTAATATCTTGTTTGCCCTCTTAGCACCGAAGGAAAACTCACCCGATTCTACTTCCCATATACAAAATGTTCATAGAAATCAAAATCCAGAGAAAAATTAGACATACCTTCTACCATACCATCTCTATGCAGTATCTGAAGGCCCTTCTCTTCAATATGTCCAAGCCTTTGATGCCATAGCATGGTCTTTTCTCCAGAGACAGCTAGACTTTCCGTCCCACTTTTAGGAACCACAGAACTGTTACACCCATCAATAACAGTGCTACCTTGTAGCTTGTACAGAGTTCCAGTCCGAACTCCCCGCATTAACACCAGTGCTCCCCGAACCATCTTGCAGGCATCTTTCTCGAACACTGTTTTTACACCTGCATCATCCATCTTGCTTACAGAAATCAGATTTCTGGCCAATGCAGGAATATGCAGAACACCAGGAAGTGTTCTAATCCTTCCACCTTGCAGCTTCAGCTTGACCTTTCCACGTCAGATGATTCTGGCCCTCCTATCATCCCCTAGGAAGACATCACCACCATCATATTTCTCATACTCGCAGAACCACTCCCTATGGGGAGTGAAGTGAAAGGATGCACCTGGGTCAATCAACCATGACTCATGATCTACATGTGTATTTGAAGAAGAAGCCAAATACACATCCCCACCTTCATCCGAGGTGGTTTTTGCCTCTGCAGAAGGACCTTCATCAGATCCCTTTCCTTTCTCAGGAGCTTTAGATTTGCATTCCTTTTTGTAGTGCCCTTCCTTTTCGCATTTCCAGCACACCTTTACAAACTTTCCAGGAGATTTAGATCTCCCTCTAGATTTAGATCTCCCACTCGAAACCTTATTCTTGTTTCTGTTCTGGGACCTTCCTCGTACAAATAAGGCATCTCCATTCCGACCCTCCATATTTCTCCGTCTCATTTCCTCCGACAGCAAGGCTGAGACAATGTCATCAAAATTCAAGGTAGTTGTATTGCTACCTATTGCAATAACCAGACTGTCCCACGAGTCTGGTAGAGAGCACAACAAACTGATGCACTTATCTTCATCTGAGATTTTAATATCAACGACGACAGCTGACTTACCACAGTATTGAAGGCGTTCAGATGCTCTGTCACCGAGTCTCCATCCTTCATCCTTAGGTTATACATATTTTTCCACAGGAACAACTTATTCACCAGAGACTTAGATTGGTACAAAGTCCCAAGTTTTCCCTGATTCTTGGTAGATTTAGAGACCACATTCAACAATCTTTGAATCGACACACACAACCGTATTGTGCTCTAGCCTTTCCGATCCGGTTTCTTCCGGTCTTCATCGACATTCATAGTTGGTTTAGTACACAGATCTCTACGTCCAACGATCTTTATCCCATTGAATCCTCCATCTTGAGCTTCCACAACTCAAAACTACGACCATTAAATTTCTCGATCTCTATCTTTAACGCTCGCCATATTCTTTCTTTGCCAAGAATTGATCCCGCAGATCTCCCACTGCACAGGGTCTACCACAGGCTCGAGCAAAAAACCCTCAACAACAAAGGCGTCCCCTTGAAGTCGAAACAGCTCTGATACCAAATGTAGGTTTTAACCCTGAACAGAAATTATCTACACACGAATCTTATAACATAAAATAAACAATAGCGAGAGCATAAAACATAAAACAGATAAACACAGAAATTTTCCCCTGGATCCCAAATCGGGACGACCAGCTTGATTTTTCATTATTCCTTTTAGTGTTACAACACATATATATACATGCCGAAGCATACATAAACCCCAATCCATTTAACCCTGGATTAGAACATAACCGTAGTTCCCTTGACCGGATCTACAAAATACCAGGGGCCGAAAACCATCGAACCCCAAAACCATGTGCAAAACCATGCACAAAACCATGGGCGGATCCGCCTATGAGTGGGTCCGCACAAAAACAAATTTTGGCGGGGGCGTTGCCCCGGACCCCAACGGTGGGGACTGCTTCGCCCCTCGTGACCCCCCAGCTACGCCCGACGCAACATATAGCGCGTGGGGCTAATCGTGGAAAGAATATAACACATACCCAACAATTGGTATGCTTTTTAAGACTATTCAGAAATTAGACTTTATGGGGTTGGGGTAGAACCATATAGACTTCCTGTATTTGTTCCTATGAGATTATTTGCTTTGGAGTTCATCAGGCAGAGTTTAAATGTTGACCAAATACATTTTGTGCCTATGAAAAATGGTCATATGTTTAAGCTACCTATGTATGTGGGTCCGTTTATAGTCAATATGAGACAGGAAGCTGATGAAATCACTATGATGTTAGATGTAATGCACTTTTTGTTAGGGGATAAGTGGGCTTATGACCCCCATAAAGTGATTTCAAATAGGAGAATTGAAAATGGCTATTCAACATTTGTTCATGAAAGCAGACCTGACATAGAGAAGTTGGCAAATAAGGGTTTTGCAGGTTCTGTTGGCTCAAATATTTAGAAATTTGAATAATAGATAACTTATTCACCGAGATTATCCTGATTACACACTATTTGAGCTTCATGCATAATACATAACCTCTTCTACTATTGATCATCAATTTGCGAAAATTAAACAATCGCATGTGCACATTAAAACCATAAACAATCACACATATAAACACAGTATTTATGGGAAAGCTTAAAGCTGAAAACCCCCAACTATCTGTATATTATAATGATAGAGATCATGTAACAATACATAGCACAAAGCCCCTCACAAGCTCTCAACACTCTCTCACATGCTACACACTACACAAGCTCAGATCAAGCAAGTCACATGCTCAAATCTTCTCCACCTGTTAGCCAGCCTCTACTACGCAATCCAATATGGATAAGCATGAGATCAAGGTTCAAATCCCACCAGTATGTACTGCGCAATCCTCATTGGCTTCTCAATCAATGTGTGTGCAAATCTCATGCACCAGTATAGTCACAACTGATAGTCAACCTGCTCTTTCACCTACCTCCATCACTGATCTCCACTGAAACTGTCCATGCACTGAAGTTAACTAATGTGTTCATTATTTGATTTATGAGTTAATAATTAGTGAATTAATTAATAATTAATTCACACCACTCATCACTAGTGTATTAATCGGTTAGACTAAATACAACTAGTTCAACTAAGTCAAACTGAACACAACTCCATCAACTCCTCAATCAACTCCACCAAACTCACTCACATGAGTTCTAACTAAAGTCATCATGCAATAGCTCCACTTAGACCCTAGGAATAGCGTAATTCCTTCTGTCAGCTGCATGTGCCACATCCAGGCATCAAACTGAAGTGCTCTAAGAGGATAAGATAATGTTTAGAGTCCAAATATTATTAAGAGCTAATAATATTCGACATATCTATTTTTAGACTGGCAATCTAAAAATAGATTCCGCCCAGTATGTCTAAAAATAGAAGTCCATCTATTTTTCCAACTTGACCGTCCCTCCACAAATAGCATCCTGCAACTCATAGAATCATGATCGACATGTCTAAAAATAGACATAGTCTAAAAATAGACTTTGCGCCAAAAATAGCCTGCGAGCCCACTTAGTGAAGGCGAATTCTTTCCACTAAGCTCTGTCATCTTGTTGCATTCTCAACAAAATATACAAACTCCTGTCATATCTGAGAAATCTAGCAAGAGGAGTAAAGAAGCAGTGATTGATTTAGAAGATGAAGAGCAAAAAGCTGAAAAGAGGACAAAGCTCAGTGAAGACTTAGCAAGTGCTCAACCCGGTTTCTCACTATAATTGGGAGATGAGAAAATTTTTCCAGCCTCACCAAGAAGACATGAAGATGCTCAGGAGCAAGTACCCTTGATTAAACAAGTATTTGCTCAGATTTCTGAAAGAAACTAAAAGACGATGGCTAGCATGGAGGCACAGGCCGAGTATCAAATAACTCCAGATCAAACAAGATTGCTAACTGCCATGGATCTTGAAAAATATCAGTTTAAGATTGCTCTTTCTCATCCCTCTGATATGACTATAGGGTCATCCAATAATTTCAATACTATAAATTTAACTGTTGATGTAAGAAAGATTCCTCTGCTTGATAAAGTAAATTTACATATGCAAACAGGTCAACTGATAGTGAATGATTTGACCAAAACTAATGCAATGGATCTTAAGGCTAAGAACATGCTAGGGAAGGTCATCAAGCAACTGAAATTAGAGAAAGCCAACTCTAGGGCTTTGACTACACAAAATGAAGAACTTAAGAAGATAATTGTAAAGATTGGAGTAGATCTAAATGACAAGTCGGTTGTGCAGAAGTTGTTACAAAGTGCAGAATCAGAGATTTCTGTGTTGAAGAAAAAGTTGAAGTTGCCCACAGGGGAGCATTCTATGGCAGCAGAGGTAGCATAATTGGAAAATGAGAAAGAGAGCCTTCTTTAGTAGCTCTTGCAGAAAGAAGAAGAAATTACCAACTTGAAGGAAACTGTGCTTTCATTACAGAATCAGATTGATTCTCATTCCTGCACTATTATTTTTCCATCTGGCAATGATGATCCAACATCACAGATAACTCAATTGAATACTAAACTAAAGATGGCAGAGATAGATCTCAAAAGGGCACAAAGTGATCTGGAGACAGTAACAAAGATTTTGCAAGCCAAAGATGGGGAAATCAATAAATACAAGACAGATTGCCAAACAACATAAGATGAGATTAAAAGTTTAAAGGAAATATATATTTGATATAGGCTAAGGATATTATCTGTAATGGTATTATTGAAGACATGAAAGAAATTTGGGGTTTTCAAACTATTGTATTAGAAGAAAGAAGCATTATCAGAGATTTCGAGCGGCAGGTTATGGCAGACAAGAAGAAGACAATTAACAAAGCTATCTGGGCAAAGAAATTTATTGATTTCATTTATTCCAATATTGACCAAGAGTTGGAGGAGAACAAGATTAAAGATAGGATCTCATATGTTGTAGAGATTAACAAATTTATTGTTAAAAATGATTGCAGGAAGACTACAGAGAAAAAGTTGATATAGATTAAGGAAGCAGTCAGCAAGTTCGACAATTTATATGACAAAAGAGCAAGGGTAGGTTTTCCATCATGCTGGGGCCTTATAGGCAGTCTTTTATCATGGGATTCCTATGGACCACCACTGGTATTGGAAAAAAGCAAGGTGGACAACACCCATGAAAATACTCAGATTCTAAAAGGAGCAACAATGATTAATTTTCTTCAAAGGCACTTTCAGCTTTTATGGTTGGTGAAGACCCTGTTTACAGAGAGACCATCATTCAACATAATTACTGCCTTTAGATTGGAATATCACAGGCTGATTAATTCACCTAAGACAAACATTGAGGCGTGGAAGAAATGTAGATCCTAGATGACTGTTATCCCTAAAGATCCCTCAACCTCAAAGAAAGACAAGTCAGCAAATCAAGAGAATACAACAGTAGCAGGATCAGTTCATATTCAACAAATAGATTAGGATTTAAGTTTTTATTTTATCTCTTTTAAGAGAATGTGATTGTAATAAGACATTTTGATGACATGTAATAGGCAATTTATGAAGTTTTAAGTAGTTGAAGAAGTTAGGAGTAGTTTCAGCAGTTACAAACTGCTTTACATTGTTTTTAAAGAAAGAGACTTGAGAGAAAAAGGTTCCGAGTTTTGGACCTTTAGACTACTACAAATTTTGTACTCAATTTTAAAATGATTAATGAATGAAGATCAAGAGTCTTGCATCTGTTGGTATTGATATGTTTTCCAATTTCCATTATGTACTTTCTTTCTATGAATAAAATGAAGTAATGAAGCTGCAAGTCTCTTTTTACATATGTGAATAAGAGTTAAAAATCCTTAATGGGCGCTCCTTCATTTTAACTATTCCCTATCTTAAAATTCTTCCGAAGTTTGAAGTGATAGATTCTGTTTATCAGCATATCAATTTGGACTTTTTTTCTTCATGTTCTTCTTATCATTCCATTTTATATCAGCAGATAATGGCATTGTGAGGCATTCATTGCATTTGATTCTTGAGGGTTTAATAAAAATCTCTGAAGGTGATTAAGCAAAGACCATTTGACATCATATTTTTGTCACACACACACACACACATATGTCTTGAGCATTGATTCCTTACCATAGCCAAGGGATTGTTTTTTAAGATACAACATAGTCATTGTATTAAACCTCCAGATCCATGATCTTTTCCAATCAATAATCATGTACTTTAACATGAAACTAAACCAACTTGACTGACAGACAGGACGAAATCACCGGTTAGTTGTGTTATTGCGGATTGACACCTAGACACTACACGTATACCATGACTTAATCTTAACTTTACTGACTGCATTCCACTCCTATCACGTGATTTAAATCTTAATAAAATTGTTTAAAACATATTTTAAACAAAAACATGTGGCTTGACACAAAGCAGATGCGCTTTTTCTTTTATTTTTAAAAACAGGGGAAGTTACCGGAATTTTCGGTAGCATTGGATAGAAAAACAGACAGAAACATAATTAAAATAGATTGTCCGAAAAGGGCTAAAACAGATGCTACCAGAAATTTCGGTAGTGACCAATTTTTTTTTGAAATTTACAAAGTCTAATCCTAAAAGCAAAAAATTTAAAATGGACTCATGACTTAGCAAAGAATTGTATTAACATTGGATCCACAGGGGATAAAGCTTTCCCTGCAGTTTTAGTGCCTTGTCATTGGGCTATGGAATCTTATTATGAAACACACCGGTATTTACAGTGAACTTAGGCCACCAACAGCCTTAATAAAAAAATTTATTGAGAAAGCACCCATTGAATGGGCCTCCAAACAATTATGTCCCATCAAGGTGTTGCAACTCAAAATTATTGTTCTGCATAATATTTGAGATTCTGAAAGGACCAAGCCATAAAGCATAAAATTTGTAATTCTTACCTCGGTCTTGATGCTGTGCATCCCATTTCAACAATAGATCTCCAATCTGAAAATCTTCTCTTTTAGCCTCTTTATCAAAAACTTGCTTTACAACTTGCTGATATTTTCTCACCAAATCATATTGTTGTTCCCTCTTTTGCTGCACTTCTATGATTTGATAAATTGTTTTGGTCATGTCATTTGCTTAACTTCATAATCTTGTAGAAATTTAGCAACAAGAATGGCCAATTAGACTGGAAAAACAACATTATTTAAATAAACCATTTGAAAATGTGATGTATTAATAGATTTTTTGATTGTCACCCTGTCAGCCCATAAAGAAAACTTCAGTTTTGAATCCCAGGCTTTCTTGTTTTGCTCCAATATCTTGGTGATGATTCTTACCAAACTTTTGTTTGATGATTCAGCTAAACCATTCCCTTGGGGATAGTAAGTTGTAGAGTGAGTGAGCTGAATACCATAATCTTCACAGAAAATTACCAATGGTGTAGCTTTAAAAGCAGTTGCATTATCTACTACTAACCTTGATGTACATCCAAATTTGGTTATGATTCCCTCCAGAAAGTTAATGATAAATTTATGAGTAGCATTCATCGTAGGCATTGCTTCAATCCATTTGGCGAAGTAATCAGTTGTAATAAGAATCCAACGATGATGTCCACTTGAAGGTGGATGAATTTCTCCAATGAAATCTAAGCCCCATTGTTGAAAAGGTGCAAAAACAACTATGGGCTTGAGAGGCAAAAACTTCAAATTTTTATTACCAGTGAACTTCTGACATTTTTCACATGCTCTCACCTTAGCACATACATTAGAAAATATGTTAGGCCAAAAATAGCCAGCTCTCAGTATTTTGTATGCAGTAGTTCTCTAATAGTGATGACCTCGCATGTCAAAATAACTTTCTTGGACTCATTTGGGTCAACGCATCTCAACAAAACTCCTGTAGGATATTTCTAATATAAACAATGATCTTTGATACAGTATTTTACAGTTTTCAACTTCAAAGATCTCACTCTGCTTTTATCAAAATTTGGAGGAGGTTTAAAATGTTGCAGGAAACAAATGATATCTTTATACCAGTTGCACTCGGAAATATTTACATCCACTACCATGTTGTCAATAGGTTCTGAAACTTTCCCTTCAAAGTTGTCATCCATGAAATTAAAGCCCAAGACTTTACAATTTTCTTTAGCTAGTAATGTGGCTAATCCTTGACCTTTGATTAGTTTAGTAGGCTTTATCTCTAAATCAAATTCAAGAACTTTAGTCACCCATTTACTTCTTTTTCCATCAATATCAAGCTGACCTAATATCTCTCTAACAACAAATGAAGATTCATAGGCAATAACTTGAGCATGTAAAATATAAACTCTAAAAGCCTTCAAAGTTTTCACTAATGCATAGGTATGCTTTTCCAACATTTCATACTTCAATTCTGCATCTCTAAGAGCTCTTTTGAAAAATGCTATGGGAGTTTCCTTATTTTCTGAATATTTTTGTAACAAAACAACAACAATAGTATCTTGGGAGGCAAATGAGAAAATCAAGAAAGGCTTTGAATATTCAGGGCTTACCAAATGAGGTGCTTTAATGATAACTCTTTTTATCAGCTCAAATGAATTTATGGCTTCAAATGTCCACTTGACGTCTTTTTACTTCTTCAACATGCAAGTAATGTGCTTCACCACTTCAACAAAATTTGGAATGAACCTTCTTAAAAAATTGATCTTACCAAGAAAATATTGAATCTCTTTCTTGGATCTTGGAAGTGTTAATTCCTGAATTTCAATCACTCTTTTGGGATCAATCTTCACTCCATATTTAGAAACTATGTGACCCAAAATCTTACCTTCCTTGAGAGAAAAATGAGACTTCTTTGGATTCAATGATATACCATATTTTCTTCATTTAACAAATAATTGTCTCAAGTGCTGAAGGTGTTCTTGATATGAAGCTGAAAAAACAGTGATATCATCCAAATAGATGACCAAGAATTTGTCCTTTTCTCCAATGAATGCAAAGTCCATAGCACGCTGAAAAGTAGGTCCAACATTCATAAGCCCAAATTGCATCTTTGCATACATGAATATTCCCCAAGGAGTAGTGAATGATGTATTCTCTCAGTCTTCTGGCCAAACAGAAACTTGATTGTACCCGAAGAATCCATTTAACATGGAAATTCTATCTGACCCGGTTACCTTTCGAAGAATATGCTCCATCTTTGGCAATGGATAATTATCTTTCTTAGAGCATTTGTTAATATTTCTAAAATCTACACATAATCTGACTTCACCACTCTTATTTCTTACTGGAACTAGATTTGCAACCAAATCTTAGTATCTCAATGGAATGATGATTTTGGCATCCAAAAGTTTCTTCACTTCCTTCTCCATCACTGGTAACAATAGTGGATTGATTTGTCTTAAATTTCACCTGAAAGGCTTAGTACCATCCTTTAATGGTATTCTATGCTCAATGATGGCTGCGTCATATGTATTAAGATCCTCATATTTCCAAGAAAAAACATCAAAAAATTCACAAAACAACTTATGATATCTAGTCTTTCTTTATTTTGATAAAGCTTTTGACAACTTAACATACCTCGGTTATTTTTCTATGCCCAAATTGAAATCTTCTAATTTTGATTTTGTTTCAGCTAACTGTGGTTTGATTGAAATATCATTGTGATCAAAGAGTTTTTCAAGTGGGATTAACCCTTTGGGAATGTGATTGGCAGGCAGTTGAATGATAGGTTGATCAACAATTTGGTTTTTCAGATTTTTGGTGTCTTGATAATCAACATCATTCTTCCTGAGATCTTCATCCTAGTCAATGTTTAGGACATCAGATTCTTCAACAACTTCAATGAATCTTCTAATCTCCTGATCATCCTAAAAAAAATTCCAATACTGGCATTACTAGGAATGCTAGGTCTGAACCTAAATTCCACTTCATATTTCAACTTTATAGGTATTGTAATCTTGAATGAGCTTGCTAAAATAGAAAGTGAGTTAGCCAAAATATTACTTTCTCTTGGAACAAAAGAAATGTTAAAATCTGGGAATGAGTCTTCTACAATAATCCATACTACATTCCGATGATCTCTGAGTATTGAATGCTTAGTTTGATAAACATTTTTGATTTTTTGAATAATAAGTTTAGCATCTCCAAAAACAGAAATTTCTAAAATATTCATATCTTTTGTTGTTTTTAAACCAATAAAAAAAGCGTCAAATTAAGCCACATTTTTAGTTTCTTCAAATTCAAGTTTGAAAGAAAAAGTGGAGCTCTTTTCCAAAGGGGAAAGGGGAACAATTCCTGCACCAACTCCTTCTTTAGAACATGAACCATCAAAATACATTTTCCACAGCTTAGAACCCCCATGACTAATTTGTTTTTTAGTAGGTTTCAAAATCTGAAAATTTTCTGCAGGCATGGAAAAATTATCCATATGTAAAATTCTTGAACCAACATCAATTGTTTTAGCATAAATTGGATGATTAGTGGGGTCTTTGTTGTCACTAATGATATATGTTAGTTGATATTCTCTATAAAGTCTTTTTTGTTCTCCTAAAAAAACAGGGACAATAGCATAAGTGAAATCCATTTTCAAAGTTCCTCCCAACCTTCTAATCCATGACCTAGAAAGTAACATGCCAAATATAGGAGGAATGTCTGCTAAAACAATATCCATCACCATCCCTCTCATGGGTAACTGAAAGAGACTTACTGCAAGGTCTTTGATGACACCAAGGCATTGAACTTTCCAAGAATCAAAGGAGTAGAAATCTTGGTATTCTTTAAATCTTGGTATTCTTTAGATCTTGGTATTCTTTAGTTACTTCATGACCTATTTCATCCATGACTACCTTTGGTATTAAATTATGTGAGGCTCGAGAGTCCATTAGACAATTATGCAAGATCTTATTATGAATATTCAGAGATAGATAGAAGGGAGGGGTAGAGTCATCTATGTGTTCTACCAATGTACCTAAAATAACAAGGGGCTTGTCATATTGAAGGTTAACAAAATCAGAACCTACTTCGGTAGGTGGAGGCTGAAAATATTACAAAAAAGTCTTTTTTGAAATCATCATTTTTCATGAGCTCTACAAGAGGAACAAGAATATTTATCTTTTGTATCTCATTCTCAAAATTGAAAACAGGGGGCAACTTGTGAGCAATTTTTACCTCAAGTGAAGGAGGGTTAACTACTACTGGAATTTCCGGTCTGCTTGGTTTAGCTGCTTTATTTTCTGCTAGAATTTTAACTGCATCGTTATTTTTCTTGGGTTGTGCAATAGGCTTTGAATTATCATCAAACTTCATTGATTTGATATTGTATCTACTTTGATGATCAACTGCAATCATGGAATGATTAGAACTCTCTTAATTATTCTGAGTATATGACATGAAATCTTCATACTCTGCTTGTGTAAGATGAATAAGCCCTTCATTGTCTCATAGACAATTTATATCGGTACCTTTCTCCAACGTTTCAATTTCCTCTTTATCTTCAAATATATCATTCTGCAAAGGAGGTTGTACTTTTTTATCATCAACATCTCTCCTTTCTCTCTGCAAAATTTGAGGAGCATTAGGTCTTCTAAATTGCTGCCTATTAGGCTGATCGAATGAAACATTTCTAGTAGTAGCTGGTCTTGCTTCCATCTTGAGCTTGGACATCTCAGTAGTCAATGAATTTACCATCCTGGTTAGCTCATCTAACTTAGGATCTATGTTAGAAGTTCCTGAAGATGAAACTTCAACTTTTTGCTTTCTTTTTTCTATGTCAATCCCTCCTCTGAGCCTATCAGCTGCTAACATATTAGATTCTACCTCTAGTGCATTGTCATGCATTTTTGTTAGTGTCGTAGATCTTCTTTCTCTCAATAATAAACAAAATTCAGGATCAACAGCACCAACGTAAGTGATTTTGGCTTAAGCTTCAGTAGTCTTTATTTCATTAGGTATTTTGCTATACATATAACTGAATCTCTTAGAAAAATCAGAAAATGATTCTCTTATTTTTATAGCACCAAATTCAGTGATATAATACAACAAATCTTTCTTATCACCCCATCTCATTAAAAATGTATCATCTAGGGTTTAAATTCCAGTGATTCTACCAGTTGTCAAAGATTTGAACCATTTCCTAACATCACGCTCAAGGCTCTGAACAAAAACTCTCATCCAGACATCTTCATGCTCAACATTCAGATTGTCAGCATAGGCATAAAAATCAGTAAGGTGTTCTTCAGCTGTTACCTCTCCCTCACCACTAAAATTAGGCATGTACATGAGATAATCTCCTGCATGTAATGCATTCATAGGCTGAGGTAAAACCAAAGGGGCATACCTTGCAACAAAAATTGCATTCATCTAGTTAGGGGGTGGG
The DNA here is from genome assembly GCA_034641835.2 of Pinus albicaulis. NCBI lineage: Eukaryota > Viridiplantae > Streptophyta > Pinopsida > Pinales > Pinaceae > Pinus > Pinus albicaulis. The sequence continues at coordinate 105,463,953 of CM076583.1, forward strand.
TTTGGACCTGCCATGGTGTGAGTTGTTTGGATCTGTGGAACAACAATTGGTGGAATGTGAACAACAAATGATGAAGCACCAACTTGTGACGTAGAGACTATTTGTTGGCTCGAAAACAAGGGAGGTACAGTATTTTCTGCAAAATCAGGGGATAGATTTTGTAGGAATTCTTTAGGGACATCCTTTGAGAAAATAATAGCAGAAGCAACAAACTTTTGTTTACACTTTTTCTTGATTAACTTTTCAGGGTTAGGGACTGGGATTCTCAAAGGAGAATGTGGGTTAGCCCTGGTTCTAGTCTTTCTAGGAGCCAAAAATTCAACAATGGAGTCTCCATGTGTAAAGAAGTCTAAAAATACTACTGGAACTGTACACCTCAGAACTAGACTTATAACTTTGTCATTAACCCAGGGATAAACTTCAATTTGCCTCCCCGGAAACGATGCTAAAGATGTTAGCACAAGGAGTCACTCCTTGACTACAAAAGGAGTAAGCCTTACACATCATACTTTATTTCAAATTTTAAAGGGTTTTTGAGTGGTGGGATGGCTTCTTAAAGAGTTTGAAATGTTTTTTATATTCTTTAAGACTTTCATGCATTTGGCAAGATGCAGCAAGTATAAATTGTATGGGTAAATTGGTAGTATAGGGAGCAGAGTATAACAAATGAAAGGGCATGGATAGCTGATACTTACTCTAGGAAATATTCATACCCTAAATTAGTCACACAACTATAATGATGGCTTTTTACACAAACTCTGTTTTATGTAAAGTAAACAAAATTCAGAAAGTAGCGTACATGCATAAAGTATTTCACAAATCCTTTATGAAATATTCACTAACATGTTCTACAACGTATATATGATTTGCAGGAAGCTGGAAAGAAAATGGTTTTACTATTAAATCCTTTAACAATTTCTTACTCACACCTTACTAGTTGCTGAAACTCATAAATTAGAAGAAATTAACAAAGAGAGAAACACACCATACATTAGATAGTTCTTGAGTCACAAAATCCTCAAACATGAAGTGCAAAAAGGCTTTTATTTATTATATGAAGTCTTCAGGTAGACCAACATCCAACCTGGAATTGGTATTTACAAATGGTATATATAAAAAGAGAGGCACCAACTCCACCTCTTCTAAAAAGAAGGAAGTATTGCTCCTAACATTACATAGGTGTCATAGGACATTAAAACCATATCCCATTGAAATCTAACTGAAAATATAGATGTAGATGAAAGAAGAGAAGAGAATCTGGGCTGAACTGCTGAGTATGCTAACATGTTGTCCCTTTTTCTGTTGATTTGTCTCCTTATGTATTTGGTTCTTAAATAAGCATGTATCTTCCTTGAATATGACCTTCATCAACCTCATAACCACTTATCACCATCACTTATATCCATTTTGTTATGAGTCCTTATCTTTCCTGAACTGGCTCAGAAATTTTGCTGACAGGTGTCAAAAATCATTTAAAATAGGCGCTACCGAAAATTCCGGTAAAAACCTGTAACCGCGCAAAAAATATAATGCTATCGGAATTTCCGGTAGTGCTTTGTTTCTCTTTAAAAAACACACATCAAACACTAAAAAATTTGTGCAAGCTTTTCCAAGTCTGATTTGCTTCCAAAAGTTGATCTTGATCTTGTGGTTATTGTGGTTGCTTCTTTGAGAGTGGCTTGTTCCTCCTTTGAACCCTTTTGGATCTTTCTTATTTTCTAGGGTTCTGTTTGCTGCTCTGAAGGGGTTTTGTTTTTATCTTTCTTCTTGGACTCATTTGTCTTTAACCCTTCAGACTTTCCTTCTACATCAATGACCTATGTCAATAAAATTGGATTGTGCAAAGCCTTAGACTTGAGCCTGAACTTGTTGCTGTATCTAGTATGTCTTTTTCTGGTACCAGCAATAGGCTTGGCCTCCTCTTTCTTTCTCTTGCTACTGATCTCATCCCTTGCATATTTGAGGAGTTCTTCATCAGACTTTGTGGGCTAATACTTTTTCTGCATCTCCTGTTGAATGTCTACTTCGGGAATTTCCAGTAGCACCCGTTCTTTAGACTTATCTGTAGTTGTAGACCTTCCTTTTCAAGTTCTGGTATAGAAATTAGGAAAAGGAGAAATGGGAGGCACCATTTTCATGGATTTAGGCTTATTTATTGATGAACTCTCTTCTTTATCCAACTTCCTCTCAACCTTGACTGAAGAAATCTTTTCTTTTCTGCTCTTGGCTTTATGGATATTATCCTTCTTAGCCTTTCTCTTTATTCTTTTTGCAGGCTGAGGGTGTTGTTGTGAGGATGGAGGTGTAGGTGCAGGTTGGCCTGCCCTGTAAAACAAGAAATGGTCCCATGTTTGATTTCTTTTCCTTAAATCTTCTTCAACTAACACTTTGATGAGAGCTTGATGATACAAGCTGTATTCTGAAGCAACAATATGTGTTTGAATCCTAGCTGACATCTTTGTCAGACTCTTCATCAAAAAGTATGGCAATTTTAGGGTCTTCATACCTGAAACATGAAACAAAAATCTCATATGATAAAGAAAAACTACTGTATAGCTCCTTTCACAAGTGAGGTAAAACTTGATGAGTTTAATAGCTTCTGCCCATTCATTTTTGAGGTAGCCACTGGGAATTCATTTGGCCCACTTGGGATCTTTGTGTCCATATTTGACGATGTTAGCTCCCCGTAATTTTCTAGATTGATTGAGATACAAATGGACAGGGGTAACGTCAAACCAAGCTTTGGAATCCAAGGACCTAGCCTTCCTGGATTCAGAGAGGGATCTCTCTATTAGGTGCAAATATGTGAAACTTTTTTGCTGATTAGGGTTGACTTTAGGCTAGTTATGAAATATTGGGTTTGTTGATTGTTTTTTCGTTGGGTATGATGCTTAGATAGACTAGATAGAAACAAGGAAAACTTCAAGTCATTGGGCAATGGAGTCTAATAAGGTCATGATAAGTTCATTAACGGATTAGGGAGTATTGTAGGGAAAATATAGCTTGGTTGGTGGATCTTTAAGGTTTGAAGGATCATGGGATGGACATCAAATTTTGAGAAACAGAGTTAACAAAGGGCAAACAAGAATCCCTTATCATATACTTTAACAAGGAGATCTTAAATATAGATAAGCCAAAGCTATAACTCATGAGGTAGGGCAAACCATTAAGCTCACCGAACAATACTTAAACTGATCAATATCCAAGATAAACATTCCAATGAGACATAGAAAGCATAAGAGCTCATCTAACTTAAGTAAATTCACCTTCAAAACGAGAAAACATTGAAGGTCACAAACAACTATAATCAAAGATGAGGGAACTACGAAACATCTAAGATTATAGCTATAAAGATATCTAAAACAATTAACCAAGCAAGTGCAAAGAGTATGACTTGAAACCAAACTTCTTTGACAGACCTAAATAACGATGCTTTAAAGAGAGATTTCGATAACAGTGATTTAGTGGCAACAAATAAGTAGGAATAACCATAAATCATGCTTGATACCATATGTTTTAAACCATTCAAGAAATAAAAAATCTTAGGAGATCCTTAGAGAGCAAAGAAGGATTCTCTAACAAGTCGTAGCAGAAGAAAACATTAAGGCAATGAAGAACAAACAAACCCAAGGTGCCATTAGCAAACATTTCTTAGTCTAAATTCTTTGTCCTATTGCAACATAGAAAGATGGAAACACAATGATAAACTAGAAAACATGAAAAAAAAGAAACACTTCACCATCAACCAGGCTCATGGATCCTGCAACCAGTCCTCCTCCATCAACAAACAAACCAGGGCATTCATAAACTCCAAGACATCAAATTGTTTTCAACCTCCAAGGGACTATGTATTTCTTCAAAATCAGTTATCAAATGGAAACAAAATACATAAGAGCCTCATGCTCTATTTATGGAGCAAGTGAGGAGGTGGAAACCATAAGAGGCTTCCAGAAACCCTAATTCTGTCATAAATATCATTTATGTGCTTAATGGCCATGCAAGGCCCAAGATACATAATAGATAAGCTAATAAATGAAAAATATCATAACATAACTCTTCAATCAAATCTGGAGTGATTTGCCGAAGAAAATATTAAAAAACTATTTTGCCATTAATTTGTGTGTTTTGTTGACTTTTTGGCAAAAGACAGTCCATTTGTGCAGCGCCACTTTTGCCGAAAATAGGCTGTTTTGCAACCAAGTTTTGGACCACTTCCCGATGTCATATTTGGCCCCATGATGGTGTAGAAATTTGAATAATAGCTGAATTATTCACCGAGATTATCCTGATTACACACTATTTAAGCTTCATGCATAATACATAACCTCTTCTACAATTGATCATCAATATGCGGAAATAGAAGCAGTCGCATGCGCACATTAAAACATAATCAAGCACACATATAACACAGTATGTAATGGGGAAAGCATACAGCTGAAAACCCACAACTATCTATATATTATAATGATAGATAACATGTAACAATACATAGCACAAAGCTCTCACAGCTCTCAGCACTATCTCACATGCTACACACAAACTAGCATGGAAGATGAACAAGTCACAGGTTCAAATCTCCTCCTGATGCTGCCTCTCTGCGCAATCAAGATAGTAGTGAATCTGAGATTCGAATCACTAGCTATTGCGCAATCCTCGTGGCAATCTCCAATCAATGTGGGGAAATCTATTGCAAGCCATGGTCTGTTAAATGATATATTCTTACCTCTGTGCTGATCCTCCCTTTGGCTTGTAGATACATTGTGATTAGCGATGTGTTCTTTAGTTGATGTGAGTTAATAATTAGTGAATTAATTAATAATTAATTCACACCACTCATCACTAGTGTATTTTTAAGTTAGACTAAATACAACTAGTTCAACTAAGTTAAACAGAACACAACTCCACCAACTGTCTCATCAACTCCACCAAACTCTGCCACATGAGTTCTAACTGAAGTCAACCATGCAATAGCTCAACTAACCCTTAGGAAAAACGTATTTCCTTCTGTCAGCTGCATGTGCCACATCCAAGCATCAAACTGAAGTGCTCCAAGAGGATAAGATAATGTTTATAGTCTAAATATTATTAAGGGTTAATAATATTTGACTGTTCTATTTTTAGCCCGGCAGTCTAAAAATAGAAACCGCCCAATGTCTAAAAATAGAGGTCCATCTATTTTTACCAACTCGACCAATCATCCATAAATAACATCCTGCAACTCATAGACCATGATCCCTATGTCTAAAAATAGACATAGTCTAAAAATAGACTTTGCGCCAAAAATAGCCTGCGGGCCCACTTAGTGAAGGCGACTTCATTTCACTAAGCTCCATCATCTTGTTGCATTTTTAACACTCCCTCTCAACAAGATATCGATTATCTGCAACCCCTATCATGCCTCCGTGGTATTCAAATTTTCTCCTGGTGAGCGCCTTCGTCAAGATATCAGCATCCTGATCCTCCGTGGGAATATATGAAAGTAACATGATTCTCCGCTGCACACAATCTCTGATATGATGGTACCTGATGTCGATGTGTTTGGATCTGTCATGAAATACTGGATTAGCCGAGAGTTTAATGCAACTCTGGTTATCACAATAAATCACAGTAGGCTCCAAGTGTGACCCGAACAACCCGACCAGGATCTTCCTCATCCATATGGCCTCGCATGCGGCCAAGCTTGCTGCCATATACTCAGCCTCTGCTGAACTGAGTGCCACGGATCTGCGCTACCTTTATACCAAGAAAGAGGCGTACCGACCCGATGCGAAGATCCCTCCGGATGTGCTCTTTGGGTCGGGTTGGGCTCCCTGCCCCAATGCGCGTACGAGTGACCATGGCTTCACCCCGTCTCTGTACGTACCGAAACCCATATCCCGATGTGCCACTAATATAACGCAATACATGCTTGCCTGCCTTCCAAAAGAGCTTGGTAGGCTTAACCATAGCTTGCGAAAACTGGTTAACTGCATAGCATATATCGGGTCGTGTATTGACCAGATACATAAGCGACCCCACCAACTGTCGATAGACAGTGGCATCCACTACCTCCGTTGAAGTAACATCCTCCTTCCTGTGTCGGGGAAGAGGGTATAAACGGAAGCACGACCATGCATGTTGAACTTCTCCAGTATCTCCCGGGCATACTTAACCTGAGAAACAAACAGTCCACCACTGCGCTGCCAAATTTCCAATCCCAGGAACTAATGAAGGAGGCCCAAGTCCTTCATCTCAAACTCTTTTGCAAGATCCTCCTTGCATGAGAGTATCAACAGCTCATCACCTGTCAAAATCAAATCATCTACATAAAGTACAATGATCAGCAACTTACCCTCCACCACAATCTGGTATAAGTTAGGATCCGCCTCACTCTTGGAGAATCCAAGTGCGGTGAAATAACTGACCACATCGTGTGCCAGGCAAGGGTGATTGTTTCAACCCATACAATGCTCTCTTGAGTCTGCACACATGCAACTCACTGCTGAAGATCTCGAAACCTTTGAGCTGCTCTATGTACACCTCCTCCTCAATGACTCTATTAAGGAACGTAGTCTTCACATCCATCTGATGGATGTGCTACCCCATCTGCGCTGAGAGAGCTAGGATCGTCCGTATAGAAGAGTACCTTGCGACCGGTGCAAAGGTCTCCTCATAATCGATCCCCTCAATCTGCGAGAAGCCTCGGGCAACAAATATTGCCTTGTACTTCTCCACACTCCCGTCAGCCGCCTGCTTCACTTTGTAGATCCATCTCAAACCCACCACTGATTTCCCCTCCGATCTTGGGACAATCTCCCATGCACTGTTTCTGACAATCGAATCATACTCTTCCACCATGGCATCTACCCATGCAGGGTCCTCCACAGCTTCCTCGAAAGAGGATGGCTCTGTCACGACACATTTTCTCACAAGAGCCATGTATCCAGTGTACAATCGGTAGCGCTCTGTCTGCTTGTCTTTGTAGGTGTTCCTCTGACCTTCTGCATCTTGAACGGTCGCTCGCTGCAGCAATCTTCGCCCACCTCGATGGTTGGTCTTTCATGGTGGTTTCTTCACTCATGAACTTCCTCTTGTGGCTGATCCACATCACGACTCATCCTTAGGAACTAATAGCTCTCATCTCTGCTGATGGATGGATCTCTCAGCGAACACTTGCGGATTTCTCCCAAAATTTGATATCAGGTAACTGTAGGTCTTGCGAGCGTACGCGGAAAATACACACGATAGTTGTGGGGCGTATGGTCTGCCCCACAAATATCCCAACCTCTGCCGGTCGGCTCCGGCCTGCCGGCATCACCCGTCACATGCATGTAGACAGGAGATCCGAAAATCCACAAATGGGAAATATCGGGCCTCTTGCCAGAATAAGCCTCCTCTGGTGTACTCATGCCAAGAACCTTGTGAGGACAACGGTTCTGCACATACACTGCTGTATTGCATGCCTCAGCCCACAAGTGAAGGGGTAGGCCCTGATCATGCAACATCGCCCGTGCAGCACCCACGATCGTTCTGTTCTTCCGCTCAGCCACCCCGTTCTGCTGTGGGTTATGGGGTGCTATGAGCTCTCTCCGAATCCCTTCTGCGCTGCAGAACTCCTTGAATTCAGCCGAGATGAATTCACCACCGTTATCACTCCTTAGAGCAATCACCTTCTTCCCCGACTCCTTCTCGACCAGTGCTTTAAACTCACAGAACTTCGCGAATGTATCGCTCTTCTTTTGCATGAAGAAGATCTAGCACTTTCGAGAGAAATCATCAACAAAGATCACATAATACCTGTGCTTTGCTGTCGAAGCAACTGAGAAAGGACCACACACGTCTGTGTGAACTCTCTCAAGGATCGTTGTGGCGTGACTATCCTTCTCGTGAAAGGTGGCTTTCACATACTTCCCCAAGGTACACCCCTTGCACTGATCTGACTGCGCAAGAGTGCCCTTAGGAAGCCCAGTAGAAATCTGCTGCAGTATCTTCAAAGCTCCATGGTGAAGGTGGCCCAATCTCCGGTGCCACAGCTCACCATCATCCCGGCTCACCACTCCTTCTGCCTTGCATGCCATTGCTGCACAGCCATCTACTTGCAATTGATAAAGGTTCTTGACTCGAACCCCTATCTTTCGGGTTTCTCCAGTTGTCTTACTGCGCAGGAAAGCCTTTCCCTTGCTGAAGACAACATCATATCCCTTGTCTTCTAACATCGCCACAGAGATAAGATTCTTCTTCAATCCTGGAACATGCATCACTTCCTTCAATGCGAAGGGTTTACCAGACTCCCTCTCAAAGGAAATGGTACCGATACCGGTCGCACTGTATCTACCATCATCGCCCATCTCGATGTGCACTCCAAGATATTTCTCATCCAGATCAGTAAACAAATCTCGATCTCCTGTCATGTGAAAAGACGCACCACTGTCCATAAACCACACTGATCCCACCACACTTGAAGCCAAGCATGCGATCAGTGAAAAATCCAGCTCAAACTATGAGGCTAAGGCCTCTCTAGCTGCAGTTCCAGCAGCCTGCTTATTTTTCTTCTTCTGTGGACAATTAGTGGCGTAATGTCCGTGTTGGTGACAGTGAAAGCACTTCACCTTGGACATGTCCTGCTTGCCTTTACTTTTGGGCAGAAGCTTTCTTGCTCTTCCCCTTATTTTCTTTGGCAGCCAAAGCACAATTTTATTCATCAAGTGCCTTTGACGAAGATCCGTCCCTGGTAGTCTGCCTTATCTCCTCTTGCATGAGATCCGACCAAAGTCGCTCCCATCCCGGCAATTTCTCCCGACCATTGACAGAGTCCTGATAGGAATGCCAACTCTTCGGAAGACCAAGGAGAGCCAGGTCCACCAAGTCCTCATCATCGACAGTCACCCCCACACTTCCCAGCTCATCCCTACATTGGGTGAACTTAGTGAGGTACTTGGCGATACTGTCGCCTTTCTCCATCTTAATGTTTCTGAGTTTATCCTTGAGCGCCAACTTCTTCTGGTCGCTCTTGCTTTGGAATAGATCTGTCAACGCTTTCCACATCAAGTATGGAGAAGATTTTCCATGCAAGCTGGATACAATGTGATCCTTCACGCCCTCCAATAGAATATTTTGACATTTCGCCATCTTCTTTTGCCAAGCTTCAACTTGAGCAGCATCAGTAGGCTTTGGGACTTCATGATATATGAATTCCTTCAGCCTGTTATCATCTAATACCGCCTCCATTATGTCCTTCCATGCAACATAATTCGAACTTCCCTCAAGGGCATACTCCAGTCGTAATTCGTTGAAAGACATTTCAACTCTGGCACCAAGAAAACAAACTGCTGCAAAATTCGAATTCCAAGTTCTGCTGCAAATTCGAATTCCACCAGCTCAAAACTCAACCGCTTCTGATCTGTGAGAACAAAGTATTTCTAGCACAGAGATCGACTGTAGGGGAATTTACTGGATATATCACCTTTCAGAGAAAGGAAGGATCCAAAGGCTACCTGGCCCGCTTACAGACTCTGTCTACTGAAATAAATTGTAATCACTGTAATAGATCCGATGATCAATTCTCCCTCTGATACCATGTAGAAATTTGAATAATAGATGAATTATTCACCGAGATTATCCTGATTACACACTATTTAAGCTTCATGCATAATACATAACCTCTTCTACAATTGATCATCAATATGCAGAAATAGAAGCAGTCGCATGCGCACATTAAAACATAATCAAGCACACATATCAACACAGTATGTAATGGGGAAAGCAATAGCTGAAAACCCCCAAATATCTGTATATCATAATGATAGAGAACATGTAACAATACATAGCACAAAGCTCTCACATCTCTCAACACTATCTCACATGCTACACACAAACTAGCACGGAAGATGAACAAGTCACAGGTTCAAATCTCCTCAACAAGTCTGCCTGCCTCTACTGCGCAATCCAAGATGAGTAATGATGAGATCCAAGTTCGAATCCCACTAGCTTCAACTGTGCAATCCTCATTGGAAATCTCAATCGATGTGTGTGCAAATCTCATGCACAGCCATGGTCATAACTGATAGTCACACTCACCCTTTCACCCACCTCTAACACTGGTCTCCACTGAACTGTCCATGCATTGCAGTTAACTGATGTGTTCTTTAGTTGATTTATGAGTTAATAATTAGTGAATTAATTAATAATTAATTCACACCACTCATCACTAGTGTATTTTTTAGTTATACTAAATACAACTAGTTCAACTAAGTTAAACCGAACACAACTCCACCAACTGTCTCATCAACTCCACCAAACTCTGCCACATGAGTTCTAACTGAAGTCAACCATGCAATAGCTCAACTAACCCCTAGGAATAGCGTAATTCCTTCTGTCAGCTGCATTTTCCACATCCAAGCATCAAACTGAAGTGCTCCAAGAGGATAAGATAATGTTTATAGTCTAAATATTATTAAGGGTTAATAATATTTGACTGTTCTATTTTTAGCCCGGCAGTCTAAAAATAGAAACCGCCCAATGTCTAAAAATAGAGGTCCATCTATTTTTACCAACTCGACCAATCATCCATAAATAGCATCATGCAACTCATAGACCATGATCCATATGTCTAAAAATAGACTTTGCGCCAAAAATAGCCTGCGGGCCCACTTAGTGAAGGCGACTTCATTTCACTAAGCTCCATCATCTTGTTGCATTTTCAACAGATGGCGCGTTGGAAAGCCTAAAGAGTCTAATTTCCAAAAATTCTTGTGGTTTTCTGATCCAACTCCTGTAACCTTGTAAAAAATGAAAAACCCCTCAAACTGTAATTTGCGCACCGCCGGGCCTAAAACAGAGGCAGAAAGGTGATTTTTGAGGGGTCAAAACTGCTCCAAATATTCTGAAATTTGGTGTGGATGATGTGAAGGCTAGGATAAACCAAAAAATTTCAAGCTTTCCTCCTGAAGATGCTCCATATTTTTGCGGAGCACCAGTGGCACTGCTCAAACTAGGCCAAAAATTCTCAAAAAACAAAATTTTCTCCAAATTCCTTCAAAATTGGTGGAGAACTTCCCTAGATGTTTTTAGGCAACTGCTGAGAAGAATCAACTAAAATTCCAAGGCTGTTATGCTCATTTTCCTCTTTTATATTTTTTACCTCAAGGAGAGCCTCCTTGAGCTTGGCACAAGCAAGCCTGCTCTTCTTTGCGTAATGCTTGGTCATTTTCTTTTGGAGAGCAAGGCCTCTCTTGATATTCTTGAAAACCTTATGCTCACTTTTGTAATGTTGAATGATGTATTATGCCATGTCAAATTCCCTCTCTAGCTCTTTGATTGTGCATCTTTGGTTTGAAGTAGCAACCTAGTGGCCATCTCCTTATCCTCATTGTCACTGTCTAGGTCAATGCATTTGGGATTTTGTGTAGTTTTCTTGCCTTTATTACCTTTGCCCATATTTTCCTTACCATTGTCAAGTCTTTGAGCTAATGTAGATGACAAGGTCCCTTGCCTTTTGGAGGCAGCAAACACTTGCCTTTACCCTCTTAGATATGTGCATGTAAGAGGAGTGATGGAGGTTTTGGTGGTGTCTTCATTATGGATATGACCTTTGGTGTTGTCATAATCTCCCTTACCTTTACCATGATCTTCTTTAGTGATTACATTCTCTATTTGATTACTGCCCTTTCGACATTCAACACCCTCTTTATCTTCCTCAACATCTTCTTGGTCCTCACTTTGTTCATCTGCATCATCTCTTTTCGCACTTTGGGCTGACTCATTTGCATCACTATCATCACTGCATCCCTCTAATTTATCACTGTCTTTGTCTTCACCACTGCTGTTACACCATTTTTTGGTCATCTAACCTATTATCATCATATGGATCCAAGTACACAATGTAAGACCAATTTTACCCTAAGTAAAATTGTTTTCACTGTAAAAATAACTTAGTAAACCACCTTTATTAAGTTGTTTATGGTATAAATAGGAAACCCCATGAGGAAATATTAAATAAAGCTACATCTGTTTGATTTTCCTCAAAGAATAATTAATTAAACAATAGTTTGATTAATATTCCTGGTTATATTTAACCCAAAACAAGGAAGTTAATTAGATAGATCATTATCTTATTATTTCCTGAAGAATAGTTATTTAAACCTTATTTAAATAATATTCTTTGTTAAATATGACTAAATCACCCATAAATAATTAAATAAATCATTATTTATTTGATTATTACTCAACCACATCCTTAAAATGATAAATAAATCATTTATTTATTTATTATTTACAAATAAAGGGATTTAACTCAAGTCAAATTCCTTTTCCCTCAAACAAATATAATAAAATATTCCATAAAAGTTGGATCTTGATTTGGTTAATAATATTTTAATTATGCACCAATATCTAGACTAACTCAATATTTTGTTATAAATAAAAGGGTTTTCCCATTCATTTATCACCTTTTGTTGCCTAAGATCACTCTGGATCTATACTTTTGGTCTGACTATTGATCCACCATCATAGTCATATTTTGCTACCATTTTTGTCTGGGTTTTCTACACCATCAAGAGAGAGGAATTTTAGATCTGAAGTGCTGAGGACTTACAAGAACCCATCCCATTGAGGAGAACTGGGAACACCCTCCTGTGTTTTCCTCCCAGGTGCCCCTAATACAAAATTCATTCAACATATTCTTGTCTTGTCTATTGGATGCATGGAGTAAATCTTATTTTTTCTACTGTTTAATGTCTTCTAATGCATAGATCTATATTTTTGCAGCATTTATCTTGATCACCTAACTGCAGATCTGAAGATATTGGCAGTCATCTCTGCTGTTAGGGATGTTGGTTATGCACAACTAAAGTGGTCTTTTTTGGTATGCTTGGAATTAAGATTCATACTAATAACTGGCGACTCCACACGGGTTTACGATTACGACCTTTGTCGTTTTTCTGATCCTTGCATATCCAGCTGCTTCAAACCCTAGGATTTCTTTTCAGCCCCTTGTTTTTTGCTTTCTTGATGTTTTTTTTTAACCTATAAAACCCTAAAACAATACAAATTCTAACTTCCGTGTGTTTTCGGACATATTGCGCATGTGACAGACATCAGCCGCAGTTGAGATGACAATTTTTTTTTTTAATTTTTTTTTTTTTTTAATTTTATTTATTTATTTTTATTTTTATTTTTATTTTTATTTTTTTCTGAAATCTGCCGCCAAAAGTGCCGGAAGTGCAAGTCGCACTTTTCAGCCCAAAACTGTGACCTGGACCCTCAGGGTGCACCTTACAACCCAAAAAGTGCGACCTCTGCTGAAAACAGGTCAAAAACTGCGACCTGGACTTTTTGCAAGGATTTTTTTGAAAGTATTCTGGGTTTTTCTGAGCCTCTGTTTAGGGTTGTCTGACCTTCATCTTCGCCCGTTTTGGACTTGTACTTGTTTTTTTTGCTCAACTAAGTGGGAACCTAGCCCCCTAGGGCTTCAGTACCCTCCACTTTTTGCGGAAGAGCTTTTGCTGTTGCAGGTTGTCTGAAATTCAGAGTCTTCAACCATTTTTTCAGATCTGATACCTCACCTTCAGATCCACTTCATATCGGCTTGCTATCCATCCAAATCATCTCATTTAGCTTTGTTTGGTTTTTCCTCTAGGGTTCACTCTGTTTCCCTCTGGAGATAGCCTTTCGCCACCTCTTTTTGCAACAATTTTTCCCTCTGATCTGTTGCTGTTTCTACACCACTTTCCAGCAGATTTGGTCCTTTAGATGCATGTCCCTCCCGACCTTAGATCTATTAGGTTTTTTAGTGTGTTTTGATTAGTTTTTTACTCACCTATAGAATATTTGTTGAGAGGCCTGCCTCCTTGGGTTTAGATTCTTGCATTATTAGCTATTTATTTTATGTTTTTGCAAGCTTATATATTGTCATTTGCAAGTTTATTTGTAGCTATACAACACATTTTTTCTTTTTTCTCTACAAACGTCTGGCTTTAAAAATTAAAATTTACACACTTCACACACACACCCTAAGCGAAAAAGGGCTTGGTTAACACCGCCAAGCAAAGACTCTAAAACATTGAAATCAATTGATCCTGCACCTCTCTGCCCTTGTTTCAACATTGTAATCAGTTGATCCCGCACCTCCCTGCCCTTGTCGGTCTCTTTTTCCTTTTGTGCCATGTTTGTGTCGTCATCATTGCACCACCAAGGCATTTATCCCAGAGACTTCTTGGCCTTCATCCTTAGTTTTCGGTTAAAATACTTACTCCTCCGCGTAGGGTTTGAGTTAGTTCTCCACCAAGTTCGCACATCGACTCTTCTTCTGGTTCTTTGAGTTCTCTTTCTCGGTCCGCTTTCAGTTCTCCCCCTGATACCTTCACCATGTCTGGTGTAGGACCTAATACTGGTGGTAATCTAGGCCCTCATGCTGGGAATACCACTAGTGGGACTGCAATAGACACTACCCTGGCTGCGCCCTTGCTCCCCTTCATGGCAGGCCTCGGCCTCCTCGATTTTGACCAATTGATAAATGACCCTATACACCATGACGCTAGTTGGCCTGCTATTCCGACGAAGCTCCCTTCCGACATCCCAAAGTTTTAAGGCCTTGCTAGAGAAGATCCTTCAAATCATGTTTGATCTTTCCACATGTGGTGTTCGTCTAACTCCATTACCGATGACTCTGTCCGTTTTTGGTTGTTCCAACGAAAGCTTACAGGTGAAGCTTATAAGTGGTATGTTGATCAGGCCCCTTCCTCTCATACCACCTTTGCGACTCTGCCCGAGTTTTTCTGTCTTACTTACAGCTTCCCCTTCGTTATGACACTGGTATCGAACTTTTGACTTCTTTCCGTCAATCATCTGTGACCTGCCTATCCGATCACATCTAGGAATGGCAGAGAAGAAAGAGCCTATGTCAAGCCCCTACCTTCGAAGACCGTGTCTACATGGACTAGTTCCTTATATATCTCTTTCCTCTTATCGGGAAAGATGTCGCATCACATTTTCCTCAAACCGAAGAAGATGCTCTCCAAATGGCGTTAAAATATGACCTGATCTACGCTTAGTCGAGTTATGTTTATATCGTTCTACCTGATCTTCCCACACTTGGTGGTGCCAACGCATTGGGGGGCACCTCATGCCGCTGACAGTATTGTTGGAGCTCTCTCTAATCCATACGCTCAACCTCCCATGGGCTATCGTTTTCCTGGGGGGGTAGCACCTCTTGCACTTTTCCCCTTCCCGGTAGCACGTATCCAGGATACGACATGCCTCCTCTTTTTGCCCAACCTCCTGTTTACCACACTATTACCCAACCCCCTTATTATCCATATCCACTGCCTGGTACTCCAGCTCCTCCAACGTTAGCACCTCCACCTCCCAGTGTTGCGCCTAGTCAGCCGACTGTGCCTACTAATCCTTTCCCTCAGCAAGGATTTGTGGCTACCCAACCACCTGAAGGTCAGGCAGCCACTCAACCTCTTCCATCTGGTACCCCCGATTACTAGATCCTCGTGATGAACTCTGACCAACCTATTATCGTTGACCTCAACCTTCAGACTTGGTCCCGTCAGTGCACCAAGCCTCCCGCTACGTCTGTCCCCGAGCCACCTCCTTCAGTTTCTAAAGAGCCTCTTTCGACACATAATGGTTCCTTAAATATCCCTCAGCCTAAGGCAGAGGTCCATACCAAGATCCCTAAGGGACCACTATGCCAAAACGCTGCTTCTGGCAAAGCTTCCCATTCATATAGTATAGTAGATGATTTGGCGCAATTCCTTGCCGCCATCTCAATGCTGGAACTCCTCCAGTCGTGCCCTTCACAACGAAAAGCTCTACTATCTACCATGGGCGCTGTAAACCCTGCCGATGATCTCTTGATTGTATTCGATATTGACCAGTCAGAACATCCTCCTCTTCCTGCTTCCGTTGTCTTCCAAATCCCTGTCAAAATCCAGAACGCTCACATTTTCGGTGTATCATTGATGAGGGGGCATCCACCTATGTGATGTTCACTTCGGTTTGGAAGCAACTCGGATCACCTGAGTTAGCTCCTTCCACGATCACTCTTCAAGCGTGGGATGGCCACACCTCCCAGCCCATTGGCCTATTCCACAATTGTCCTATTACTCTTGCGGGCAAGACTGTTTGCATTGACGCAGAAGTCATTGATGCCCCTTTAGATTACAACATTCTATTGGGTCGTAGCTACACCTATGCAATGTCTACTGTCCCATTTGTGGTTCACCGCAAGATGTACTTTCCCTATAATGGAAAGATAGTCACCATTGACCAGTTGAAATATTACGAACCGAAGACTCAGACCTCCCTTGAGTCCATCATATCTTCGGTGGCCAATAAGAAAACCGTCGACCCTTTGACCAGTGTCTCAGCCGGAGTCTACAAATATTCCTCATTGCTTGGTACATTCCCTAGTCTTCCTCCTATATCTGATCCCATCTCATCGAATTTTTTCATGATGCAATCATCTCGGGTTGTCCTTAAGCAGCCCGCCTCAGCTAGTCAGCAGCCTCCTCACCCTCCACAACCTACTCCTAGCCCTTCGATTTAGCCTTCTGGACCTCCTCCTCCTGGCCCTTCAGCTGGTATCCATGAGCCTCTTTACCCTTCTGGAACGGTTCCTCCAGGCCTTAACCATTTAGGAGCCGTCCCGGCTAGCCCTTACCCCTCCGGTCAGATAATGTTCCTAGCTCCACTCCCAGGAGTGTACACGGTACCTGTCATGGCCACGCCCTCTCTTCCTAACTTGACCCTTGGGATTCTCGTCTGGTACCTTGATCCTCCAGCCGCCACCCCGCCTGGTCAACCAAAACCTTATCTTGCTTTGAACCTAGTTCAACCAGTCCCCATGACTTCTCCCGTGGCCCCAGTGCCTTAGCCACCTCAATAGGAACCACCTCCTATTGCGACCGCTTCGGGTATGAAGGGAAAAGCTCGCAAGGAGGCAACAAAAGACAAGGCTTCTCTGACAAACCCTGCCCCTCCTCGGCCTCCAAAGTGCACCATCCAATGTGCTTTGTGTGATGTTGTCGGTCATGCCACACATACTTTTCCAGATTTGCCTCATCTCAAGCCCATGGTTAATGTCGTGTTCCCTGAGTCTATGGTCCTGGAAACCTCTATTCCTTCCTAGACTGAAGCCAGGAACCCCAAGACTATTCACACAAACCACCCCTGTGCTTTGTGTGATTTTCATGGCCATTATACCCACCTCTGTCTCCGCCTCGAGGAATTATGCACCTCTCTAGTGACAGTTTTCCAATTCGAGGCCAAGCACAACGAGCCCACCGCTCCCTTATTTGCACGTTTTGCTTCGGAAAAACCAAAGGACATGAATACTCCCATTGAAATTCCCCCTCCTGATGTCGAGATGACGGAGCCTTCGTCCACCATTTTCTACCTATCGTCATCCATGAGAACCTTGGTGGAAGTCCCCTTGGAGACTTTCCCTGATGTTTCGTCTGACCTCCCTTCAGCAATCACCCTGGGCTCAACATCGGTAGATCCTTTATCTGCTTACTCTTCTATCACCCCTTGTGATGATGCACATGTGAACCTCTCTTCTCATGATGATGAGTCAGGTAGCTTCGTTGCGTCAGGTGGTCTTTGTTCCACCAGTCACCCCATCTTCTATCACAATGACGACATTATGGAAAAAATCACCACCCTTGACTTTATCTATCCCCCCTTACATTGAACCTATGCGTTCGAACCACATACAACTTGTGGCCATTATATTGAAACCCAATGTTTGGGTAAGGGGGCACCCATATTTGAGAGACCAGGAGAAGCAATTCTCCAAAACTCTCCTAGTGTATCTGGTCGTGTCGACTTCAGTACCAGTATTCTTCCACATTTAGAAGAACCTCTAAAGTTCCATATCACTTCAGATCACTCTGGGGATGATACCCATTATCATTCCTTCATCTTACATCGACAACCCAGTCTCTTAGACATTGTTGTTGACCAACCTATGGGTTTTATAGGAGAACATCAGTTCATTATCTCCAAATCCTCTCTTTGGGATAGTGACACCATGTATGCCAACCCGGAAACTTAAAGTCCATTTGATTCATATATGCAGTACCAAAAGAGATTGGTAATCCTCCATTTCCTTTCTCAAACTGCATAACCAGAACGAAAACAAATGACGCACCACATCATTAAACTGTGTTTAGATTCCCCTTTTTATAAATACATTTTGGCATGACCACAACATGCTTGGGGCACCTATGCCCCTCAACCATAAAAATCCCATATCTCAGTAAAAAAAAGCACTGAATACCCCTTTCTCTGACAGGTCGCACTTTTCAGGTCATTTCCTGGGACAGGTTGCAGTTTTATGCCCAGTACCTGCTACCAAGGTTGCAGAACAGACCCCAAAAAGTGTGACTTGGCCCGTTCATGAGCTCTGGGTACCTAAACTGAACTCTCAATCCACTAAAATGAAAGAGTAGGATTAGGCCTCTTACCTGCAACTGACAGATCTCAATTCCAATGGTCGGTTTGTCTGCTTCGATCACCGCACGATTTAGGGCCTTCTCTCCTCACTACATTCACCATAGATCCACCTGCAAATGAGTGAATTTGGAGGGAAAATGCCTTATTAAAAGAAAACCCCTGATTTTTCTTTCTCTTACTGCGGCCAAACTGTAGCTCAGTTTGATGAACCGTATGTACCATTAGAAATCTCTCACCGAGCCCTCAAATGGGTATTTATTAGTTTTTAGTGACTTGATACTTCACCAGGACACATTTTATCCAGGAAGCGTCACTTCACCCCTCCTCAAAATCGAATTTCTTCACTTGCAACACTCGTACTTGGGGCACCACTTGGCCTCCATACTTGTCCACGCTCGTGTTGATGTTAGTCGTGAGTTACCATCTTGTACTCATGTTTTTATGGTCCCCCATTGGACCTTTATTGTGTGGTAGCACCATCGAGTCTCCCTTGTTTAGAGCATCCGAATTGAGTCATCATCGCATTCATGGAGTCTATCCCGAGTCCCTTTTTATCTCGCTATAGCCCTCCATCCTTCATTTCTTGGTCCCTCTCTCATGTCGCACATTATGGCCTTTAGTCCCACTGTCCCCTATCCCTCATGATATTGTGTCAGTCGTTGCCAGGTCATCCATGCCCTTTATGTTCTAACAAGGGAAGTCATCCGTTCGCTACTCAGTACCCCCCATTTCATCATCATCATTGGTGTCAGTCTATCAGTCACTCTACTATTTTCTCTCATGCCTTAGTTGAGGATCACTTATTGCCTCACCTATGGTGGACCTCCTTCTGACGACATCAGCTCATTCATTCCAGAAGACAGGTCTAGAGGGCGGTGTACCTTGGTTCCAACTTCCACTCTTGTTCGGTGCCCCAGATCAGGCAAAGGGACTCCTTATTTCCCTTTGAATTGATTGTTTCTTAGCTCCAGATCCTTTCAGCATGATCGAGATCCATATAATTGATGGTTCAGTGATGCAGCAACTGATATCGGTGATTCCCGGGTGTGTGTGAGATGTCCCAACCCTCATGAGGGGGTGGCCCTACAGGTAGCCCCCCACATACCCAGATGAATTCTTCACTTCAAACTTCGTTTTAGCTCCACAGATTTGATGATGTCGGCCTCAGCCGCTTGCAATGCCTTCTTGATTGCATATATCAGTCAGATTTTTAGAGCCCTTTCCTGTTTACAGGGGCATCTAGGTTGTATTTGTATCTCATGTACTCAGATATTGTTGTACATGTCCTGGCTATTATCCCAGGCACAATATGTATGTGGGATTCATTATCATGTTATTTATCTGGCTCATGTTTATGCTAACATATAATATATTGGCCAGTCCCGTGGTTTTCCGGATGCCTTATTTTTTTTACTATTGCCATCGTGGGCATAGGTATGCCTCCCCCGCCGCCTATAGCAAGTACTCCCTTATAAAAGAGACTTATCGCACCTGTAAGTCTCACCTCCTCAAGGTCTAATCCTTTCAGCACTTTGGTCTACCTTATACTTCTCTCTCTTTTACTTACCCTTCGGTGTCTAGTGATTGAGTTCTTACACCGTACTTCGGTCATATGATTAGCTCCTAACGCTCGCACGCTGGGGGGCAATCTGTTACACCATTTTTTGGTCATCTAACCTATTATCATTAGATGGATCCAAGTACACCATGTAAGACCAATTTTACCCTAAGTAAAATTGCTTTCACTATAAAAATAACTTAGTAAACCACCTTTATTAAGTTGTTTATGGTCTAAACAGGAAACCCCATGAGAAAATATTAAATAAATCTACATTTGTTTGATTTTCCTCAAGGAATAATTAATTAATCAGTAGTTTGATTAATATTCATGGTTATATTTAACCCAAAACAAGGAAATTAATTAGATAAATCATTATTTATCTTCTTATTTCCTAAAGAATAGTTATTTAAACCTTATTTAAATAATATTCTTTGTTAAATATGACTAAAACACCTATAAATAATTAAATAAATAATTATTTATTTGATTATTACTCACCCACATCCTTAAAATGATAAATAAATAATTTATTTATTTATTATTTACAAATAAAGGGATTTGACCCAAGTCAAATTCCTTTTCCCTCCAACAAATATAATAAAATATTCCATAAAAGTTGGATCTTGATTTGGTTAATAATATTTTAATCATGCACCAATATCTAGACTAACTCAATATTTTGTTATAAATAGAAGGGTTTTCCCATTCATCTACAACTTTTGTTGCATAAATATCACTCTGGATCTATACTTTTGGTCTGACTATTGATCCACCATCATAGTCATATTTTGCAACCATTTTTATCTGGGTTTTATACACCATCAAGAGAGAGAAATTCTAGATCTGAAGTGTTGAGGAATTTCAAGAACCCATCCCATTGAGGAGAACTGGGAACACCCTCCTGTGTTTTCCTCCCAGGTGCCCCTAATACAAAATTCATTCAACATATTCTTGTCTCATCTATTGGATGCATGGAGTAAATCTTATTTTTTCTGCTGTTTAATGTCTTCTAATGCATAGATCTAGATTTTTGCAGCATTTATCTTGATCACCTAACTGCAGATATGAAGATATTGGCAGTCATCTCTGCTGTTAGGGCTGTTGATTATGCATAGCTAAAGTGGTCTTTTTTTGCATGCTTGGAATTAATATTCATACTAACAACTGCTGTGCTCACTTTTCTCTTCTTCACCATTATTTCCTCCTTTCTGTTTGGTCTGAAAGGCTTTTGACCTTTATCACCACCACTACTGTTGTCAGCTCTTGACATGTTGATAGGAGATGTTGGATTGCAAATTAGGGCTTGATGAAACAAGGTCAAGACGATGATGGAGTCAAATTTGGAGAATGAGAGGTGTGGACGCTAGGGCTCTAGGGTTTAAGTGGCTTTGTAACTTGAGGAGGTTTTATCATGAGAGTATGATAACAGCTTAAAATCTCTTAGCCACCTGTTGTTATGACATCCGTCACCGAGCTGGGATGTCTAATGATAAGGAGCTTTATACTGCAAAGCAAATACAAGAGGGACTGCATGGACTGTCAAAGCCCCTTTTTCACCTATCGAAACCCTTGAAAAGGCTAAAAATTCACCTTTTAGCTTTAAAAGCGCTCATTCTAACACATCACGCCTCTAAGCACCTTTCAGCTTAAGCCCTTAGCCCCCATTTCTCATATGACCCAGCTCTATGACCGACGGCTAAAATTCCTTTAGCCCTCTTCGGCCATCGGACTTCGTTGGTTCCCAACTCCACTCATTTTCTCTTTTGTTTCACCGCCGAGGTTCATCTTTGCCGAAGAGATCCTAAACGTTGATCTCCGCAGATCCAACGCCCATCGCGCGTTCCGTTTTCGCCTGTCTGCTATCGCACATCGCTCATCGCCACCCTACATTCCTTATCCATTGAATTATTTTTCCGTCGATGTGCGAAACCCTGATGCAATCCCGACCGTTGATCTTCGCAGATCCAACGGTCATCGCTCATCGCGCTTTGCCCATCCATTGCACATCGCACTTCGCTGTACTCCATTTTCACTCTATATTTTCACCACCGATATAATCTGAGCCGTTGATCGCAATCAATTCAACGACTATCAGGCCTCCCTCAGCTCCATTTGTCATCCCCCGCGATGGAATCTCGACCATGGATCCTCCTGGTCCAACGGTCGGCACTATCTCGCTGTTTCGCTATCCTCCGCCTCATTCATTCATTTATGCAAAGCTGCGACATGATCTGGACCGTCGATCCTCTAGATCCGACGGTCATCGCACCTTCGCGCTGTCTCCATCCTCTTGTTCAAACCCCTTCTGCCTACCATTCCTCGATGAGATTTCAACCATCGATCCTCCTGATCCAATGGCTAGCACACCTTTACCTTTCACCCCACTCACTTTCCTCCAATTTATCTCCGCCGTTGATCAAGCCCGATCCAACGGTCACCGCCAATCTTCCACTCTACCCGTGGGCACTCTCAGCGCATGAGTTAACACCGTGAGTGCCTCTGCAATTGACCTGGTTGACTGCGGAAGATTTCATATCAACGACTGAAATTTTCTGCGGAGGCACAAGCCAAGAAGTTGATCCGTAACCCGCAGCACCCCCGTAGTTGATCTCCACCATTGATGTCCTCATGATCCAACGGTCCTCGCTCCATTTCTCCTTCACTACTTTCCCGATCACTCATCCAATATTGCACTTCCCTGCTCTGATCTGGACCATTGATCTCCCTCATCCAACGACCCACATCACTCTCGCATTTATAACCCCACAACTGATCATCCCACTACATGACATGATTGCTAACGTCATTGTCGATCCCACCCGATCGCGTAGGTACGTTTGTCGCTTTCAACCACTGCCGTTGATCTAATTTTCCCAGATTAGACGGCTCTCGTTCGTTTTCGCACCCAATTCACAACAGCTCCCCAACGCGCAACTCCGACACGAAATGGGCAGTTTTGTGAGGACACGCATCGCCCACTTGAATATATCGCGTTCATTCTGCTCCTTACCGCTTACCACCTTCCGCCTGTGTTTGGTCAATTTAGTGTGTCCTAAATTGCTGCATTTAATTTTTCAATCCGGGAATCGTAAGCTAATGAAGTGCGGCGCACTATATGTGCAAGATAACCCATTTCTTAACTTTTTGTCGTTTTTGGTTTTTCTAAGGTGAAATGGAAATTCTAAGATGAAAACAAGTTTGGTTATGGTTGTTCAAGGAAGTGATATCCCCTATAATGATTTACCAACTTGAAACTTTAAAAATCAAATTGAAATTTACAATAACAAGACTTGAAAGAAAATGAAAAATGTACTGCTGAAATGAAAAGGTGCTGCTAATCTAATAAATCAAAACAATAAACTAGTGAGCATGAAAACCAAACTATTCTTGCTGCCAACTAAACACAAAAGAAACTATGCTTAAGGAAATTCAAAATTTCAACAAAATAAATCTAAATCAGATTACATCAATTTATCTTCTGACCCTTCATCATTAGTCTAGCTATGATTTTCGGAAGTAATCATAAACAACTTGAGTAAATGATATTTAATTTGTAGAAAGTAAACTAACACTAAACCATACACTCATGATTCAATCCCTCACCATCAGTCCAGCTGTGGCTTTCGGAGGCAACTGAAGATGTCATGCATGATTTAATATATCTAAATTTGCAGAAAAGAAACTAATACTAAACTACACATTTCATAATGCAATCCCTCGCCATCAGTCCAGCTGTGGCTTTCGGAGGCAACTGAAGATGCTATGAGCAGATTAGTATATCTAAATTTGCAGAAAATAAACTAATACTAAACTACACATTTCATAATGCAATCCCTCACCATCAGTCCAACTGTGGCTTTCGGAGGCAACTGAAGATGCTATGAGCAGATTAGTATATCTAAATTTTAACTACTGAAGAAAATAAACAAAGCTGAAATGAACAGAGCAATACTGAAGTTAAACAAAAGCTATGAAAAGCAAACTAGCAGCAGAACAATGTTAGTTTCATGTCATTAGTCAAAAAGCTATAAAAATGCCTGGGCTGCCCATCTAAAACCTGAAAAACATAAATACTGATCAGTGATTAACAATCATAAAGCATGAAAGAAAGAAATGAAATGGAAATTATGGAAGTGTATAAACAGAAATGAAACAACTGCAAAGTATGAACATATGAATGGATTATGATACAATGATTTCTAAAGAAACGAAATGAGAAATAGACACTAATACACAAAACCTTAGCTGAGCAGGGGCCCTCTACACAGCCTTGGCAACGGTCCTCAAATACGAATTAAGTTGAAAAACAGAGTCTTCTCATATTAAAAAGCAGTTCATTACAGAATGGTAATGTTACGGCACAAGTGCAGCGTAATCACTACAGAGCATATTAATCAAAAGATAACAGAGACTACATTCACTAATAACGACTAACTTCATATGCGTATGCAAACGCACTATATATAACAACAAACTATAACTGTCTCCTAAAGTTCATGCTGGTAGAGAGCACGTAGACCACTACGTCCACGGATATAGGAGTATGGCCGTGTTGGAAAGTGAATCTACGAGAGGTGGATGCTTGAATTCGACTCTAGAGCCCTGTACAGATGTCGATTTATCCTCCGTAGGCTTAGAAACGGCCGTATGGATCTTTATGTGACACGAAACAGAGTCCGGCCGACATGAAACTCCATGGTTGAATTCCATGTGGACGCCTTTGACCGCGGCTTCTTTGGACGAGTTTTCTTGAACCAATAGGACACGAACCATGTCCACGTCATTCCTAGCCTGCCCATGTGGCTCGTTTCCCTTGTAGACACCTGTAGCATATAGTTTCACAAAATAGCTGCGGAAAGTTGCAGCAGCTGCGGAAAGTGGCAAGATTCCGCAGCTGAATGAACAAAATCTAGATCAAATAGCAAACACAAAAATATAATTAAAAACCATGTTAGATGCTCTTTTGCACATGATATTGACAATCTGGGAATTTTAGGTGAGTGAAAAAGGTATGGAAAAATGTATGGAAAAGATGCAAATTTGGGACTCAACATACCCCCACTGTGAAGGTGTTGCATGTCCTCATGCAACCAAAATTTTGATACTCTTTGTTCAGTTCATGTGCCTTGACACTTTAGCCAGCACATCCAATCCTCTCCTCTTCTTCCTTGGTACTGCCAACATTCTGGGTTTCTTCATTAAGCACCTAAATTTGATATTTACAAGTGCTCTGCTCAATTTCTGGCATTTCCTTTTCTATTTCTTATTCTTCTTCTGCCATATTCCCAAATGTAACATAGTATTATCATGGATGATCTTGTCCAGTTTGCCTTGTTCTTCTATTGTTTCATTTTCATTTTTGATGTGCCTATTTAAAAGTCTACCTCAAAAATTTCGTTTTAATGATTGGAACTGAATCATCCCTAATGTATGAGGTCAATGGAAGAAGTACTTGATCCGTGGCCGCTCTTTTCCAAAGATCTCTGCTATAGTCATAAACCTCCCGCCGTTTGGGGTCTATTTCTGTGTGTCATTTTTATTAAATGTCCCCAAAATGTCGAAAGAGAACATGAAGAAAAATCAAGCCGAGAGGGCTCAAATTACATCAATATTTTGCTGAGAATAAGATGGAGTATGCTCATTGTCTGATTGGGAATGGAATGAACCAGGTTCACTAACTGACTGAGATGGACTATGGTCAGTTGGGGACTGTTCAGATGTCTCCTCACCCAAATCAATGAAATGAGGACCCTTAATTTTCGTTTTTCTCAATTTCCCCTTAATCCTGCTGCTTCTCCTCACACGCTGTGGTACACTACCCTTTTGTTCTTGTTTTCCTTTCTCTGCCTTCTTGGATATAGATGACTGTTTTTGAAGATAAACTAATCTTTCAGAGAGCATTTGATGATCTTCTTCTTCAGAAGAAGGAGTTTTATGTACAGCCTCAATAGTTTCTTTCCCTTTTGGTATTATTGGCTTCTTACCCTTGATTTCCTTCTTCTTCCTTTTTACCAATCTCTCTTCCCTATCAGTTCTTTTCATAGTAGTAGTAGGAGTGTTTTGGATTTCATCAATTGTTCTTTTCCTTCTACTTCTTCTTGCTGTGCTAGCTGCGGGAATTTCCTGAGTAGGAGTAATTTGGGTTTCAACATTTATTCTTTTTCTTCTACTCCTTCTAATTGAACTACCTTCAGGAATTTCCTGAGGTTCTTCAAAGAAATTTCTAACTAGAAATTGTTCCCATGTATATTTTCTTTCCTTTAGCTCCTTTTCAATCAGAATTTTTATAAGGCCGTGGTGATATAGATGAGGCTCTACATCTCCTAAGTGTTTTTGAACAGTCACAGCCATTTTCTTCAAGCTATTGAATAGAAAATACGGGAGATTGAGAGTTTGGTTTTCTAGAAAATTCATCAATAGCCTGGTATGGTACATGTACATGGACCCAAAACGGCCTTCACATGTAATGAATTTATGAACAATTAGCAGTAAAGTGGCCCATTCTTCCTTCAATGCATGCACAGGAATTCCTCTCTTAAAAACAGTTATGTCCATACCTTGGTTTCGTAAGATTGTTCTCCATGCCTCATCACTGATGCTTTTATTTTTGAACCAACGCTCTCCCTCCTGAAGAAGTTCTGTGGCTGTTGCTATAGATGCTTCATTGACTGCAAACTTGAGGTCTCCAATCTCTGCTTCCGAGCCATCAAACGACCTTGCAAATGCTTTCGTAACTTCTTTGTGATAACCTCCGAATTTCTGAATAAAACGTAGCCATTTTGCTTTCCTCAATATCTCTTTTGCTTGCGGATATCCCTCTATAAACTTCGGTCCTTCCGGCTCTGCTCTTAGCAATTTACCCATTTCACTTTTCTGTTCTTCACAAATTTGCCTTCGTGAGGGTTTCAAATGGAAATAGAATGGTTAAATGCACAGGAACGAGCACAATGGCTGTGGGGATGTATCATAAAATGGGAATGAGCACTATAAACGGAATGGAGTGAGACTGTGGGTAGATATCCGGGAGTGAGAATGATCAAAAGGAACGAAATGGAATGAAACAGTGGGTAAATATCCGGGAGTGAGAATGAGCAAAGTGGGGTTTTGTAAACACGGCAGAGACACGACAAAGAGATTAACAAAGTATAATACATTCGGCAGCGTTTTGAATTTTGGTGGCTGCGCAATAAATATGAACACGTTTCAATCAACGGTTATGAATTCATGCGGCTGTGAGAGTTTTTGATCAAATCAAATACGTCTCATTATCTCCGGTGAGATATTGGAACATGAGTGAAAATCGGAATTTTAATGATGAAACCGTTTGTGAATGAATGCAAGAGGATAATATGGAGATCGTGAAAGGTTACGGAACTGTCAATATAATCATTGTGTGTAATGGATAGAGCTCATGGTTCAAAACTATATAAAAATGTGTTTTTCAATGCTATTTGAAATAAATTTTATTCATACCTTTGGAATCTTTGCCTTTTCCCTTGGTCTTCAACTGATTGATCTCCATTGGTGTCTTGAATGCTCCATGTCTTTATTTTTGATTCTCTCACCTGCATTTTATTTTCTAATAACATCTGACTGTACATTCTCTTTGAAAACAGAGTAGTAGCTGCGGAATCTGCTTTTGGCTGCGGAAACTGGAGTCAGCTGCGGAAACAGAGGTCAGCTGCGGAAACTGACACAGCTATTACTTGGTTGAATAGAAATGAACAAATGACAAATGACCAGATGGAAATGGTCATGAAAAAGATTTTTATTGATGGAATGGAATGAAACGAAGTGGAATGAAGTGAAATGAAATGAAATGAAATGGAATGTAGTGGAATGAAATGGAGTGGGTGGTGACAAAGCTTATGAAATGAAAGAGAGAGATTTTTTTTTGGAAAATATAGAGTGTCAGGTGTCCCTGATTTTCACCCTATATTTTCTGCATAAGACTGCCAATCAATGATTGGTTTTCAGGCTTATACCATTTTTTTTTTTGGAAAACAAAAGCTAGGCTGGTGGAGAAGAAGAATTCTTCTGTACCAGCCTGATTGCAGAACTTTCTTGAAACATCTTGACAAAATCCTCTTTTGAGAGTGGCTTATGATAAACTTTCAATCTATGGTCATTCACAATAAGAGGAGTTTGAAACTCATCAATGGTCTTGATTCTTACAGCTCCATTGCTAAAGATCTTGTCAATCTCATATGGCCCAAGCCAATGAGTCTGAAATTTCCCTTGAAAAATCTTTAAACTTGAGTGTCTTAATGCCCAATCTCCTTCTTGAAACTTCTTTTCTTTGATATATTTGTCTATTACCATTTAGTTCTTTGATATTGAACTAGATCGGTTCTTAGAATTGCTTCTTAGTAGGTCTCCATCTAAGCAATTTCAAGCTGCTCCATTCTATGCTTTTGGGCTTAAAATAAGTCCATCCCCAAGTTGTTGCTATCTTGAAGGTCTTGGAACTCAATGGGGGCTGAGCTGCTTTTCCCATAAACAAGTTCATAGGGAGAATGTCTGTTGTATTCCTCCATGTGTAGTTAAGCAGGCCCACAAGGCTTCGGAAGCCTTCTGCCCAATCTTTTCTATGTAGATGAGCAGTTTTGGTGATGATACTTTCAAAACTTTGTTTGTGGACTCCACTTGACCATTTTCTTGTGGATGGTAAGGAGTAGATCTTCGTGCTTGATTTTGTATTCTTCCATCAACTTTTCCACCAAATTGGATGTGAATTGGCTCCCCCAGTCTGTCACAATTTCCTCCATGGAGCACAAAGCGGTAAAAATATCCTCATAAAGAAAAAATGAACAAGCCAGATTTTCGATGGCAGATACTAATGCTTTAGCTTCTACCCATTTAGTAACATAATCGGTACAAACCAATATATGTCTTGCTTGAATGGTGGATTAATAGGTCCCGATGAAATCTAAAGCCCATTTTTTCGAAAGGGTTCAATGAGTACAGTGTTGCAATGGCATTTCATTTGAAAGGGTAGGTTCCTATGCCTGTGACTATCACACCTTTGACATATTGTTTTGTCTTTGAAGAGGAAGGCCAATAATATCCCAAAGAAAAGGATTTTATAGGCCGTCCTTTATATAAAGTGTCGCCGCATGGTTCATCATGACATGCCTTGAAATATCGAGGCATTTCATCTTCCATGACATCTTGATCACAAGATCGTACTGTTGCAACAATTACTCGTTAGAAATCCATGAATATTTTGAACTCTCTGAATAATCTTTCGTTTTTCTCTTGGAAATAAATGTGAAGGTAGTTTTCACAGCAACCAAATAGTTGGCAATATACGCATACCAAGGGGTCTTAATAGTTCTTGCAAACAAGTGATGTCGGAAATTTATCTTCTCACAGGAGAATCTTCTTTAGTATTGAATCCTAGACAAGAAATCGCTCTTTGTATTCGTTTTCACAATACATCAACTTAGGTAATATTGAATTCTTGCAAAAGTAAAGCCATCTTGTCACTACGCCATTAGTAACGAGTTTGTTCATTAAATATATTCTTCAGAGAATCGTCGGTATGAATAAAAGTTTCATAACTGTTATGTAATGTCTGAAAAACTTAATAATTGCATGAACAACAGCTAAAAACTCTTTTCGGTCACCAGTATAGTTCAACTGTGGGAGTCAAATTTTCTTGGTGTAATAAATGGCATAAGAATTAAATCTTTTTGACCCAACACGGCTCAAGAGGCATGTACGAAAACTGTCAAGTAGAAATATGGAAAGGAAGTTTCCAATTTGGTCCTCTCAAAATAGGTGCTTCAAATATTCTTGTTTTCAAAGTTTCAAGGCTGATTGACGATCGGGATCCCATTTAAATTCACGAGTCTTTTGTATGATTTGAAAAGTAGAATCACTATTTAGTAGAAGTTTCTCTAAATCTTCTATAACAAATGTGATAAATCTAGAAAACTTCTAACATCTCTTTGACAATTTGGAATAGGCAACTTGGAGATATGGCTTCAACTTTTGATCTATCAACTGTAAATCACATCTCCTGAAATATGATGTCCTAAAACAATCCCTTTAGTAACATCAAAGAATTTTTTCATGGCTTAATGAAAGGTTTGTTTCTTTACATCTTATGAGAAATTTTTCCAAATTTTCTAATGCCTCTTCAAATGAATTACACCATATTTGTAAAATCATCCATATAAACCTCTACACAATCATGGATTAGATCGAGAAAAATTCCTGAAATCTTGCTCTTTAGATATTTAACAATTGCATTACATAACCCAAAAGGGAAGCACTCGGTGACAAAAGTTCCCCATGGACAAATAGTAGTATTATCTTGAGTCTTCGGTGCTACATAGATTTTAGTTATAACCTAAAACCATCCCAAAAAATAGAAAGTATTTTTACCACTAATGTATCTAATAAATCGATAAAATGAAAAGGAAAGTGATCCCTTCAAAGTTTCTTTGTTCAATTCACTGTAATCAGTAAGCACCCTCCATTTACCATTCTTTTTAGGCACTATAACCAAAGGAAAACCCTTGACTATACGAAATTGGATAAATGAAGTTTACATTTAAGAGATTTTTGGAGCTCTTCTTTCACTATCTCTAAGATTTGGATTCATCCTTCTTTGAGGTTGTACGATTGGTCTCTTGTTTTCCTCGATATAGATATGATGGATGCAAGTCTTAGGATCAATACCCTTCATGTCGGTATACTCCCTTTAAATACGATGAAGATATTTTGCAAGATTATAGTTAGTTCTTCTTGTTGTGACTTCTCCAAATGTTTATTGATATTCGATGTTTTTTTACGGAAAAAATCTCAATAGAAGAATTACCAAACTCTTCCCATAGAAGTAAAGAGACATTTGTCTTGATGATAAATATTCTATGTCGATTCCAGCGAAATTGTGTGAGGTCATATTACGAAGATATCTCAAAATTTTCTAATGTATTCGAATTTATTTATCCTCAACGATTTCGGGAAATAGTAAAACCGAGGTTGTATGATATTCTCATCATCGACCCATTCATTGTCTCTTATTTACCTTGATTTCTCTTCTTTGGAGGATACAAATTAGTTGTTTATTCGAATTACCATTAAAAATGTACATGTGCGGATCTGCAACTAATAAAAGCATGGTGTGGCTAGCCAAAGTCTTCCTAAGATAATTGGATGTCCCTCCTAGATTATTCTTGGGAGTCAAAATCATAAAATCTACTGGATATTCCCAAGAATCTAGGAGGCGAATATCTTCTAATACACCATACGGTTTTAATAACCGTCCAGGTACGCAAGTTGCGATCGTAGGTGTAAAGAAAGTTCGGGAAGTTTTAAGCATTCCATATTCTGTCTACTCATAATGTTGATAACGACCCCTAAGTCAATCAATGTGTTTGGAATTTCTATCCCATTTATATGTGTCTTGACAATTGGACTTCCTAGATCTACATACTTCGCATAGTAATTTTTTTCTAGTCATAATGTACGCAATCTTTCTAGAATTGGTTCTTCTTGTGTCTTTTAGTTTCCTTCCTGGTCTTTTGAAACTCAACTCCTTTATGGTTTTTGCTAGAATAGGAATTTCTCGAATGGCTTGTAGCAATGGAATCTTGATACATACATTCTTCAATTCATCTAGAAAGTCAAGTTAGGCAACAAGATTTGTTTTTTCCACCTTATCAATTTGTAGTCTTCCGGAAAAGTAGGTGTAGATGAAGATACGAGGTTGCTCAACTATAGGAGTTGTGGGTGTTAACTTTTCTTTTCTTTTTACATGCTTAGATTTTGAAAGGAATTCTTCCTCGAGAACCCTTATAACTTGAAGAGTCCTCCTGAAGTGCTCTTGCTCTTGAATATCTATAGAGGTTTTCAAACTCACGGATACGAGTTGTACATCGTTGAGAGGAACAATCATATAGGTAGGAAATTGTTGTCCTTCTCGACGGACTGAGGATTCTTATTGTTGGGGATTTGGCGGTCGTAGGCGGAAGTTGATTGTCTTGTTGGTATGGGAGCATGAGTTGAGGATTTGTATTTTTTGTTGAGAAGGTTGTTGTTGTGGAAATAGCGATGAAAGTTGTGGAGATGATAGGTAAGCAGGAAGTCTCCCATAAGGATTTTCATCCCTTGTACCCATGGGCGATATGAGTTTTGATGTTGGGGCCAAGGTTGTTGCCAAGGATTCCAATTTGGTGGGGTTTGAGAAATTCATAGGGTTGTTAAACCCCTTGATTATTGTCACAAGGTCTCCTTGCGACAAAACAGAGAGATTCTGCGAATTTGGATCTTCTTGAAACGACAGTCAGGAATTGAAGGACGTCATGATCTCATGATTTCTGAAAAAATCATACATGTTTCCTCTGACCTTTTGCATCAGGGACATTCCCTTAAAACATGTTCTTTCTACATTTGGGACCAAAAGATGGCTAAAGCATCTTGTTTACTTATTCTACTTGTTTTGGATTTTTAAGGGTGTCTAGTTGTTCACTGAGCTCTAAAAATGTCAGTTTTAAAATCATCAAGCATGTTACCAATCTACGCCTACTTCTTGATCTGGGTTCAGGATTTGTAGCCCTAATAAAGAAGAGATCCCTAGGCCCTTTTCTTTGTTTTAGATTTTTCCCCTTGAGAGATGGATACATGGTTAACATTTATATCACGAAATGGAAGTTGAGAAATGCCTCCTTTCCCCATCATGTTTAAAATGTCTATCCATTCATCTCTAATGGCTTTTGCTTCAGGAGGCTTTCAAGGTTCTTATCTAAGTTTTCTCATCTTTGTATTTTCAGAAGTTGTGTTGAAATATTTCAATTAAGTCTTCAAATTTTCATCTTGATTTTGTCACATTTTTGAATACACCTCATCCTTGTGATTAGTGGGCATACAATAGTCCAAGTATCCTCAAAAATGTTTGTTGCTGTGTTCCAAGTCCTAATAGATTGAGTGGCTAATCCCATGAACCATTTCAGAGATCCACTTCAATGTTAAAAACGATTTGAGTTTTTGAGATCTTCCCATATAGTCATAGAAGTTAGCTTTAACTAGCTCAGCGAAATGTTTTAGGGATCCTCACTTTGAAATCCATAAAAGTTAAGGAGAAACCGGAGATGGTGAGATATTTTTCATTGTTGCATGAGTTTCTCATCAACTATAGGGAATCCCAACAAATCCTATTTCTCTGTGTTCCTTCACATTATTATCTCCATTGTTTCCTCCTCTTCTACCTCCACCTCTATTTATTATTATCATAGTAGTTTCTTTAGAGTCCTTGTAATCCTCCCTGATTCTTCTACCAAGAGGATAGAGAGAAAGTCTTTGTTTTCTAAAGTGGGTTTTAGTAGGTGGTGAGAATCCTCTAGTGTTGTTCCTTGACTTCCAAAATCTTCGTGGGGGTAGATGGTGGTGGAATCTGGTCTATGCACTTGAAGATGGAGTTGACGAAAATCAAACTCTTGGCTTTGGTATAAACCTTCCCAGTCTATTGCTCTATGCATATCATTTTTTATTTTATTTTTTAAAAAAAAAGTTGAAATTATCATTACTCTTTAGAGTCTTCCAAGTCACACCAGGTGCAGAAACATACTTAAGAAATTACTAAACCAATAACTCTCTTTTATGATCCTCTAGATCACCTTTTTCTGGGTACAAGAGGAGAGACATACTTCAAAGTTTATCAAGTTTTCCTTCTTTTATGATTTTATGTTTTTTAAGAAATTGGCTACCCTAGTTACACTTCCCGGGCTTAATGCTTAAAATATTTGGTCAATTTAGTGTGTCTAAATTGCGCATTTAATTGTCAATCAGGAATCGTAAGTGATGAAGTGCGACGCACTATATGTGCAGATAACCTATTTCTTAACTTTTTGTGGTTTGGTTTTCTAAGGTGAAATGGAAATTCCTAGATGAAAACTCTGGTTTGGTTATGTTCATTGAGTGATATCCCCTAATGATTTACCAGCCGGAAACTTTAAAAAGCAAATTGAAATTTTACAATGACAAGACTTGAAAGAAAATAAAATGTCATGAAAATGAAAAGTCATAATCTAATATTCTGAGTAAACGAGTAAACTAGTGAGCATGAAAACAAACTATTCTTCATTTTGCTTGACTAAGTAAAAGAAAACTACTAACTTAAGGAAATTCAAAAATTGCAGCTTAAAATAAAATCTAAAATCGAGATTACATCAATTTATCTTACAATACTTCATCATTAATTACGTAAGTTTTCGGGTAATCATAAGCAACTTGAAATGTGATATTTAATTTGTAGAAAGTAGTAAAACTAAACCATACACTCATGATTCAATCCCTCACCATCGATCCGAGTTTGTGGCTTTCGGAAACAGCGAAGATGTCATGCATGATTTGCCCAATATATCTAAATTTGGAGAAAAGAAGCTATACTAAACTACACATTTTCATAATGCAATCACACCATCAGTCCATGTGCTTTGGAGGAGCAAGCCCGAAGATGCTATGACGGTTGTATATCTAAATTTTCGAAAAAGAAAACTAATACTAAACTACACATTTCATAATACAATCCTACACTTGAGTCCAATTTGTATGCAGACTTATTGAAGATGCTATGAGCAGTTAGTATATCTAAATTTTAATATCTTAAAAACAAATAAACAAAGCTAAAAAATGAACAAAGCAATACGAAATTAGAAGCAAAAGCTATGAAAAGAAAATTAGCGACGAGTGTCTTCAGTTCCATGTCATTAATCAAAAAGCTATGAAAATGCCGTGTATCTATAACACAGGAAACATAAGCAACGATCGGTGATTAACAGTATAAAGCATATCAGAGAACGAGAAATGAAATGGAAATTATGGAAGTGTATAAACATAAATGAAACAAGCCCATAAAGTATGAACATATGAGATAGTTATGATACAATGATTTTACAAAAACGAAATGAGAAATATACACTAATACACAAAACCTTCGTGAAACGGGAGCTCTACACGGCGCAGCAATGGTCCTCAAATACGCGAATTAGAGGTTGAAAAACGAGAGTCTTCTCATATTAA
This sequence comes from Pinus albicaulis, assembly GCA_034641835.2. NCBI lineage: Eukaryota > Viridiplantae > Streptophyta > Pinopsida > Pinales > Pinaceae > Pinus > Pinus albicaulis. The sequence goes on from CM076583.1 coordinate 105,498,988, forward strand.
AAAGCGGTCATTACGGAATGGTAATAATGCCGGCACAAGTGCGGTGTAATCACTGAACGGACTAATCAAAAGATAACGAGACTACATTCACTAATAACGACTAACTTCATGTCACTGTGGCATGGCCAACAACAAACTGTCACTTCATTTCCTGAAGTTCATCTTTAGTGAAACACGTAGACCACTACGTACGGACTCCTGGGGCTTGTATTTGTGTGTTGGAAAAGAAATAGATCTGAGAGGTGGATGCTTCGTTCGACTCTAGAACCTGTCTGAGATGTGGACTGCTTCTCCATGAGCAAAACGGCCAGTATGGGTGCTTCCTTGCGAGCACGAAACGAGTGGGCGGGCACTGGAAACTCCATGGTTGACTTCCATGTCAGGCCTTTGTGCGGCCTTTGGATGAGTTTGCTTGAACCAATAGGACACGAACCATGTCCACGTCATTCTTGACTTGCCCATGTGGCTCGTTTCCCTTGGCAACCACACAACCAGCATAGAGTTTCACAAAATAATTTCATGATTAAATGGAGGCTGCCGGAAGTGGCAGATTACATGAGTGAATGAACCAAAATCTAGATCAAATAGCAAACACAAAAATATAATTAAAAATGTGACAGTAACTCTTTTGCACATGATATTGACAATTTGGGAGGTTTAGGTGAGAGTGAAAAAAGGTGACAGAAAAAGTGTATGGAAAAGATGCAAATTTGGGACTAAACAACCATTATGATTCACAATTGTTAATCAACTAAGTAAGAAGTGCTCCTACATTCAGATCTGGCAACATTGTAATCTTCAATCCCGATCTCCAAAAGAGTCAATTCGGCATGTATGACTCCAAAGAATTAGGTATAAATATATGAAACAACTTAATGAGAAAAATAGAATCCATTTGTGTTAACTTTTATGATAAGAAGTAACCTTACAACCTTGTCACCTTGATGTCACACGGGGTTCTTAGGGTGCAGTATTTGTCATCGGTTTAGTAAACCTTATCTCGCATGAACTAGCATAAAACCATGGATATGGGTAATGGTCGTTCTCCATACCAATGATTCAGGGTATAAGATGACATAATTTCTTCATCGATTCTTCTGTGTTAAGAAGTCTACGAATTCTGTAGGCACAGGCTTGTAGACTCCATTATAGGGAAATGGAGGTATTTTCGAGTTCATGTGAAAGAGGGGGATGGATTCCTCTCATGAAGGATTTGGCGACTCCATACGACCGAGGGATGGCTCCGAGTGAAGGATAGAACTCATGAATGAAGAGGATGACTCGATCGGATGTGCTTCTGAAGCCTCCCGGTCGGGTATTCAGCTGGGCGGGCTTAGAACTTACTTTTTCTTTTATTTTTTCATTTTACGGGGGGTGGGTTTGTCGCCGAACGTGTGGGGATGTACCACGAGCTATAGAGCAATAAGCTGTGTGCATGTGAAAGTAGGCAAGAAGAAAGTGCGAAGTTAGGATTTTTAGAGTTTTAATGACTTTTATCCAATAAAACTTGGTTTTAGAACTTTGTTATTTGGACCTCTAAGGAGCATAATATAGGTGATGTGAACTTATATGAACATGTAAATTCATGGTGACAAATTGTGATGTAATGTTCCCTAGCGCGAAAGTCCAAGGGTGGTTACGAAGAGTGAAGTGTTTATCATTCGAGGATTAGGTTGTGGACATCTTAGGTGAAACTTTGTAAAATAATTTAATGCACAAAAACATATGTATATCATCATTGAAAGGTAGAATTTCGATATGTAAACTAATAGGCCTCACTATTAGTATTTATTTGGGAGACTGGTTATACGGGGATAACGAGAATGTACACCTTTCACTTGTCTTTTGATCTGTGGTAATAAATGAACTATTATCATCTCCCATGTTTGAAGAATTTTTTTTCTTTTAGATTCACTTTCAAAAGTAAGGGAACATAGTAGAAAGCCCCATCATGTGGCTCCTAAGGTTCTCCACATAGCGAAGAGGTGGATAACATTGTGGAATAATATATGGGAAATATTCTCCTCACCCACAAGGGTACCCTTGTTGATCATATTTATGGAGAACAGAAATAAAGACCATAAATAAACATAAACACGAGTTGCGGTGAAAAAAAAAGCAAACAATTAATATAAACATGGTAAGAAATATGCTTACGATTATAGTAAGAAAATAAACTAGCTAAGGAGCGTAGGCTTATATAGAAAGATATGTGGTGGCTAAAATCTGTGAGCGTATTTAAAAATGAGTTTTAGGGAGCCTATTTATAGCTGAGAAACAATGGAAAATGATAAACTTGTCCAAAAATGTAACTGGGAGATGAAGCACCAAAAATATGGGCTGGTTTGGGTAAATGGTACATAAAATTGGGGATGTGCACAATACCCTCATTAGAAAGATCTATCCAAAAGGAATAAAGCTTTTAATAGGATAAAAATTTATTTGACTTATTTCCTCCTATTTTCCCCCAAAAAATGTCATTATGACGGCTCAAGAGTTGAGACTTTGAAAACTGCTAAAAATAGAAAACTTTGATACGATAGGAAGGAAATTGAAAAATTTGAAAAGTGGTAAGTGGGGTCCCAAAGTGGAATAGGTGATGCTTTAAATATCCTGGATGTTCCTCCACTACGGAAGCAATGAGTACAACCCATTATGTTGAGTTCTCATAGATTTGTGTAATGTCGAATGTGTCCCGATGACGGGTGGAATGTATGGTGAAGACGTCACATTGAACAGCAGCTAGCGAATAGGAATCGAGGGGGTACTGAGGTTAATTCATTGTACCCTACCGCCTTGAAGTGATGTTGTGCTGTGGCCATATCAAAGCAAGTGAAGCTTGCGGTGGGGCCAACAAAGACGCTCTTTTGAAAATATTGCATGCCATTTTACAACTCGAACTTGTGTGGCACCGATGTTGATCATGGTGTTGCTTGTAATTGGCATTGGATTTCTCCAAGATGTCATGGACTTTGTTGGTGGATGTGTTAGATGTGTTTTCAATAAAACTAGTTGCTTTATACGGCCTCAAGAGTACATGTGTGGATTATGTATCTATGTGTGCCATGAGTATGGAAACATCGAGGGTAGTAGCACGCTTGGGATTAGATCAATAGAGTGCTTGAATTGAAAATGTAGAAGGAACCTACATGATGAGATAAAATTTCCTTCTGTTCCTCCATGACTTCGTCCATCTGTTGTTAGTGCACGGGAACCCTATTTGGAGGATATCAGCACAATTTTCTTCTTTCTCTATGGGTGAATTGTGAAAATAATTTTATATTTGGGAAATAACATTACTACAATGATTTCACATGTCAGAAAGGGATTGTGGGATACGGTACTATTTTCCGGTATCTGTACAATTTTTCCCAAGTAATAATAATAGAACGAAGCCTAGAATCATACCACAAACATGTAAACACACCAAGCATGGTTGGCCCAATAATACATCGGACACATCAAGAAGAGCAACATCACATAGTACCTCATCAACAGTGAAGGGCTTGATGTTGTAAGTGTAAGCACCCTCTTGGTGACATGGAGATCTCTTCCTTCATGAATCCCAGATAGTATGCATTGTGGGTGTGTTGTAGTCGATGAGCAAAGCCGCTTCACGAAATCTACTAAAATTAGGTTCTTTTAGCTTCCACTATCGACAAGTAATTACGATTGATAACCCTTACCACATGCGGGAATGGAAGAGCACTCCCCTTCATCTACATCATAGAGCTCCCTCCCTCTAGAGCTTGGTGGTAGGAATGGTGGCAACGGGTTTTGCATCGATGATTTTCTTCAATTGTCTATTTCTCTTGTCCCGGTTATGACTCGGGATGTAACATGCATCGATTCGAATACTTCGGTTCGGCCACCAATGAATATTTGGCCCAACACTCACATGTGTTGTGATTGGAGTTGTTACTAAGTTAAACTAGCTTCCCCCATGTCGTGTTGGTTATGGTGTTTTTACGAGTCCCCATGTTTGGCTTTTCCCCTTGTTTTGTGGTTCGGGGGCACCTTTTCCCTAAATTTGGATTCGTGCATCCAAAGTCTCCTTCTTCAGCAGAGATTTTGGTACGTCTTGGCATATCGATATGTTTCAGAGTGAGGTAATATTTAAGGAACTCCATTTCCTCTTGAATGTATGTGAAAATAGTTGTGGTACTTGAGCACCAAAATTTTCTCCAAATATTTGTACAACTTTGTGCCTGGGGTATGGAACAAATTCATCGGCTCATACATCTTCATCCCTTCGTTGTCGTAGTGTTTTCCATTAGATGTACTTTTCACTCATAGCTTCCCACGTGGTAATATTTTTTCCTTGATTTCATCTTGGAACGAATTCCCGAACGTTGTGGCGAAAAAAAGTGGGTTCACTATCGTCCTTTTGCTCGTAGTAGGTTTCCACCGGTATTTGACATGGGGGGTAGCTTTGAGGTGCAAAAATCGTATTTTCTCGATCGAAAATCATAGATTAGAAATACCACCAGCAAAAATCCAGCCATCTGTCATGGAATGTACATATATACGGACTTAAATAAAATGATAACGAAGTTGACTTGTTCATGAAAAGAAGTGGTGCATCACGGTGGTTGTTGGATGCGGATACGCCGTGAAAATGGCGACCATTAAATTGTTGGCAAATTTATCCATCATTGTGTTTCTTTTTCTTCGAGGCCTACTTAAGAAATAATTTCATAGGATATCTTGATCCCTCATATTTCTTTTCTTCTATCATGGGAGGTCATCGGGGTTGTGAGGTTTATCTTGTAAGGGTTCAACCATATCAGCTAACTCCTCCTTACCCTAACCTCATTGAGTACATGCAAAAGAAAAAAATAGAAAGAAATGAACGAATCGTCTGCCGTCCGGTTATGTAGGAACACAATAATGTAAATATAAACATAAACCGAAATTAAAGAAAACGAAGAGAAAAGCAATTCATTAACATCATATATAGAAATAATAACACAAACATAATTGAAATAAACTTCTTCAGGCGTTGGTAGGTTTATCTCTCAAAAGAGATGTGGTGGCTACGAACCTGCGAAGTAATATTCTAATGAGGCTAGAGAAGCCTGTTATTTTTGAGAAATAATGGAAAACCATGTATCAAAACCTAACCCTAGGATATGAAGCACCAAAACTATGGCCGTTTGGGTAAATTGGTCCATCGATTTCTCGGGAACATAACTTTGGCATACAATCTCCATTTAGGCACAATACCTCGTTAGAAATATATGTCAAGAGGACTACAACTTTTTATGTGAGGAAACATTGGTCATAGCCCCATGTTCTGAGTTTTCCCAAAAACATCGTTTAGTGCCTCGAAAACAAGGAAGTTTGTAGGTTTGAGAAAAATGCTAAAAAGAGTAAGGCGTAGCACAATTAAGAAGCTGAAAAATGGAAAGAGCAATGCGGGGCCCCAAGTGGAATAGGTAGGTGACCACCAATATCCACAGATCACTTGCACTCTCGGGTCAAGTATCGATCAATTTGACTCCATAGCAAATCTACCCAATAGAGCTCTTCATGGCTAGGCTAGTAACCAATCCATTTCAAGTGTGTCTCAAATTTCAACCATTGTCCAATTTGTGTTTCCATAACTCATGTAACTACATAGAAGATAATCCACATATGGATTTTCTAAGGGCGATAAAGAAACTAGATTTATTGAATGTGTCCGGCACATCTTCCGGTGGGTTCATGACATCTTGGAAAAGTCCGATGCAATCTAGTAAGTGACATGATAAAAATGAGTTGCCATACAAATTTTATATTGGAAACAAATTTTAGGGTTTCATTCTTAGAAATAACGCTTTACTAGAACCATTGGAAAATTTAAACCACTTCGATATGGGCCTTACAAAATCACCAGAAATTTGTAAGAAGAGCAATTATTTTGAGCTCAACGTGTTCCCCATTCCTTAGTCTACACCCAATTTTCAATGTACTACTGCCCAGTCCATACTTTCCTACCATTACTAGACCGCCAGACATTACACACCAACAACTAACACCAACAGAGTAAACCTACGTTAACGGATAAAAATGATAACATCATTGACACATGGATCATTAACACTCTCTATTGATTCAACTTTTGCTCCGGTTGTCAAGATGGCCAGATCTTGCACCAGTAGCTCACGACGGACCAAGTTCAATAGAAGTTTCCCCATCTCATGGAGACGCATGATAGGGACCATTGCTTCCTAATATTAGAGGACTCCTCCAGGTGGATGTTGGTGGCCACCCACCTATTCCACTTGGACCATCACCATTGTTTCTTTCAATCTTTTCACTTTCCTTAATTGTGATGCAATTTTTACCAATTTTTCCAAGTACGTGAACTTCCAGAGCCATTTTGGTAGTAACGACGTTTTGGAAAAATAAAAACATCAATATATTTCTAATATGTATGCAATTTAATTTTTGTTATAAAATATGTATTTCTAAAAGTGTGTGCACATCAAGCAAGATAACATAGCACGAAAATTCTGACCTAGAAGTTGATGTACAAATTTGCTAATAGGGCCACAATTTGGCATTTCATCTCAAGGGTCAAGTTTTTGGATATTATAAGGTTTTCCATTGTTTCTAAATAATAAATAGGCCCCTTAAGTCTCATTTTAAAACATTGAGCATGTATTTTCCGCATCTCTTCTCGAAGATAAAATTGCCATCACCCACACTAGTTTATTTTCATTTGTTTGCAATCATATTTGAGTTATTTGATATTAATGAAATGTGTTATTTCTCTTGCATATATATATTTATGGTTATATATTTATTTTTGCATGTTCTTGTCTGAAAGTTAAGATGTGATCATCATGATCCACCAATAGGGAGACTACGCACTCAGCAAAATTCTAGAAAGTTTGATGCTCCCAACTCCATCTGAATCAATCTATATTCACTCATCCTGTCAAACTGGGCCACATGTCAGCATATACATTTGGTGGGGGGAGGAATTTTCACAACAAATGTACTAATGTATAAAAATATATAATTACACAAAAATAGTTAGACAATTCCATTAAACAATTTTAGTGAAACAAAGCTAAATAACGTGTTTTAATAAAATGTATTCTAATTAATTATTACAATAAAATGAAACTAGATTAATTTAAGGAAAACACTAACATTATCTATCGTCTACTAGCTCATATTTTTACGAAGAGGATGTTGGTACATTATACTTAATCCATCCCCACATGAGGACACAACACCATGACTTAGTGGTTGACACTACTACCTAAATACTCACTAAGTGTCGATGAAATATTGGCGGGATACTTTGGCCTTAACCTCTTTTAGGCATCATCTCACCCCATGCATTGCACCTCATTCCCTTTGGCACAGGAGGTGATGATAAAGAAATGAGCCTACTCTCTCAAAAACTCTCAAAAATTAAATAGAATAGCTCTAAAGAAAAGGAAATTATATCCCATGTATATGTGACATCTATGTAAGCTATACAAATTTCCACAAAAAATGGTGTATCATACGATGCATATTAGCCTTTGCACCAAAGAATCAACATAAAATAAAGGGGAAACTAATGCATTTCCACATCACTAGTATAGTATGCAGTACTCACAGTAGTTGAGTGGAACCTAACCTTCTGCAGCAATAAATAAACAATATGTCATCGCTGGGCACTAAAATATATTGGAAAACTACATGATAGCCCACATATCTATGAGAGTATAAAAGTAGACTCTCACAACACCATGTGAGACATCGGGGAACTGGGGAATTCCTCCCTCTCTGGATAGGCTAGTGAAAAAATAAATGTTATCCTCGGTGGGCTAAAACCACATGTTAGGATAACATGAAATCTTAATCGATGGAAATCCCATAATAGATGACCCTTGCTGCTGGAATACCCTTAATGGATGTAACATCCTCATGGTATGGGAGGAATACATTCTATAATATGCTTGGGGTGGATTGTAGTAATAGAACGAGGTAAAAATACCTCTTCCTCTCTAAGTGCCTCCCACCCTTGTACCATATTGTGCCTAAGTTAATTCTATACTTTTTCGGTATTTGCTCCTCTCTCCTCTAGCGTCTCTACATGATTAGCATACATCAAAATACACTCAAAATCATACAGCACTAAAACATAAAAATAAAATATGAAATGAATTTTTATAAATATGGGAATATAACCTACAATTATAAAAAATCAACGTCGATGCTCCAAAAGCAGGATCCTACCGGACACGGGTGCCAAAAAATAAAGATAATACGAAAATAAGTGTCCTTTGTGACATGACACCACTTTGGTTGCATTCATATAATAGATCAATTATTATTTTTAAAGTTTTGTGCATTGACATAACATTACGGTGTGTTAATTTTATACATAACATTTTGCACCGATTCCATAATTTTACATCGACGTAATGTACGAAACGTTCAGTGTGGAATGTGCCAGTATATTTTTAAATATATATTAGTTTTTTAAGGAAAAAATAAATGCGGCAGAAGTTAATTTTTGAGACACACCATCATAAAAATTCTGAATTTTTAAAATTGTAAGTAAATTACTTGTCTTGATGCATTCCATTACATAGCGCCTGCAAACCCGCTAATCGTACGTTAAATTTACTGCCCAAAAATGTGGTGCACCATGAACGATGAAAGATGAACATATTGAATGCTACACAGAAGAAAAAACAATACATTTTTACTTAATTTTCAATTCTACTCATTAAAAATAAGTTAGGGAGAAACATAGACATTACCAGACATTTTCTCATGGAGAAACCTTAGTTTCCATGTAAACAAAAAAACAAATTTGAACATCGTTGATAAAATTTAGAAAAGGTACACGATGAGGAATAGGTCGGAAGGATGGCAAAGGAGGAAGCACTAATGGAATGACACTTCATAGAGGAAAATTTGCACAGAGTGCTTGGAAACTCTAAAACACTGTCAGATAGTAAACATAAGATTTTATGGATGGTAGTTTTTTTAATTTAACCATGTTCAATGCACTCAAACCTAAATACATCGATGCAACTTATTTACTAAACTGTGCCTTTTTTTAATTAAAATTGTACTATAGTGCACCATGTTGTTTATGCACCAATGCATTTTAAAAAATAGGAAGAGCACGATGGTTATTGAGAGTATAGCCATAGAAATGGTGAACATAGATTTTACTGACCAATATTTTCAAATTTAGCCTTTGTGCGGATTATATCAAGAAGTATATATGCAGATGCTCACAGTTTCACCTAGCATACCACTATTTTTAAATTATAAACATTGTAATTGTTCACCATGTTATATACACACTAGGGCATTCCAAAAATGTCAAAAGCACTAGGGCTTCCACTAGAATGGTAAAAATGAATTTCACAGCAAATTTCTTTAAATTTACACTAGTTGAGTCTTTATTGAGTAGACCAACACTCTATATTTTATTGAGTGTAAAATGTCAGGAGGTCAGGAGGTCAGGAGGTCAGGAGTCCAAAGTCCAAAGTCCAAAGTGCTACAAAGTGCTAGGATCTACAAATCTACTTGAAGTCCTCTACACAACCCTCCATAAAAAAAAAAAAAAAAAAAAAAAAATAAAACATGTGTACTTCGTTCAATTTACCATCCGTGTTAGGTGTTTAACCATTTTC